>OU744723.1:28886295-29449670 GCA_916613615.1 Steromphala cineraria | reverse complement strand
GTAAGGAGATCATAGCTAAAAACAACAAATGTCCCTCCTTTTTGACTATTTTCAATGATTTTAAAGACTTGTTTTGTGACCTTTGACCTTTGACCCCTTTCAAAAAGGTTTTCATTACATTGTCAAAGTTCAAGGTCACTGAAAGGTCGTAAAAGAGTGTTCTTTAGGCCCGTAAGGAGATCATAGCTAAAAACAACAAATTTCCCTCCTTTTTGACTATTTTCAATGATTTTAATGACTTGTTTTGTGACCTTTGACCTTTGACCCCTTTCATTAGTTTTTATAAAAATGTCAACGTTCAAGGTCACAGAAGGGTCATAAAAGAGTGTTTAGGAACGGGGGAAATTTGTGTTTTTTTTAGTTGTTTTTAGTTATTTTGAATGATTTTAATGACTTGTTTATGACCTCTGACCTTTGACACGTTTCAAAAAGGTCTTCATTACATTGTCAAAGGTCAGAGGTCACAGAAAGGTCATAAAAGAGTCTTCTTTAGGCCCGTAAGTAGATCATAGCTAAAAACAACAAATTTCCCTCCTTTTTGACTATTTTCAATGATTTTAAAGACTTGTTTTGTGACCTTTGACCTTTGACCCCTTTCATACGTTTCCATAAAAATGTCAACGTTCAAGGTCACAGAAGGGTCATTAAAGAGTGTTTAGGAACGTTAAGAGATCGAAGGCCGAAGGCAAGAGGGAGGGAAATTTGTGTTTTTTTTAGTTGTTTTTAGCTATTTTGAATGATTTTAATGACTTGTTTATGACCTCTGACCTTTGACCCCTTTCAAAAAGGTCTTCATTACATTGTCAAAGGTCAGAGGTCACAGAAAGGTCATAAAAGAGTCTTATTTAGGCCCGTTAAGAGATCATAGTCAAAAAGGAGGGAAATTTGTTGTTTTTTTAGCTATTTAATGACTTGTTTTGTGACCTTTGACCTTTGACCCCTTTCAAAAAAGGTCTTCATTACATTGTCAAAGTTCAAGTCACAGAAAGGTCATAAAAGAGTCTTGTTTAGGCCCGTTAAGAGATCATAGCTTAAAACAACAAATTTCCCTCCTTTTTGACTATTTTCAATGATTTTAAAGACTTGTTTAGTGACCTTTGACCTTTGACCCCTTTCATTAGTTTTTATAAAAATGTCAAAGTTCAAGGTCACAGAAAGGTCATAAAAGAGTCTGTTTAGGAACGTTAAGAGATCCTAGTCAAAAAGGAGGGAAATTTGTTGTTGTTTTTAGCTATTTTCAATGATTTTAATGACTTGTTTTGTGACCTTTGACCTTTGACCCCTTTCAAAAAGGTCTTCATTACATTGTCAAAGTTCAAGGTCACAGAAAGGTCATAAAAGAGTCTTGTTTAGGCCCGTTAAGAGATCATAGTCAAAAAGGAGGGAAATTTGTTGGTTTTTTTAGCTATTTAATGATTTGTTTTGTGACCTTTGACCTTTGACCCCTTTCATACGTTTCCATAAAAATGTCAACGTTCAAGGTCACAGAAGGGTCATAAAAGAGTCTGTTTAGGAACGTTAAGTGATCGAAGGCCCAAGGCAAGAGGGAGGGAAATTTGTGTTTTTTTTAGTTGTTTTTTAGCTATTTTGAATGATTTTAATGACTTGTTTATGACCTTTGACCTTTGACCCCTTTTCTAAAAGGTTTTCATTACAGTGTCAAAGTTCAAGGACACTGAAAGGTCGTAAAGAGACTTCTTTAGGCCCGTAAGGAGATCATAGCTAAAAACAACAAATTTCCCTCCTTTTTGACTATTTTCAATGATTTTAATGACTTGTTTTGTGACCTTTGACCTTTGACCCCTTTCATAAGTTTTCATAAAAATGTCAAAGGTCAAAGGTCACAAAAGAAGTCTTTAAAATCATTGAAAATAATTTGTTTGTTTTTTAGCTATTTAACGACTTGTTTTGTGACCTTTGACCTTTGACCCCTTTCAAAAAGGTCTTCATTACATTGTCAAAGTTCAAGGTCACAGAAAGGTCATAAAAGAGTCTTGTTTAGGCCCGTTAAGAGATCATAGTCAAAAAGGAGGGAAATTTGTTGGTTTTTTAGCTATTTAATGACTTGTTTTGTGACCTTTGACCTTTGACCCCTTTTCTAAAAGGTTTTCATTACATTGTCAAAGTTCAAGGTCACTGAAAGGTCGTAAAAGAGTCTTCTTTAGGCCCGTAAGGAGATCATAGCTAAAAACAACAAACTTCCCTCCTTTTTGACTATTTTCAATGATTTTAAAGACTTGTTTAGTGACCTTTGACCTTTGACCCCTTTCATACGTTTCCATAAAAATGTCAACGTTCAAGGTCACAGAAGGGTCATAAAAGAGTCTGTTTAGGAACGTTAAGTGATCGAAGGCCCAAGGCAAGAGGGAGGGAAATTTGTGTTTTTTTTAGTTGTTTTTAGCTATTTTAAATGATTTTAATGACTTGTTTATGACCTCTGACCTTTGACACCTTTCAAAAAGGTCTTCATTACATTGTCAAAGGTCAGAGGTCACAGAAAGGTCATAAAAGAGTCTTATTTAGGCCCGTTAAGAGATCATAGTCAAAAAGGAGGGAAATTTGTTGGTTTTTTAGCTATTTAATGACTTGTTTTGTGACCTTTGACCTTTGACCTTTGACCCCTTTCATAAGTTTTAATAAATATGTCAACGTTCAAGGTCACAGAAAGGTCATAAAAGATTCTTGTTTAGGCCCGTTAAGAGATCATAGTCAAAAAGGAGGGAAATTTGTTGGTTTTCTAGCTATTTAATGACTTGTTTTGTGACCTTTGACCTTTGACCCCCTTTTCTAAAAGGTTTTCATTACAGTGTCAAAGTTCAAGGACACTGAAAGGTCGTAAAGAGTCTTCTTTAGGCCCGTAAGGAGATCATAGCTAAAAACAACAAATGTCCCTCCTTTTTGACTATTTTCAATGATTTTAAAGACTTGTTTTGTGACCTTTGACCTTTGACCCCTTTCTAAAAGGTTTTCATTACATTGTCAAAGTTCAAGGACACTGAAAGGTCGTAAAGAGACTTCTTTAGGCCCGTAAGGAGATCATAGCTAAAAACAACAAATGTCCCTCCTTTTTGACTATTTTAATGATTTTAAAGACTTGTTTTGTGACCTTTGACCTTTGACCCCTTTCATACGTTTCCATAAAAATGTCAACGTTCAAGGTCACAGAAGGGTCATTAAAGAGTGTTTAGGAACGTTAATGATTTTAATGACTTGTTTTGTGACCTTTGACCTTTGACCCCTTTCAAAAAGGTCTTCATTACATTGTCAAAGTTCAAGGTCACAGAAAGGTCATAAAAGATTCTTGTTTAGGCCCGTTAAGAGATCATAGTCAAAAAGGAGGGAAATTTGTTGGTTTTCTAGCTATTTAATGACTTGTTTTGTGACCTTTGACCTTTGACCCCTTTTCTAAAAGGTTTTCATTACAGTGTCAAAGTTCAAGGACACTGAAAGGTCGTAAAAGAGTGTTCTTTAGGCCCGTAAGGAGATCATAGCTAAAAACAACAAATGTCCCTCCTTTTTGACTATTTTCAATGATTTTAAAGACTTGTTTTGTGACCTTTGACCTTTGACCCCTTTCAAAAAGGTTTTCATTACATTGTCAAAGTTCAAGGTCACTGAAAGGTCGTAAAAGAGTGTTCTTTAGGCCCGTAAGGAGATCATAGCTAAAAACAACAAATTTCCCTCCTTTTTGACTATTTTCAATGATTTTAATGACTTGTTTTGTGACCTTTGACCTTTGACCCCTTTCATTAGTTTTTATAAAAATGTCAACGTTCAAGGTCACAGAAGGGTCATAAAAGAGTGTTTAGGAACGGGGGAAATTTGTGTTTTTTTTAGTTGTTTTTAGTTATTTTGAATGATTTTAATGACTTGTTTATGACCTCTGACCTTTGACACGTTTCAAAAAGGTCTTCATTACATTGTCAAAGGTCAGAGGTCACAGAAAGGTCATAAAAGAGTCTTCTTTAGGCCCGTAAGTAGATCATAGCTAAAAACAACAAATTTCCCTCCTTTTTGACTATTTTCAATGATTTTAAAGACTTGTTTTGTGACCTTTGACCTTTGACCCCTTTCATACGTTTCCATAAAAATGTCAACGTTCAAGGTCACAGAAGGGTCATTAAAGAGTGTTTAGGAACGTTAAGAGATCGAAGGCCGAAGGCAAGAGGGAGGGAAATTTGTGTTTTTTTTAGTTGTTTTTAGCTATTTTGAATGATTTTAATGACTTGTTTATGACCTCTGACCTTTGACCCCTTTCAAAAAGGTCTTCATTACATTGTCAAAGGTCAGAGGTCACAGAAAGGTCATAAAAGAGTCTTATTTAGGCCCGTTAAGAGATCATAGTCAAAAAGGAGGGAAATTTGTTGTTTTTTTAGCTATTTAATGACTTGTTTTGTGACCTTTGACCTTTGACCCCTTTCAAAAAAGGTCTTCATTACATTGTCAAAGTTCAAGTCACAGAAAGGTCATAAAAGAGTCTTGTTTAGGCCCGTTAAGAGATCATAGCTTAAAACAACAAATTTCCCTCCTTTTTGACTATTTTCAATGATTTTAAAGACTTGTTTAGTGACCTTTGACCTTTGACCCCTTTCATTAGTTTTTATAAAAATGTCAAAGTTCAAGGTCACAGAAAGGTCATAAAAGAGTCTGTTTAGGAACGTTAAGAGATCCTAGTCAAAAAGGAGGGAAATTTGTTGTTGTTTTTAGCTATTTTCAATGATTTTAATGACTTGTTTTGTGACCTTTGACCTTTGACCCCTTTCAAAAAGGTCTTCATTACATTGTCAAAGTTCAAGGTCACAGAAAGGTCATAAAAGAGTCTTGTTTAGGCCCGTTAAGAGATCATAGTCAAAAAGGAGGGAAATTTGTTGTTTTTTTTAGCTATTTAATGATTTGTTTTGTGACCTTTGACCTTTGACCCCTTTCATACGTTTCCATAAAAATGTCAACGTTCAAGGTCACAGAAGGGTCATAAAAGAGTCTGTTTAGGAACGTTAAGTGATCGAAGGCCCAAGGCAAGAGGGAGGGAAATTTGTGTTTTTTTTAGTTGTTTTTAGCTATTTTGAATGATTTTAATGACTTGTTTATGACCTTTGACCTTTGACCCCTTTTCTAAAAGGTTTTCATTACAGTGTCAAAGTTCAAGGACACTGAAAGGTCGTAAAGAGACTTCTTTAGGCCCGTAAGGAGATCATAGCTAAAAACAACAAATTTCCCTCCTTTTTGACTATTTTCAATGATTTTAATGACTTGTTTTGTGACCTTTGACCTTTGACCCCTTTCATAAGTTTTCATAAAAATGTCAAAGGTCAAAGGTCACAAAAGAAGTCTTTAAAATCATTGAAAATAATTTGTTTGTTTTTTAGCTATTTAACGACTTGTTTTGTGACCTTTGACCTTTGACCCCTTTCAAAAAGGTCTTCATTACATTGTCAAAGTTCAAGGTCACAGAAAGGTCATAAAAGAGTCTTGTTTAGGCCCGTTAAGAGATCATAGTCAAAAAGGAGGGAAATTTGTTGGTTTTTTAGCTATTTAATGACTTGTTTTGTGACCTTTGACCTTTGACCCCTTTTCTAAAAGGTTTTCATTACATTGTCAAAGTTCAAGGTCACTGAAAGGTCGTAAAAGAGTCTTCTTTAGGCCCGTAAGGAGATCATAGCTAAAAACAACAAACTTCCCTCCTTTTTGACTATTTTCAATGATTTTAAAGACTTGTTTAGTGACCTTTGACCTTTGACCCCTTTCATACGTTTCCATAAAAATGTCAACGTTCAAGGTCACAGAAGGGTCATAAAAGAGTCTGTTTAGGAACGTTAAGTGATCGAAGGCCCAAGGCAAGAGGGAGGGAAATTTGTGTTTTTTTTAGTTGTTTTTAGCTATTTTAAATGATTTTAATGACTTGTTTATGACCTCTGACCTTTGACACCTTTCAAAAAGGTCTTCATTACATTGTCAAAGGTCAGAGGTCACAGAAAGGTCATAAAAGAGTCTTATTTAGGCCCGTTAAGAGATCATAGTCAAAAAGGAGGGAAATTTGTTGGTTTTTTAGCTATTTAATGACTTGTTTTGTGACCTTTGACCTTTGACCTTTGACCCCTTTCATAAGTTTTAATAAATATGTCAACGTTCAAGGTCACAGAAAGGTCATAAAAGATTCTTGTTTAGGCCCGTTAAGAGATCATAGTCAAAAAGGAGGGAAATTTGTTGGTTTTCTAGCTATTTAATGACTTGTTTTGTGACCTTTGACCTTTGACCCCTTTTCTAAAAGGTTTTCATTACAGTGTCAAAGTTCAAGGACACTGAAAGGTCGTAAAGAGTCTTCTTTAGGCCCGTAAGGAGATCATAGCTAAAAACAACAAATGTCCCTCCTTTTTGACTATTTTCAATGATTTTAAAGACTTGTTTTGTGACCTTTGACCTTTGACCCCTTTCTAAAAGGTTTTCATTACATTGTCAAAGTTCAAGGACACTGAAAGGTCGTAAAGAGACTTCTTTAGGCCCGTAAGGAGATCATAGCTAAAAACAACAAATGTCCCTCCTTTTTGACTATTTTAATGATTTTAAAGACTTGTTTTGTGACCTTTGACCTTTGACCCCTTTCATACGTTTCCATAAAAATGTCAACGTTCAAGGTCACAGAAGGGTCATTAAAGAGTGTTTAGGAACGTTAATGATTTTAATGACTTGTTTTGTGACCTTTGACCTTTGACCCCTTTCAAAAAGGTCTTCATTACATTGTCAAAGTTCAAGGTCACAGAAAGGTCATAAAAGATTCTTGTTTAGGCCCGTTAAGAGATCATAGTCAAAAAGGAGGGAAATTTGTTGGTTTTCTAGCTATTTAATGACTTGTTTTGTGACCTTTGACCTTTGACCCCTTTTCTAAAAGGTTTTCATTACAGTGTCAAAGTTCAAGGACACTGAAAGGTCGTAAAAGAGTGTTCTTTAGGCCCGTAAGGAGATCATAGCTAAAAACAACAAATGTCCCTCCTTTTTGACTATTTTCAATGATTTTAAAGACTTGTTTTGTGACCTTTGACCTTTGACCCCTTTCAAAAAGGTTTTCATTACATTGTCAAAGTTCAAGGTCACTGAAAGGTCGTAAAAGAGTGTTCTTTAGGCCCGTAAGGAGATCATAGCTAAAAACAACAAATTTCCCTCCTTTTTGACTATTTTCAATGATTTTAAAGACTTGTTTTGTGACCTTTGACCTTTGACCCCTTTCAAAAAGGTCTTCATTACATTGTCAAAGTTCAAGGTCACAGAAAGGTCATAAAAGAGTCTTGTTTAGGCCCGTTAAGAGATCATAGTCAAAAAGGAGGGAAATTTGTTGGTTTTTTAGCTATTTAATGACTTGTTTTGTGACCTTTGACCTTTGACCCCTTTTCTAAAAGGTTTTCATTACATTGTCAAAGTTCAAGGTCACTGAAAGGTCGTAAAAGAGTCTTCTTTAGGCCCGTAAGGAGATCATAGCTAAAAACAACAAACTTCCCTCCTTTTTGACTATTTTCAATGATTTTAAAGACTTGTTTAGTGACCTTTGACCTTTGACCCCTTTCATACGTTTCCATAAAAATGTCAACGTTCAAGGTCACAGAAGGGTCATAAAAGAGTCTGTTTAGGAACGTTAAGTGATCGAAGGCCCAAGGCAAGAGGGAGGGAAATTTGTGTTTTTTTTAGTTGTTTTTAGCTATTTTAAATGATTTTAATGACTTGTTTATGACCTCTGACCTTTGACACCTTTCAAAAAGGTCTTCATTACATTGTCAAAGGTCAGAGGTCACAGAAAGGTCATAAAAGAGTCTTATTTAGGCCCGTTAAGAGATCATAGTCAAAAAGGAGGGAAATTTGTTGGTTTTTTAGCTATTTAATGACTTGTTTTGTGACCTTTGACCTTTGACCTTTGACCCCTTTCATAAGTTTTAATAAATATGTCAACGTTCAAGGTCACAGAAAGGTCATAAAAGATTCTTGTTTAGGCCCGTTAAGAGATCATAGTCAAAAAGGAGGGAAATTTGTTGGTTTTCTAGCTATTTAATGACTTGTTTTGTGACCTTTGACCTTTGACCCCTTTTCTAAAAGGTTTTCATTACAGTGTCAAAGTTCAAGGACACTGAAAGGTCGTAAAGAGTCTTCTTTAGGCCCGTAAGGAGATCATAGCTAAAAACAACAAATGTCCCTCCTTTTTGACTATTTTCAATGATTTTAAAGACTTGTTTTGTGACCTTTGACCTTTGACCCCTTTCTAAAAGGTTTTCATTACATTGTCAAAGTTCAAGGACACTGAAAGGTCGTAAAGAGACTTCTTTAGGCCCGTAAGGAGATCATAGCTAAAAACAACAAATGTCCCTCCTTTTTGACTATTTTAATGATTTTAAAGACTTGTTTTGTGACCTTTGACCTTTGACCCCTTTCATACGTTTCCATAAAAATGTCAACGTTCAAGGTCACAGAAGGGTCATTAAAGAGTGTTTAGGAACGTTAATGATTTTAATGACTTGTTTTGTGACCTTTGACCTTTGACCCCTTTCAAAAAGGTCTTCATTACATTGTCAAAGTTCAAGGTCACAGAAAGGTCATAAAAGATTCTTGTTTAGGCCCGTTAAGAGATCATAGTCAAAAAGGAGGGAAATTTGTTGGTTTTCTAGCTATTTAATGACTTGTTTTGTGACCTTTGACCTTTGACCCCTTTTCTAAAAGGTTTTCATTACAGTGTCAAAGTTCAAGGACACTGAAAGGTCGTAAAAGAGTGTTCTTTAGGCCCGTAAGGAGATCATAGCTAAAAACAACAAATGTCCCTCCTTTTTGACTATTTTCAATGATTTTAAAGACTTGTTTTGTGACCTTTGACCTTTGACCCCTTTCAAAAAGGTTTTCATTACATTGTCAAAGTTCAAGGTCACTGAAAGGTCGTAAAAGAGTGTTCTTTAGGCCCGTAAGGAGATCATAGCTAAAAACAACAAATTTCCCTCCTTTTTGACTATTTTCAATGATTTTAATGACTTGTTTTGTGACCTTTGACCTTTGACCCCTTTCATTAGTTTTTATAAAAATGTCAACGTTCAAGGTCACAGAAGGGTCATAAAAGAGTGTTTAGGAACGGGGGAAATTTGTGTTTTTTTTAGTTGTTTTTAGTTATTTTGAATGATTTTAATGACTTGTTTATGACCTCTGACCTTTGACACGTTTCAAAAAGGTCTTCATTACATTGTCAAAGGTCAGAGGTCACAGAAAGGTCATAAAAGAGTCTTCTTTAGGCCCGTAAGTAGATCATAGCTAAAAACAACAAATTTCCCTCCTTTTTGACTATTTTCAATGATTTTAAAGACTTGTTTTGTGACCTTTGACCTTTGACCCCTTTCATACGTTTCCATAAAAATGTCAACGTTCAAGGTCACAGAAGGGTCATTAAAGAGTGTTTAGGAACGTTAAGAGATCGAAGGCCGAAGGCAAGAGGGAGGGAAATTTGTGTTTTTTTTAGTTGTTTTTAGCTATTTTGAATGATTTTAATGACTTGTTTATGACCTCTGACCTTTGACCCCTTTCAAAAAGGTCTTCATTACATTGTCAAAGGTCAGAGGTCACAGAAAGGTCATAAAAGAGTCTTATTTAGGCCCGTTAAGAGATCATAGTCAAAAAGGAGGGAAATTTGTTGTTTTTTTAGCTATTTAATGACTTGTTTTGTGACCTTTGACCTTTGACCCCTTTCAAAAAAGGTCTTCATTACATTGTCAAAGTTCAAGTCACAGAAAGGTCATAAAAGAGTCTTGTTTAGGCCCGTTAAGAGATCATAGCTTAAAACAACAAATTTCCCTCCTTTTTGACTATTTTCAATGATTTTAAAGACTTGTTTAGTGACCTTTGACCTTTGACCCCTTTCATTAGTTTTTATAAAAATGTCAAAGTTCAAGGTCACAGAAAGGTCATAAAAGAGTCTGTTTAGGAACGTTAAGAGATCCTAGTCAAAAAGGAGGGAAATTTGTTGTTGTTTTTAGCTATTTTCAATGATTTTAATGACTTGTTTTGTGACCTTTGACCTTTGACCCCTTTCAAAAAGGTCTTCATTACATTGTCAAAGTTCAAGGTCACAGAAAGGTCATAAAAGAGTCTTGTTTAGGCCCGTTAAGTGATCATAGTCAAAAAGGAGGGAAATTTGTTGTTTTTTTTAGCTATTTAATGATTTGTTTTGTGACCTTTGACCTTTGACCCCTTTCATACGTTTCCATAAAAATGTCAACGTTCAAGGTCACAGAAGGGTCATAAAAGAGTCTGTTTAGGAACGTTAAGTGATCGAAGGCCCAAGGCAAGAGGGAGGGAAATTTGTGTTTTTTTTAGTTGTTTTTAGCTATTTTGAATGATTTTAATGACTTGTTTATGACCTTTGACCTTTGACCCCTTTTCTAAAAGGTTTTCATTACAGTGTCAAAGTTCAAGGACACTGAAAGGTCGTAAAGAGACTTCTTTAGGCCCGTAAGGAGATCATAGCTAAAAACAACAAATTTCCCTCCTTTTTGACTATTTTCAATGATTTTAATGACTTGTTTTGTGACCTTTGACCTTTGACCCCTTTCATAAGTTTTCATAAAAATGTCAAAGGTCAAAGGTCACAAAAGAAGTCTTTAAAATCATTGAAAATAATTTGTTTGTTTTTTAGCTATTTAACGACTTGTTTTGTGACCTTTGACCTTTGACCCCTTTCAAAAAGGTCTTCATTACATTGTCAAAGTTCAAGGTCACAGAAAGGTCATAAAAGAGTCTTGTTTAGGCCCGTTAAGAGATCATAGTCAAAAAGGAGGGAAATTTGTTGGTTTTTTAGCTATTTAATGACTTGTTTTGTGACCTTTGACCTTTGACCCCTTTTCTAAAAGGTTTTCATTACATTGTCAAAGTTCAAGGTCACTGAAAGGTCGTAAAAGAGTCTTCTTTAGGCCCGTAAGGAGATCATAGCTAAAAACAACAAACTTCCCTCCTTTTTGACTATTTTCAATGATTTTAAAGACTTGTTTAGTGACCTTTGACCTTTGACCCCTTTCATACGTTTCCATAAAAATGTCAACGTTCAAGGTCACAGAAGGGTCATAAAAGAGTCTGTTTAGGAACGTTAAGTGATCGAAGGCCCAAGGCAAGAGGGAGGGAAATTTGTGTTTTTTTTAGTTGTTTTTAGCTATTTTAAATGATTTTAATGACTTGTTTATGACCTCTGACCTTTGACACCTTTCAAAAAGGTCTTCATTACATTGTCAAAGGTCAGAGGTCACAGAAAGGTCATAAAAGAGTCTTATTTAGGCCCGTTAAGAGATCATAGTCAAAAAGGAGGGAAATTTGTTGGTTTTTTAGCTATTTAATGACTTGTTTTGTGACCTTTGACCTTTGACCTTTGACCCCTTTCATAAGTTTTAATAAATATGTCAACGTTCAAGGTCACAGAAAGGTCATAAAAGATTCTTGTTTAGGCCCGTTAAGAGATCATAGTCAAAAAGGAGGGAAATTTGTTGGTTTTCTAGCTATTTAATGACTTGTTTTGTGACCTTTGACCTTTGACCCCTTTTCTAAAAGGTTTTCATTACAGTGTCAAAGTTCAAGGACACTGAAAGGTCGTAAAGAGTCTTCTTTAGGCCCGTAAGGAGATCATAGCTAAAAACAACAAATGTCCCTCCTTTTTGACTATTTTCAATGATTTTAAAGACTTGTTTTGTGACCTTTGACCTTTGACCCCTTTCTAAAAGGTTTTCATTACATTGTCAAAGTTCAAGGACACTGAAAGGTCGTAAAGAGACTTCTTTAGGCCCGTAAGGAGATCATAGCTAAAAACAACAAATGTCCCTCCTTTTTGACTATTTTAATGATTTTAAAGACTTGTTTTGTGACCTTTGACCTTTGACCCCTTTCATACGTTTCCATAAAAATGTCAACGTTCAAGGTCACAGAAGGGTCATTAAAGAGTGTTTAGGAACGTTAATGATTTTAATGACTTGTTTTGTGACCTTTGACCTTTGACCCCTTTCAAAAAGGTCTTCATTACATTGTCAAAGTTCAAGGTCACAGAAAGGTCATAAAAGATTCTTGTTTAGGCCCGTTAAGAGATCATAGTCAAAAAGGAGGGAAATTTGTTGGTTTTCTAGCTATTTAATGACTTGTTTTGTGACCTTTGACCTTTGACCCCTTTTCTAAAAGGTTTTCATTACAGTGTCAAAGTTCAAGGACACTGAAAGGTCGTAAAAGAGTGTTCTTTAGGCCCGTAAGGAGATCATAGCTAAAAACAACAAATGTCCCTCCTTTTTGACTATTTTCAATGATTTTAAAGACTTGTTTTGTGACCTTTGACCTTTGACCCCTTTCAAAAAGGTTTTCATTACATTGTCAAAGTTCAAGGTCACTGAAAGGTCGTAAAAGAGTGTTCTTTAGGCCCGTAAGGAGATCATAGCTAAAAACAACAAATTTCCCTCCTTTTTGACTATTTTCAATGATTTTAATGACTTGTTTTGTGACCTTTGACCTTTGACCCCTTTCAAAAAGGTCTTCATTACATTGTCAAAGTTCAAGGTCACAGAAAGGTCATAAAAGATTCTTGTTTAGGCCCGTTAAGAGATCATAGTCAAAAAGGAGGGAAATTTGTTGGTTTTCTAGCTATTTAATGACTTGTTTTGTGACCTTTGACCTTTGACCCCTTTTCTAAAAGGTTTTCATTACAGTGTCAAAGTTCAAGGACACTGAAAGGTCGTAAAAGAGTGTTCTTTAGGCCCGTAAGGAGATCATAGCTAAAAACAACAAATGTCCCTCCTTTTTGACTATTTTCAATGATTTTAATGACTTGTTTTGTGACCTTTGACCTTTGACCCCTTTCAAAAAGGTTTTCATTACATTGTCAAAGTTCAAGGTCACTGAAAGGTCGTAAAAGAGTGTTCTTTAGGCCCGTAAGGAGATCATAGCTAAAAACAACAAATTTCCCTCCTTTTTGACTATTTTCAATGATTTTAATGACTTGTTTTGTGACCTTTGACCTTTGACCCCTTTCAAAAAGGTCTTCATTACATTGTCAAAGTTCAAGGTCACAGAAAGGTCATAAAAGATTCTTGTTTAGGCCCGTTAAGAGATCATAGTCAAAAAGGAGGGAAATTTGTTGGTTTTCTAGCTATTTAATGACTTGTTTTGTGACCTTTGACCTTTGACCCCTTTTCTAAAAGGTTTTCATTACAGTGTCAAAGTTCAAGGACACTGAAAGGTCGTAAAAGAGTGTTCTTTAGGCCCGTAAGGAGATCATAGCTAAAAACAACAAATGTCCCTCCTTTTTGACTATTTTCAATGATTTTAAAGACTTGTTTTGTGACCTTTGACCTTTGACCCCTTTCAAAAAGGTTTTCATTACATTGTCAAAGTTCAAGGTCACTGAAAGGTCGTAAAAGAGTGTTCTTTAGGCCCGTAAGGAGATCATAGCTAAAAACAACAAATTTCCCTCCTTTTTGACTATTTTCAATGATTTTAATGACTTGTTTTGTGACCTTTGACCTTTGACCCCTTTCATTAGTTTTTATAAAAATGTCAACGTTCAAGGTCACAGAAGGGTCATAAAAGAGTGTTTAGGAACGGGGGAAATTTGTGTTTTTTTTAGTTGTTTTTAGTTATTTTGAATGATTTTAATGACTTGTTTATGACCTCTGACCTTTGACACGTTTCAAAAAGGTCTTCATTACATTGTCAAAGGTCAGAGGTCACAGAAAGGTCATAAAAGAGTCTTCTTTAGGCCCGTAAGTAGATCATAGCTAAAAACAACAAATTTCCCTCCTTTTTGACTATTTTCAATGATTTTAAAGACTTGTTTTGTGACCTTTGACCTTTGACCCCTTTCATACGTTTCCATAAAAATGTCAACGTTCAAGGTCACAGAAGGGTCATTAAAGAGTGTTTAGGAACGTTAAGAGATCGAAGGCCGAAGGCAAGAGGGAGGGAAATTTGTGTTTTTTTTAGTTGTTTTTAGCTATTTTGAATGATTTTAATGACTTGTTTATGACCTCTGACCTTTGACCCCTTTCAAAAAGGTCTTCATTACATTGTCAAAGGTCAGAGGTCACAGAAAGGTCATAAAAGAGTCTTATTTAGGCCCGTTAAGAGATCATAGTCAAAAAGGAGGGAAATTTGTTGTTTTTTTAGCTATTTAATGACTTGTTTTGTGACCTTTGACCTTTGACCCCTTTCAAAAAAGGTCTTCATTACATTGTCAAAGTTCAAGTCACAGAAAGGTCATAAAAGAGTCTTGTTTAGGCCCGTTAAGAGATCATAGCTTAAAACAACAAATTTCCCTCCTTTTTGACTATTTTCAATGATTTTAAAGACTTGTTTAGTGACCTTTGACCTTTGACCCCTTTCATTAGTTTTTATAAAAATGTCAAAGTTCAAGGTCACAGAAAGGTCATAAAAGAGTCTGTTTAGGAACGTTAAGAGATCCTAGTCAAAAAGGAGGGAAATTTGTTGTTGTTTTTAGCTATTTTCAATGATTTTAATGACTTGTTTTGTGACCTTTGACCTTTGACCCCTTTCAAAAAGGTCTTCATTACATTGTCAAAGTTCAAGGTCACAGAAAGGTCATAAAAGAGTCTTGTTTAGGCCCGTTAAGAGATCATAGTCAAAAAGGAGGGAAATTTGTTGTTTTTTTTAGCTATTTAATGATTTGTTTTGTGACCTTTGACCTTTGACCCCTTTCATACGTTTCCATAAAAATGTCAACGTTCAAGGTCACAGAAGGGTCATAAAAGAGTCTGTTTAGGAACGTTAAGTGATCGAAGGCCCAAGGCAAGAGGGAGGGAAATTTGTGTTTTTTTTAGTTGTTTTTAGCTATTTTGAATGATTTTAATGACTTGTTTATGACCTTTGACCTTTGACCCCTTTTCTAAAAGGTTTTCATTACAGTGTCAAAGTTCAAGGACACTGAAAGGTCGTAAAGAGACTTCTTTAGGCCCGTAAGGAGATCATAGCTAAAAACAACAAATTTCCCTCCTTTTTGACTATTTTCAATGATTTTAATGACTTGTTTTGTGACCTTTGACCTTTGACCCCTTTCATAAGTTTTCATAAAAATGTCAAAGGTCAAAGGTCACAAAACAAGTCATTAAAATCATTGAAAATAATTTGTTTGTTTTTTAGCTATTTAACGACTTGTTTTGTGACCTTTGACCTTTGACCCCTTTCAAAAAGGTCTTCATTACATTGTCAAAGTTCAAGGTCACAGAAAGGTCATAAAAGAGTCTTGTTTAGGCCCGTTAAGAGATCATAGTCAAAAAGGAGGGAAATTTGTTGGTTTTTTAGCTATTTAATGACTTGTTTTGTGACCTTTGACCTTTGACCCCTTTTCTAAAAGGTTTTCATTACATTGTCAAAGTTCAAGGTCACTGAAAGGTCGTAAAAGAGTCTTCTTTAGGCCCGTAAGG
This sequence comes from Steromphala cineraria, assembly GCA_916613615.1. Classification (NCBI taxonomy): domain Eukaryota; kingdom Metazoa; phylum Mollusca; class Gastropoda; order Trochida; family Trochidae; genus Steromphala; species Steromphala cineraria. The sequence goes on along the minus strand of OU744723.1, from coordinate 29,434,251 downwards.
AGATCATAGCTAAAAACAACAAACTTCCCTCCTTTTTGACTATTTTCAATGATTTTAAAGACTTGTTTAGTGACCTTTGACCTTTGACCCCTTTCATACGTTTCCATAAAAATGTCAACGTTCAAGGTCACAGAAGGGTCATAAAAGAGTCTGTTTAGGAACGTTAAGTGATCGAAGGCCCAAGGCAAGAGGGAGGGAAATTTGTGTTTTTTTTAGTTGTTTTTAGCTATTTTAAATGATTTTAATGACTTGTTTATGACCTCTGACCTTTGACACCTTTCAAAAAGGTCTTCATTACATTGTCAAAGGTCAGAGGTCACAGAAAGGTCAAAAAAGAGTCTTATTTAGGCCCGTTAAGAGATCATAGTCAAAAAGGAGGGAAATTTGTTGGTTTTTTAGCTATTTAATGACTTGTTTTGTGACCTTTGACCTTTGACCTTTGACCCCTTTCATAAGTTTTCATAAATATGTCAACGTTCAAGGTCACAGAAGGGTCATAAAAGAGTCTGTTTAGGAACGTTAAGTGATCGAAGGCCCAAGGCAAGAGGGAGGGAAATTTGTGGTTTTTTTAGTTGTTTTTAGCTATTTTTAATGATTTTAATGACTTGTTTATGACCTCTGACCTTTGACAATGTAATGAAGACCTTTTTGAAAGGTGTCAAAGGTCAGAGGTCACAGAAAGGTCATAAAAGAGTCTTATTTAGGCCCGTTAAGAGATCATAGTCAAAAAGGAGGGAAATTTGTTGGTTTTTTAGCTATTTAATGATTTGTTTTGTGACCTTTGACCTTTGACCTTTGACCCCTTTCATACGTTTCCATAAAAATGTCAACGTTCAAGGTCACAGAAGGGTCATAAAAGAGTCTGTTTAGGAACGTTAAGAGATCGAAGGCCGAAGGCAAGAGGGAGGGAAATTTGTGTTTTTTTTAGTTGTTTTTAGCTATTTTGAATGATTTTAATGACTTGTTTATGACCTCTGACCTTTGACCCCTTTCAAAAAGGTCTTCATTACATTGTCAAAGGTCAGAGGTCACAGAAAGGTCATAAAAGAGTCTTATTTAGGCCCGTTAAGAGAACATAGTCAAAAAGGAGGGAAATTTGTTGGTTTTTTAGCTATTTAATGACTTGTTTTGTGACCTTTGACCTTTGACCTTTGACCCCTTTCATAAGTTTTCATAAATATGTCAACGTTCAAGGTCACAGAAAGGTCATAAAAGATTCTTGTTTAGGCCCGTTAAGAGATCATAGTCAAAAAGGAGGGAAATTTGTTGGTTTTCTAGCTATTTAATTACTTGTTTTGTGACCTTTGACCTTTGACCCCTTTTCTAAAAGGTTTTCATTACAGTGTCAAAGTTCAAGGACACTGAAAGGTCGTAAAGAGTCTTCTTTAGGCCCGTAAGGAGATCATAGCTAAAAACAACAAATGTCCCTCCTTTTTGACTATTTTCAATGATTTTAAAGACTTGTTTTGTGACCTTTGACCTTTGACCCCTTTCTAAAAGGTTTTCATTACATTGTCAAAGTTCAAAGACACTGAAAGGTCGTAAAGAGACTTCTTTAGGCCCGTAAGGAGATCATAGCTAAAAACAACAAATTTCCCTCCTTTTTGACTATTTTCAATGATTTTAAAGACTTGTTTTGTGACCTTTGACCTTTGACCCCTTTCTAAAAGGTTTTCATTACATTGTCAAAGTTCAAGGTCACTGAAAGGTCGTAAAAGAGTCTTCTTTAGGCCCGTAAGGAGATCATAGCTAAAAACAACAAATTTCCCTCCTTTTTGACTATTTTCAATGATTTTAAAGACTTGTTTAGTGACCTTTGACCTTTGACCCCTTTCATACGTTTCCATAAAATGTCAAAGTTCAAGGTCACAGAAAGGTCATAAAAGATTCTTGTTTAGGCCCGTTAAGAGATCATAGTCAAAAAGGAGGGAAATTTGTTGGTTTTCTAGCTATTTAATTACTTGTTTTGTGACCTTTGACCTTTGACCCCTTTTCTAAAAGGTTTTCATTACAGTGTCAAAGTTCAAGGACACTGAAAGGTCGTAAAGAGTCTTCTTTAGGCCCGTAAGGAGATCATAGCTAAAAACAACAAATTTCCCTCCTTTTTGACTATTTTCAATGATTTTAAAGACTTGTTTTGTGACCTTTGACCTTTGACCCCTTTCTAAAAGGTTTTCATTACATTGTCAAAGTTCAAGGTCACTGAAAGGTCGTAAAAGAGTCTTCTTTAGGCCCGTAAGTAGATCATAGCTAAAAACAACAAATTTCCCTCCTTTTTGACTATTTTCAATGATTTTAAAGACTTGTTTAGTGACCTTTGACCTTTGACCCCTTTCATACGTTTCCATAAAATGTCAAAGTTCAAGTCACAGAAAGGTCATAAAAGAGTCTTGTTTAGGCCCGTTAAGAGATCATAGCTAAAAACAACAAATTTCCCTCCTTTTTGACTATTTTCAATGATTTTAATGACTTGTTTTGTGACCTTTGACCTTTGACCCCTTTCATTAGTTTTTATAAAAATGTCAAAGTTCAAGGTCACAGAAAGGTCATAAAAGAGTCTGTTTAGGAACGTTAAGAGATCCTAGTCAAAAAGGAGGGAAATTTGTTGTTGTTTTTAGCTATTTTCAATGATTTTAATGACTTGTTTTGTGACCTTTGACCTTTGACCCCTTTCATAAGTTTTCATAAATATGTCAACGTTCAAAGTCACAGAAAGGTCATAAAAGATTCTTGTTTAGGCCCGTTAAGAGATCATAGTCAAAAAGGAGGGAAATTTGTTTTTTTTTTTAGCTATTTAATGACTTGTTTTGTGACCTTTGACCTTTGACTCCTTTTCTAAAAGGTTTATTATTACAGTGTCAAGTTCGACACTGAAAGGTCGTAAAGAATCTTCTTTAGGCCCGTAAGGAGATCATAGCTAAAAACAACAAATTTCCCTCCTTTTTGACTATTTACAATGATTTTAAAGACTTGTTTTGTGACCTTTGACCTTTGACCCATTTCAAAAAGGTCTTCATTACATTGTCAAATGTCACAAAACAAGTCGTTGAAATCATTGAAAACAACTAAACAACAACAAATTTCCTTCCCTCTTGCCTTCGATCTCTTTTATAAAGGTTTTCATTACAATGTCAAAGGTCAAAGGTTACAAAATCATAGTGAAAAAACTAAAAAATACCACATGATTTCAATTGCCTATGATCGCTGAAAGTTCCAAACAGACTTTTTTATGACTTTTCTGTGTTCTTGAAGTCATAAAGTTTTTATTACATTAAGTTCGAGGTCACAGAAAGGTCTAGAAAGTGTCTGTTTTAGTTAAAGAGCTAGAGATCGTAGGCAAAAAGGAGGCACATTTTTTTTGATAGTTACTTTCAATTTCAATAATTGTAATTGTGACCTGTGTACATTTCAAAAAGGTTTTTATTACAAAAAATTAAGGTCAAGTCTTTTGTTTAGGAACGTTTAGAGATCGTAGGCATTAGAAATATGTGATATTCAAACCATTTTCCATGACCCATTTCAAAAAGGTTTTCCTTACATTCTCAAAGTTAAAAGAGTTCGTTGTTAAGGACCGTAGTCAAGAGGGAGGTTTTTTTTAGCTATTTTCAATTTCAATGAACTTCTATTTGTGACGTTTGATCTTAAACCTGTGACCTATTTCAAAAACTTTAGTTAAGTCTAGAGATTTTAGACAAAAAGGAAGGACATTTTTAGGACTTTTTTTTGTGACCACCAAAGTTTTAGAAACGTTAAATTTAGGATTTTTTAAATTTATTTATTTTGTGACTTTTAAAGAAAGATCTACATAAAGGTTTTAAAAGATCAATAAAGTTTATATTGGTGTGTGGCACATTGAGAGATGTTTTTAAGATATATATATATATAAGATCGACAAACGCAAAATTATTGAATGAAATGTGCACGTAATTGTCATCTCGCAACTTTTCACCGTTTAACGTACTCCAGAATGAACAAAACCACTGCTATAAAGATCAGCAGTGAATTCGACTTGTGTAAGACTGAGCGCAGCAAGTCTCAGGTTCATTACGAAAATGAGATCTTTTTCAAACTTATTGACAAATAGATTATAATTTTGTGATTCTGATTTTCACAAATAGCCTTTGACGCAATTCAAAAATTGTTTGTAAAGTTATGAGTTTGACCTGTGACATTGTAGCTGAACCTGAGTTTGACCTGTGACATTGAAGACGTAAGCATAAGCACTGTCTTGACCTGTTCTGATTGCATTTCTCCAAACTTTCTTAAATTTCAAATTTCTGATCCAAGATAAGTGTCTTAGTTTTTATTGTTTTCGCGAATCTTTTCGCTTTGTCGGTTCTTTGGTGCTTGTCAGTTTAGGCTTCGCCGGTTTATCGGTTTCTCGAATCTCATGGATTTCTTGACGGTTTTAGAAATCTTCCTTGTAGAAACATCAATCGTGGCTTAGTGGTAAAATTGGCTTGGAAACTGAAGCTGGGTTACTGTTTGGATTTTTTTAGTAAGTAGGATTCTATGGAATTGGAGTGAGTTTCAAAAGTTTGATAGCTTACTGAGTCTTCTTTTTTGTTTCTGTAGAAAGAGGTGATCGAAATTTTGAAATGATATGTTAAATGTTATTAATGCAGTAATGAAAGGAATTTATTGTGGGACTGCTGTGTTGTAGATACACAGTATTTTGTCTTTGTCCCAGACTAAATTGTTGCACTGAATTTTTTAGATGATTTCAGAAATCCTTATAGGCTATATGGTCGTCTCAATGTTTCAAACTGTGAAATGCGTTATTTTCGTGAATGCTTTTCGAAACTTTTTGTATTTAACAGCTGATTGCAAAATGCGGATATTTTTCTCTTGAGCTGAATGTAAACTTTTTTCGAAAATAAATCTTTGGTTTATCAGTCAATAAATTCAAAACTTAAACAGCACTCTTTCTTTCGGAACAATTTTTCGATTGCAGACCAGGGGCCGTATCAGAAGTGGTATTTATAAAAGCTTTTAGGTCTTAAAATTACTCTCAACTAGTCTAAGTTATGTGATCCAAGTGTCAGCTCGAATGATTTAAAGGTAAATGGCATGTTTAGTTATATTTTCATACAAAAATGACTGTAAGCAGCATAATTTACAGATTAATGTGTATTATTTGGCATTATGATGAAGATGAATTTACGATTGGGTTTTCTTTCCAAATAACAAATGTAAAGTTGACCAATATTTAAAAAACCTTTGTTCAGTGCCTTTAAATGATCTATTTTTATTTTTGGTCTAAAGTTGTTAATGCTGCATCTATAAATATACTGTTTGACTAATAAAATGATTGAATTTACAGGATTATTATTTTTAACCTTTTCAATCCCAAAATAATGATTTTGTTTGTGAACTCTAGTTTCAGTTGGACTGAATTCAGCCATGATTCTATGTCTTTATGTCTATAACCTAAAGATGGTTGGTTGGTGAAGATACATACCCAATTTTGTACAGAAGATATCTGGTTGGAAGAATATTATGAATAATCCTGTATTACAACCATTTTAAGTCAATGTTTTGAGAGCATTTATTTGCAATGATGTTAAAAATTTTCCAATCATTTTCATCAAAATCACACTGTAAGACATTTTCCCATTTTGAAAAGCTTGGCACGTGAACATATTTCTAATTCATGAGGGTAGCGTATAAATTTTTGCTTGCAATGATATTTTCAATTTTGGAAATAGTATATGGATATATTGGATCCGGTATTTTCATTTTGAATTGTTTTCCATTCAATGTTCGAGCGCATGACATAGTTGCGCTTTTTTCGGATTGATATGTTAAAAAGTTTGTTTTGATCGAGAATGATTCGGAAAATTCATCATACGTTAGTACTAGGTCATTCACAAAAATAACACCTTTTCTTAACCATTCAGTATACATGAAAGGAACTCCATCTATTTCTTATATCATCGTTATTCCATATAGCTTGACATTGTATTTCTTTTTTTTTCACTATTTTCTTTTTTTCAGCTAGTAGGATCGCTATCCATTCTGATAATACATCTTTCCAAAAGCGATTGGTTAGATTTGGAATGAATATCTGAAGGGAGTTTAACATTTAGTTGATTGGTTAATACAGATGAATTTTTATGGTACTCTATGATAAAGTCACCGAAAAAATCTAAACTGATATAGCTTTTTCAAAATAGTTTCAAAGCTATGCATACACTTTGTTTCAAAGATTTTTATTTATCCTAAATCAAACAAATAAGAAAAGAAAGCACCTACTTCATACCTTGCAAACTCAACCCAAAAAGTTTGATATTGACAATTTACATTCAACACATAAAGTGGAGAACAGTAGGGGTACAATTTTGGAATGTTTCTACCCCAAAAATGACTATTTAACATTTTAAAAAAAGTAGAAATGTGTGGGTTATCAGTCTTGCCCCGGACCCATCAATTTTGTTGACAATCTTTTTTAACCCTTGGATCCGTAGCGACGAAATTTTAAGGGTTCGTTTATCTAGTGTAAGGGTACGGATTGTAGATGAAATTACAATAATGCCTTTTGGAAAATATTTAACGGCTTAAAGTAACTTAGAATATGTGTACACTCAGCTCCAAAATGTAAGAGCTAAAAACTTACTTAATAAAAACGAATTTAATGTTTTGGGAATGAATAAGTATCTTTATTACATACGTGTTCTGAATATCTTCATGAGATAATATTGGTTATTTGAAACAAACGGTGTGCAACCAGTGTTGTGTAACCAAAGCAGGTTTTTCAACGATAATGACGTCAAATTACCGTACTACTTTTGCAAGCAGCTGATCGGGTGCAAGCGAACCCCGGGCGCTTCAAATTTTTAATTCGTCATATTTTTTTGCATTTTCGTATTTCCCCTCAAAATTAAATTGCATCACATCAAAAATATATGTGCAAAATTATCAACAATAGTCGCATTCCGATCTCGGCTATTTCATTACTAAATTAAAATAAGTATCTTGCCTTAATTTAATTTGGAAAGAGTTTAGTTTTGTCAACGGACACGGAGCTTTGTCGCTTTAGAAAGTTCGAGTGAAAGTCGATAGTTTAGAAACGGTTGTGATAAGTTGCAGTTTCATTTTTTATATGGAATAACGATGATATAAGAAAAAGATGGAGTTTAACATTTAGTTGATTGGTTAATACAGATGAATTTTTATGGTACTCTATGATAAAGCCACCGAAAAAATCTAAACTGATATAGCTTTTTCAAAATAGTTTCAAAGCTATGCATACACTATGTTTCAAAGATTTTTATTTATCCTAAATCAAACAAATATGAAGGAAAGCACCTACTTCATACCTTGCAAACTCAACCCAAAAAGATTGATATTGACAATTTACATTCAACACATAAAGTGGAGAACAGTAGGGGTACAATTTTGGAATGTTTCTACCCCAAAAATGACTATTTAACATTTAAAAAAAAGTAGAAATGTGTGGGTTATCAGTCTTGCCCCGGACCCATCAATTTTGTTGACAATCTTTTTTTAACCCTTGGATCCGTAGCGACGAAATTTTAAGGGTTCGTTTATCTAGTGTAAGGGTACGGATTGTAGATGAAATTACAATAATGTCTTTTGGAAAATATTTAACGGCTTAAAGTAACTTAGAATATGTGTACACTCAGCTCCAAAATGTCAGAGCTAAAAACTTACTTAATAAAAACGAATTTAATATTTTGGGAATGAATAAGTATCTTTATTACATACGTGTTCTGAATATCTTCATGAGATAATATTGGTTATTTGAAACAAACGGTGTGCAACCAGTGTTGTGTAACCAAAGCAGGTTTTTCAACGATAATGACGTCAAATTACCGTACTACTTTTGCAAGCAGCTGATCGGGTGCAAGCGAACCCCCGGCGCTTCAAATTTTTAATTCGTCATATTTTTTTGCATTTTCGTATTTCCCCTCAAAATTAAATTGCATCACATCAAAAATATATGTGCAAAATTATCAACAATAGTCGCATTCCGATCTCGGCTATTTCATTACTAAATTAAAATAAGTATCTTGCCTTAATTTAATTTGGAAAGAGTTTAGTTTTGTCAACGGACACGGAGCTTTGTCGCTTTAGAAAGTTCGAGTGAAAGTCGATAGTTTAGAAACGGTTGTGATAAGTTGCAGTTTCATTTTTTATATGGAATAACGATGATATAAGAAAAAGATGGAGTTTAACATTTAGTTGATTGGTTAATACAGATGAATTTTTATGGTACTCTATGATAAAGCCACCGAAAAAATCTAAACTGATATAGCTTTTTCAAAATAGTTTCAAAGCTATGCATACACTATGTTTCAAAGATTTTTATTTATCCTAAATCAAACAAATATGAAGGAAAGCACCTACTTCATACCTTGCAAACTCAACCCAAAAAGATTGATATTGACAATTTACATTCAACACATAAAGTGGAGAACAGTAGGGGTACAATTTTGGAATGTTTCTACCCCAAAAATGACTATTTAACATTTTAAAAAAAGTAGAAATGTGTGGGTTATCAGTCTTGCCCCGGACCCATCAATTTTGTTGACAATCTTTTTTTAACCCTTGGATCCGTAGCGACGAAATTTTAAGGGTTCGTTTATCTAGTGTAAGGGTACGGATTGTAGATGAAATTACAATAATGTCTTTTGGAAAATATTTAACGGCTTAAAGTAACTTAGAATATGTGTACACTCAGCTCCAAAATGTCAGAGCTAAAAACTTACTTAATAAAAACGAATTTAATATTTTGGGAATGAATAAGTATCTTTATTACATACGTGTTCTGAATATCTTCATGAGATAATATTGGTTATTTGAAACAAGCGGTGTGCAACCAGTGTTGTGTAACACAAAGCAGGTTTTTCAACGATAGTGACGTCAAAATACCGTACTACTTTTGCAAGCAACTGATCGGGTGCAAGCGAACCCCCGACGCTTCAAATTTTTAATTCGTCATATTTTTTTGCATTTTCGTATTTCCCCTCAAAATTAAATTGCATCACATCAAAAATATATGTGCAAAATTATCAACAATAGTCGCATTCCGATCTCGGCTATTTCATTACTAAATTAAAATAAGTATCTTGCCTTAATTTAATTTGGAAAGAGTTTAGTTTTGTCAACGGACACGGAGCTTTGTCGCTTTAGAAAGTTCGAGTGAAAGTCGATAGTTTAGAAACGGTTGTGATAAGTTGCAGTTTCATTTTTTATATGGAATAACGATGATATAAGAAAAAGATGGAGTTTAACATTTAGTTGATTGGTTAATACAGATGAATTTTTATGGTACTCTATGATAAAGCCACCGAAAAAATCTAAACTGATATAGCTTTTTCAAAATAGTTTCAAAGCTATGCATACACTATGTTTCAAAGATTTTTATTTATCCTAAATCAAACAAATATGAAAAGAAAGCACCTACTTCATACCTTGCAAACTCAACCCAAAAAGATTGATATTGACAATTTACATTCAACACATAAAGTGGAGAACAGTAGGGGTACAATTTTGGAATGTTTCTACCCCAAAAATGACTATTTAACATTTTAAAAAAAGTAGAAATGTGTGGGTTATCAGTCTTGCCCCGGACCCATCAATTTTGTTGACAATCTTTTTTTAACCCTTGGATCCGTAGCGACGAAATTTTAAGGGTTCGTTTATCTAGTGTAAGGGTACGGATTGTAGATGAAATTACAATAATGTCTTTTGGAAAATATTTAACGGCTTAAAGTAACTTAGAATATGTGTACACTCAGCTCCAAAATGTCAGAGCTAAAAACTTACTTAATAAAAACGAATTTAATATTTTGGGAATGAATAAGTATCTTTATTACATACGTGTTCTGAATATCTTCATGAGATAATATTGGTTATTTGAAACAAGCGGTGTGCAACCAGTGTTGTGTAACACAAAGCAGGTTTTTCAACGATAGTGACGTCAAAATGCCGTACTACTTTTGCAAGCAACTGATCGGGTGCAAGCGAACCCCCGACGCTTCAAATTTTTAATTCGTCATATTTTTTTGCATTTTCGTATTTCCCCTCAAAATTAAATTGCATCACATCAAAAATATACGTGCAAAATTATCAACAATAGTCGCATTCCGATCTCGGCTATTTCATCACTAAATTCAAATAAGTATCTTGCCTAAATTCAATTTGGAAAGAGTTTAGTTTTGTCAACGGACACGGAGCTTTGTCGCCTTTGAAAGTTCGAGTGAAAATCGATAGTTTAGAAACGGTTGTGATAAGTTGCAGTTTCATTTTTTATATCAACAACGCTTTACATAATCAAGCGAAATACTGAATTATCCGAACTCGTCTAGGTTCGTTCAAAATCAACGTCACTGTCATCAAGCTCGGCGATCTCTCTACTTAGTTCAACGGCGTCGTTTTTCATGTTTTTTATTGTTAACGTATTTTGGATTATTTTGGTACAAAAATGATTGTTTAAAAGTAGGATTTTAATAAGAGATGAAGATGAAGATGAAGCTAACGGAAAACGGGACTATGTTTTGCTTTTGCGAACACAGAGGTACCACACCAGTGTATCATTACGCAACTATGTCGCGCATTGTTTGATCGTTGTTGCAATAAATAGGCCCTAGTAAATATTTAATAAATAGATCAATAAACTCATGAATGTTGAACATCGAAAATATTTCAACTCAATATTTTCAAAGTTTGGATTTATTCACTCGCTTTCGCTCGTGAATAAATCAAAACATTTGAAAATATTGAGTTGACGCTTTCGCTCGTGAATAAATCAAAACATTTGAAAATATTGAGTTGAAATATATTCGATATTCAACACTGATAAGTTTTGTAATCTCTATGTAAGCAATGATTTAATAATCAATAAATAGGCCTATACTTGCTTAAAACAGGAATTAGGTAAGGCAGGGGCCATGGATCATTAAATGAAAACAATTGGCCCATAAAAATGTGTAAATTTACTATTGAAATAATGTCATGGGCTCATGTGAAAAACACATTATTGCGAAAACCTAAAAAGTAGCCAATTTGTCAATGGTTTCTTTCCAAATCCCTCTAAAAGATTGAGTTTATGTCATTTGATGTGTTTAATTTGCCATGGAAGTAAAAAAGTTCAAATTATCATTTTAAGAAATTTTGGGCTTCTGATATGCTATTATTATTATATTCCAATTTGACATTAAAGGAAAAAAAAGGTAGTTCTAAATTGATTTTCTGATATTTATCTTCTTGATGTATTTTCATTATCATTCCGAATATTCCCTTCTCTGGTATGTAAAAAAGACACGTCTCTCGATTGCGTCACTGGTTCTTGTGCTCAAAGATTCAGGGTTTTTCTGGCTCTCGTTAGGGAATAATGACGCAGCAAGTTTGACGAGGGAGAGAATTGTTTTCGGGGCGATTTATTTCGATCAAAACAAAACGTTTTTGACCTCATATTTCGAAATTGGGTTTTAAAATCCTTTAACTGGATTTTGATTTCACATGATATTGCCTTCATAATATATATTTTGATATATTTTTTTAATATAAGTTTAATGTCTAATTTATTTTGTTCATTTTACATTTAAATCTTCATAAATTAGATGAATGAATGCAATATCTAAAACTTATTATTTAATATCGTTTTTTGTAAAAAAATTAATAAGATCAATTCATTAATTCATTTTCATCAAGGCAGAAAAATCTCAAGTTGATTTTAACTTTTTAAGTAATTAAACTTATTTGAACTCGAAATATCTCAATAATACATTGTTCGTGTTGACATCTAATGCATGTCTAGTTACTGTTGGTAAACAGACACTATAAAAATCGTATTTAACTGTCTTGTAAGAATTGTTTTCTGCTACTCCTTTCCACTGTATTAACAACTCAACACGACCACTTAGCAACTCTCCTACTTTGCAGCAACATCCAAAATATTATTTCTACGTTTTAATCAGCTTTACAGCATAACGTCAACCTTCTAAAACAACAGAAGTCCACAGAATATCCCAAAAAAACAAACTCATTGCAACAATTCAAAATGTCTCCGATTTTATTATTGAAATAGCACTTTGAAAGTTACTCAACTTGCTTCATGAACTAATCTAAAGGTCACAACAGCTCACAGCAAAAGCATTCGAGGCAGCTTACGATTTTTAAAAATGTAACTGATATGACATCGTATGATTGTGAGATCATTTTGAGGTATTTAAGTTAGTTTATGATAAAAGATTGATTATAGGATATATGATAATTGATAAAAAAAATCAATGCAAATCTGATGTCTCTTAATAATAATACAATAGTAAACGGTAGTAAACATCACTGGTGAAGTTTTGCTGAAGCTGAATATTAAATACAATGCCTACTGACCCAAAAAGATTGATATTGACAATCTACATTCAACACATAAAGTGTATAACAGTAGGAATACAAATTTGGAATGTTTCTGCCAAATTTTAGTGTTCGTTTATCTAGTGCAAGGGTACGTATTGTAGAACGAAGATGTACAGTTGTCCTAATAAGGAAACAATTACAATAATGTCTTTTGGAAAATATTTAACGGCTTAAAGTACCTTAGAATATGAGAACACTCAGTTTCAAACTGTCAGAGCTAAAAACTTATTTAATAAAAACGAATTTAATATTTTGGGAATGAATAAGTATCTGTAATCAATGATTTAATAATCAATAAATAGGCCTATACATGCATAAAACAGGAATTAGGTAAGGCAGGGGCCATTGGATGAAAACAATTGGCTCATAAAAATGTGTAAATTTACTATTGAAATAATGTCTACGGCTCATGTGAACAACACATAATTGCGAAAACCTAAAACATAGTCAATTTGTCAATGGTCTGTTTCCAAATCCCTCTAAAAGATTGAATTTATGTCATTTGATAGGTTTTATTTGCCATGGAAGTAAAAAAGTTCAAATTATCATTTTAAGAAATGTTTGGTTTTTGATTTGCTATTATTATTATATTCCAATTTGCCATTGAAAATTGATTTTCTGATATTCATCTTCTTATATTTGATTGTCATCAATGTTTTAATTTATTGTATTGAGAATCTTTCTGAGATTTTGCAGGTGTAAAAAAATCTTATTACCAATTATTATAAAAAAAAGATATAATTCCAACCAACATTGCTCTGGGATCCGTTCACAGTTACCGTTCTTGATACTGGCTACGTGAATTAAATCAAAAGGAACAAATGTTGTTTTGCCGATTTTGCCAGCTAAAGTTTTAAAAAAAAATGTTTATGTTTTCGTTACACCATTGCGCTGTGCCGTCAACAACAAAACGTCGTGACGACCGACCCGATTCAACTATTTAGACATTGTGTTTTTAGGTACCAGAGGGAAATTGATATTGCTAAGAAGACTTGCCTTGTTTTCGTTGAGGTCTATCCCGACTTCGATGTCACGGCCACAGTGATTTAGATGATCTAAAATTATCTTATAGAATATGACCCACAATCTATTAGTAAATAGGTCTGTAGTGATGTATTTTCATTATCATCGTTTCAAAGATTCAATGTAAAACTCACGCCGAATATCTTTCCCTTCTCTGGTATGTAAAAAAGACACGTCTCTCGATTGCGTCACTGGTTCTTGTGCTCATTGATTCAGGGATTTTCCGGCTCGACGAGGGAGAGAATTGTTTTCGGGGCGATGTTGAGGAATAATTTATTTCGATCAAAACAAAACATTTTTGACCTCATATTTCGAAATTGGGTTTTAAAATCCTTTGATTTCCCATGATATTGCCTTCATAATATATATTTTGATATATTTTTTTAATATAAGTTTAGTATGTCTAATTTATTTTGTTCATTTTGTTCATTTTACATGTAAAATCTGCATAAATTAGATGAATGAATCCAATTTTTAAAACTTATTATTTAATATCATTTATGTAAAAAAAAAAATTATAAGATCAATTCATTAATTCATTTCATCAAGGCAGGGAAATCTCAAGTTGATTTTAACTTTTTAAGAAATTAAACTACTCTGAACTCGAAATATCTCAAAAATACATTGTTCATGTAGACATCTAATGCATGTCTAGTTACTGTTGGTAAACAGACACTTTAAAAATTAGCTGTCTTGTAAGAATTGTTTTCTGCTACTCCTTTCCACTGTATAAACAACTCAACACAACCACTTAGCAACTCTCCTACTTTGCAGCAACATCCAAAATATTATTTCTACGTTTTAATCAGCTTAACAGCATAACTTCAACAGTGAACCTTCTAAGACAACGGAAGTCCACAGAATATCCCCGAAAAACAAACTCATTGCAAAATGTCTCCTATATTATTATTTAAATAGCACTTTGAAAGTTACTCAACTTGCTTCATGAACTAATCTAAATGTCACAACAGCTCACAGCAAAAGCATTCGAGGCAGCTTACGATTTTTAAAAATGTAACTGATATGACATCGTATGATTGTGAGATCATTTTGAGGTATTTAAGTTAGTTTATGAGTATAGGATATATGATAATTTATAAAAAAAATCCATACAAATCTGATGTTTCTTATGATAGTTTATTACCCATATGGTTGGAAATAAGTGGTGACGTATTTTCAATATGAGCACTGTACATATCACTTCGCCTGTGACGTCATAACACCATTGTTCGTGACGTCACCGTAGCCGGCCGTCGCAAGGGAAGCGGCCCGTTTTTGGATATTTCTAAGATGGTAAAATAGAATAGAATCGGTAATAAAGAAATTATTACCCTCGGAAGTGTGTCATATGACTTTTACGAAACTCGTGCAAATTTGTGTATAACCCTCGCTCTCGCTCGGGTAATACAAAAATTCACACTCGTTTCGTAAAAGTCATATGACACACTTCCTTGGGTAATAATCTCTATATAGTAAACGGTAATAAACATCACTGGTGATGTTTTGCTGAAGCTGAATATTAAATATAATGCCTACCGATTTTGTTCCGAAACTTCATCCTTTCCGAATCATTTAATTTAGGTGAGTTTTTTTTTCAAATTTGACAATGACAAAACACATAATCTAAATTTCCCGTCCTGTCAAGATCAACAATCTTGCAATATGTGACACAGGTCTAGAAAAAATTTAATCTTTTTTCTTCACAAGGTAGGATAAACATTGTCTAAAAAAATACTACAGCAAGTATCTCTTACAGCATCGAATGCTTAGAAGCTACAATCCAAAAACGGTTATACTTGAATAATCGTGAAGCTGAAAGCATTTGAGGTGTTTTTAGAAGATTACATTTTCAACTAATCAAAAGATTTTTCTCAGTCATTTTAATATCTAACAACAACACTATCTGTAAGTACCTGACTTTTTGTTTTGTTTTGCCATCATTTAAAGATAAATTTGATCCTTGATCAATGTAGTAAAAAACATTATACCAAACCATTATATTTTATGTACTTCTTTTTTACAATGTGGAATGATTTGAGAAACAATAGGTCTGAAACTAATGTTGTTAGAATTTAAATGATCAAGACTGAAATGGCCACTTTCGGGATTCATAAAAAGGGGCTTGTAATTTAATTTAGAGTCAGAATCTTACATAATATATGCTGACTATTATTTCCGACGGTGACAAGATTTCAGTGAACAAACCGAATATGTTCTACAATCGAAACCTACAATGTTTATTGCAATATAAAGATACATTTTATAGAGGCCGTTAGTCGGTTGGTAGTTTAACCATGGGGGTTTGAAAGGAAATGAAAAGTGTAGACGGTTTTATGTGATTTATGTTACATCAATAAAAGCGAAATCATAATTTAACATATATATCGTTTTGGTTTGTAGGAGGTTTCTCTCGGCGATGGCGAGGCTCTGATGGCTATTTTAAAAAAACGTTGTTTAGGTGACTGTGTCTATGCAACAGTTAATTTAAACAGTGCAAATACTCTTATTTTCGTTTTGATGTGAAACGCTTTTAAAGAAAACTCGCGATTGTCGAAGATTTTTCACGGTTTTTTTGTGGGAGGAAAATCAAACAATAGTTTGACATTGCTGTATAAATATTACACTGCGGTGTTCTACATTGGTGAGTAAAAAATATCGTTTTCATTTCAAATTACGAAATGGAACGAAAACAAAAACCATTATGTTCTTTTAATTTTATTTTGACAAAGAAAAAGGATAATTCTCTGATGAATGTGATTTTAACACAGAGCATTTGGGTCTAAAAGTCAAAACACCGCATAAATAGAAAAATTTCTATAAAAGATAAGGGCGACCGGTAATCATTTCTTTAAATATAAAATATATTATAAAAATTTAAATAACATCAGCCCGTAATATAATGTTGCACCGAAGGTTACTTGAGATAAATCATGCTTTAATTGATGTTTACGTTATGCATCTTTATTTTGTCTAGATGAAAATGTCAGCTCGCCAGCGGTCTAAAAAACTTTTTTTATTGATAAACACAAGCCGACATGGTTTTATCTCAAATTGTTGCAATCTTTCAAATTTGACTAGCCCTGTTATGACATCGTATTGTCAAAACTGTTTATTCGCTTTTTTAACGTACATTATACATAATATATAGTAAAGAACTTAAAAATGACAAAGTACAATTTCGCTAAGAATAAAATTTAAAGTTTAAAAATTAAAATTTTTCGCTATAAATTCGTACTCGAAAAAGGAAAACATCTTTCAACTACAACTTGCTGTTTGAATTCGTCCCATGTATTACGACAGCACTTTGCGGAAACAATACACAATAGAGTATTTGCGTGGAACTTTTTCGGCAGATTTATACGGAGCCTATAAAGCACAGTTTGAGAAATTCATTCGGACATTGTAGTAATCATTTGTAGTTGACGTTGAGAAAATAGTCAAAACATAGTATTTGTTCTGAAAATTGGACATGAAAACAGTCAGCCAGCCAGCACCCAAACTTGACGGGCTTTTTGGCTGAGTCAAAGGACACTCTGACGACTGTTGTTACTGAGCTTATTCATAATCTACACGCGTATCTTAATTTAGCAAATATCATATTTTGTAAGGCTTTTTTAAGTGAAAAACGATTTCATTAATTAAACAATTTCACACTAACAATGTTATTTTTCGAAACAATTGAAAGATAACTTCGGCTGTTTTAAAACTGTGTACGTATATGTTACCGCAACTATATAATATTTTCTAGTATTGTTCCCGTAAAGATCAAAGGCGCTGCCAAACCCTTTATTCCGCAATAAAGTATAGTTTTTGAGTGACGTCACGAAACAATGGCCCATGACGTCAATAACAATCGGTTATGACGTCACAAGATATGGCCCTGATCGAGGATTTTCAATTTGCGTGATTTATAAAATATGTTTATTTTGTAGTAGAAATAATTTAAACGCGTAAAAATCGACATACTAGAAAAGTAATAGAGTAGCCCTAACTATCATGTGTTTTTCAATAAAGTATAGTTTTTCCCTGAACGTCAAAGCATTCGGCAAAACGCATGATGGTTAGGGCTACTTTATTTCTTAAATGTTTAAGGATTGTATTCAATAAATTTATACTTGTGATATTTAATTTCAATATTTGGGAATAAAATCTGTATCTCTCAGTAAATGATCAATTGATATACAACATGGATCAGGAAAGGCAGTGGCATTTATCCCTTTTGCAAACTTGGATGAACAAAATTGTGTAACTTCATTATTGGAATATTGGCAGTTGAAATAACTATACAAACTAATACAAAAACCTCGAAAAGTTCGAATCCCTGTAAAAGGCTGAATTCATGGGGTTTGATGGGTTTTATTTTGTCAAAAATAGAAGAATATTAAAATGTGTACTCCAATTTTTTTGACATTTTTTAAATTAAAAAAAAGGTATTGTTATTCTGATATTTTTTAAAAATCTTTCTAAGGAAAAGTGCTTCACTATCATGACATGCAAATTTGATTTTAGGGAAAGCTAAATAAGTTCCTCTTAAATATGACATTTTGAATTCCGATGTTGCTTATCTCAAATTTATAGTATTAAACTTTTTTTCAAACTAATACTTTTAAAGTATGTGATTGGAAAATCAGCATTAAAAAATAGGGGGTAGTGTGGGTTTTTTCAAGATATGCCGCCTGTAAGATAGTGGGTGAAGTACAATTTTAACATTGGAGTCTATGGGCAAATGAGAAAAAAACAACTAAAAACTTTAAAATACTTCATTTGTAGTATTAAACTTTTTTTCCTTTTGTGACATGTTACAAAGTTCATAGTTTCAATGAAAAAATATATTTGGTAGTGTGGTTTTTTTTTAAGCTTTGACACAAAATGTACCTGAAACCCCCCCCTTTTTAGTCAAATTTTGGCCATTTATGCAGTTTAAGCACTTTTTAGAGGTTCTAAAGTCACATTTTCTTTATTTCATTTGTTTTTTAAAAGTATGTAGATGATGTAGATTATCATGAAGTAAATAAAGATGAGAAAAATCTTTACTTAAAAAAGACTATTGGAGTCCAAAAAAAATGATAAAGCCTTCTCTTGTCTTCGACATCTTCGAGTTACTTTCAGGTCATCGAGTGCAGTTAATTCTTATATGATATATTTGTGAGTTATGTCATACTAAAATAATCCTGCTCAAATTTTAATACTTATATCACAACGTTTCTATGTTTCTGCTAATGGCCACATCAATAATAATAATAATCTTATATGAGAAATATTACAATTGCAAATTTAATACACGTTTTTTTACATGAATAAAAAGTAATATATAGTTTATCCTGCATATCTCTACAGTATCATGTGTAGAAAATATTTGTACATATTCTACTTTTTCTATCTAAAAGTCTGAAATTATCAACAAATATACATGCATAAACAGTAATTAGGTAAGGCAGGGGACATAGATCATTTTGAAATTTACTATTTGCTCAAATACAGAAAAAAGCTAAAATTAATTTACAAAATAGCCCTTTGTCAATGATTTCTTTCCAAATTTCTGTAAAATATTTAATTTATGTCCAAATGATGCATTATAGACACCTAGACAAAGTCTAAATAGTTAATGCTGATAACACTTGGCGTGTCTTCCTTGAGGTCTACTAGTCATTCCGCTTTCGCTCTTTGAGCACGGCCGCTCATTGACACAGTGCTAAGATATTAGATTTAGATGATAAAAATCTATCTAAAAGAATATGATCTCCAATTGAATATGCTCCCCACCTGTTAGTGAATAGGTCTGTGTTGATATATTTTTAATCATCATAGTTTTTTAGGTCCATCGACATTTTTGTAAACTCACGCCGAATAACTTTTCCTTCGCTAAACCGATACAGCTACTTAACTGAAACAATCTCAATATCAACCCTGAACACTTCTGTAAAACTGAGACAGGAATGTGTCCTAATCAGCCAAAACAATACTTATTCTAATCTATTATTAATTAGTCCAAAAATATTGTTTTATCCTCAATATTGTTTTAGTCAAAAACTTAAATATTACCCTAAATATGTATATACAGAAAGGAAATAAAATAGTTAAAAAAACATGTCCTGGGTCAGGGGTCAAGGTAGCTTAATAAAGGTCACATACTTTACAAACCATTAAGAGAATTTTTTGTAGCGACCTGAATATTTACGGTTCAAAATAAAAGGGATGAAAAAATCGTGCTCAAAAAGACGAAAGAGAATAGAAAACAACAGCAATGATTAATATTTGGGCTTGATTGTTGGCCAGGACGGGTCAATGACGTCATGATAACAATAGCATGACGTCATGAAACAACGGTCTGATGTCATCGGATCTATTTTTAGAAAGTCAATATCACTTTTGGTGGGACTCGGGGTTACGGGGGTCTAGTCAAAATCACTTTCTGTTGACTGTCACATGACTGGTTCTCGACCAATCAGATTGCCGGAAAATTATACTCACATAATAATATACAATTATAGACTGGTGATGAGGTCAATACCTGTTTTTATAGACCCGAGGAAAACAATATTGACAGAGGACGAAGTCCGAGTATACCTGTATTTATAGACCCGAGGAAAACAATACTGACCAAGGACGAAGTCCGAGGTCGATATTGTTTTCCTCGGGTCAATACCTGTTTTTATAGACCCGAGGAAAACAATATTGACAGAGGATGAAGTCCGAGGTCGATATAAACAGGTATTGACCGAGTTCGCCAGTCTATAATTGTTTTATTATGTCTCGGTTAAAAAACGAAAAAGAAATAGAAATCTACAGGTATGAGCGGCATTTCGGATCGATTGTTGGCAAGGACGGGTTAATGACGTCATGATAACAATAGCATGACGTCATGAAACAACGGTTTGACGTCATCCTCTTTATTTTTAGTAACTCAAGTCAATATCACTTTTGGTCGGACTCGGGGTCACGGGGGTCAAGTCAATATTACTTTCTGTCGACTGTCACGTGACCGGTCTTCGACCAATCGGATTGAAGGAATATTACGGTCACATTATAATATACAATTATAGACTGGTGATGAGGTCAATACCTGTTTTTATAGACCCGAGGAAACAATATTGACCGAGGCCGAAGTCCGATTATACCTGTTTTTATAGACCCGAGGAAAACAATATTGACCGAGGACGATGTCCGAGGTCGATATTGTTTTCCTCGTGTCTATAAAAACAGGTATTGACCGAATTCACCAGTCTATAATTGTTTTATTATGTCTCTGTTAAAAACGAAAACGAAATAGAAAACTACAGGTGTGAGCGGCATTTCGGATCGATTGTTGGCAAGGACGGGTCAATGACGTCATGATAACAATAGCATGACGTCATGAAACAACGGTTTGACGTCATCGGCTTTATTTTTAGTAACTCAAGTCAATATCACTTTTGGTCGGACTCGGGGTCACGGGGGTCAAGTCAATATTACTTTCTGTCGACTGTCACGTGACCGGTCTTCGACCAATCGGATTGGCGGAATATTACGTTCACATAATAATATACAATTATAGACTGGTGATGAGGTCAATACCTGTTTTTATAGACCCAAGGAAAACAATATTGACCGAGGCCGAAGTCCGAGTCTACCTGTTTTTATAGACCCGAGGAAAACAATATTGACCGAGGACGAACTCCGAGGTCGATATTGTTTTCGTCGGATCTATGAAAACAGGTATTGACCTAAATCACCAGTCTATAATTGTTTTATTATGACGTCATGATAACAAAAGCATGACGTCATGAAACAACGGTCTGACGTCATCGGATCTATTCTAAATAACTCAAGTCAATATCACTTTTGGTTAGGGTTACAGGTTTCGGGGGTCAAGTCAATATCACTTTCTGTTGACTGTCACATGACAGGTTAGTCAAAAGAAGACTACAGCAATGAGTGGCATTTGGGCTCGATTCTTGGCGAGGACAGGTCAATGACGTCATGATAACAATAGCATGCATCGTGAAACAACGTTTTGACGTCATCGGCTCTATTTTTAGTAACTCAAGTCAATATCACTTTTGGTCGGACTCAGGGTCACAGGGTCAAGTCAATATCATTCTCTGTTGACTGTCACATGACCTGTTTTCAACCAATCGGATTTCCGGAAAACAAGCTCGCATAATAATAATAAAAGTACCGAGGGTACAGAAGCTCATCTTAAAATGAATGATGTGGTAATATGGTTTAATTGTGTAACCATCTTTTATATGATAATTGATTATGGCTGCCATCATGTATTTTAGGAGAGTGTAGCAATTTGTGTATTTGGCTTTGTGTATTTGGAGAAGCATAGTGTGCTGAGCATGTAAACCTGAACTCTGGCTAAGCCCTTATGTGTGGTATTTAAAGACTTGACGAGAGAGAACATGCATTGTTGTGAAAAATATATATAATTTCACAAAACATAGTTAGCTTATGTCCTAAATTGATTTTGTGTCAAGAAGAACTTCTGTTAGATAAAGAAATGGTACAAATATGAGTAAAACACAGGAACTGGAACCCGATTGAAAATAACTCTTTCCACATCAACTTATCATGTAGATTGCTAAACACAAAGCTTATTGTTGACAAGTTTTGTGTAAGTTGTTATTCTAAGAAAGAACATATTACTGTCATGAGAATAAAAGTCTAATTTTCATAACTTTTACTGCATACACATGGCCACATAGCATAATGCCCTACCAATATCAATTGGGTCAGGTTGATTATGCAACAGACTAGCAGCTGACATTGGGATGTGTATTAGAAAAGCATAGTGGTATTTAAAGGAATATAAGGGAGATACCATTGTTTAAAATTTAACATGATGTTTAATGTGATTGGGTTTTTGCAGCTAGTTGCCATAAAGATTTTAAACAAATTAATTAATTATGTTTGTCTTTCATCTTAATTTATTTTAGAAACACTTAAAAATATAGAACAACTTGCATGACAATCTTAAATATTCCATATTCAAGATCATACTATGATTAGTAAGTTAAAATTAGAGAATTTATATGGTGCGAGTGATCACTTGATGAAAGCTTAAAATTTAATAATAATGATGTGTCATCTGCAGCTGAAAAGTCAATATGGCTGCTATCGCGGCCATCTTGGATTTTCAAAACTGAAACGTCTACCTTTCTGTGCGGAATCACTATAGGTATAACATACTACAATTTAAAAATGATATCCAGATTGGTTTAGGAGAAGTAGTCTTTTTCATGAAATCTAATTGAAAATTCAATATGGCTGCCATGGCGGCCATATTGGATTCTCAAAACTGAAACGTCTACCTTTCTGTGCGGAATCACCATAGTTATAACATACTACAATTTCAGAATGATATCTAGATTAGTTTAGGAAGAGTAGTCTTTTTCATGAAATCTAATTGAAAATTCAATATGGCTGCCATGGCGGCCATCTTGGATTCTCAAAACTGAAACGTCTACCTTTCTGTGAGGAATCACCATGGGTATAACATACTACAATTTCAGAATGATATCTGGATTCGTTTAGAAGGAGTAGTCTTTTTCGTGAAAGTTTACGGACAGACGGACGGACAGACAGACAGACAGATGGACGACGAACGAAGAGTCACGACATAAGCTCACATTGACTTTGTAAAGGTGAGCTAATAATTATAACATTTTATTGTCCTCAGTACATACATATATACTGGAAATATGTCTTGTGCCAAGCACTCGGCAGCCACAGTGCAGCGCCAGTTAATGCGTTGTTCTGCCTTTACAATGCTGAGTGTCAAGCAAGACAGCAACAACTCCCATCTTTTATCATCTTTTGGTATGACGCTACCGGGAATTGAACCCCGGTCTTCCGGGTGACAAGCGGACACTCTACCACTGAGCTACGCCCCCGGTTACAATAAATTTGTCAGTGATTTCATAACTCTTGACCTTTGACCTTGAATATGAACATGTCAATAGAATCCACCAAAGGTGTAAACAGTGACACACGTGCATTTGTCCTGAAAAGCTAAATGGGATAAAGTGGTGTGAATAGAACAAATAACTGAGCCATGGATTTCTTCTAATTATTCTGTGTATTACTTGTAAGTTGTACAAGATAGGTGATTTTATAAGACAGAAGCATAGAGCTTGAAGAATAATTCTGAAATAAAGGAAAGATACTTTGAGTCAAAAGATCAAACAATACAACTCTCAAACTCACTGAAGCGTACATAAAAGAACCACTAAATTTACCAGTTATCTGTCCACTCATATTTCAACACTTCATAATGACCTAGATTTATACTCTGAAGTTTGAGAAATATCTATACTCTTACACTTGTCACAAACAGATTATCTGTTAATTGGAATAACAAACAATTGAGATAACTCTATAACTCAATGCCATCAAAATCGGGCAACAACAGTTACTCTTCCAATTCTTGGAAGGCGAGTTTACTTCACTTACAGGGGTGAAAGGTAGTTGTAACAAACTGACAATAGAATATGCTTAAAATAAGATGATGCCTTTTAGCGAAAATACTCTAACACTTTGTAAAATCTGATGAATACATTCAACAAGTAAACACACTTGAAAATAGGGCTCTAAATTCAATGATAATAATAATAATAATAATACTAATAATAATAATACTACTAATAATAATACTACTACTAATAATAATAATAATAATTTTAACGCCTAGTATCCAGTCCAGGACTGCTCAATGGCGATACAATGGCTGTACAATGTATATTATTACCATGAAGGAATTGTACTTTCAAGTCAAGCTACTAAACGCCTCGTGCGACCATATAGGTCCGTACTGTCCCCAAGTTCAGGTACCCATTTATACAGCTGGGTGAACTGAGTGCAATGCGGATGAAGTGCCTTGCCCAAGGACACAACTCAGTGTTCAGCCCAGGTTACAAATTTGTGGTGTCTCCACCGGGATTCGAACCCGGGCCTTCTGCGTGACAGGCCAGCACGCTAACCACTACACCACTGTGCTCCACAATGATGCGCTTTTCGCATAACATTACCCCTATCATTTATGAACATGGAATCGTCCGAAAATTACCGCAGACTTAAATAAACATCAATTTCAAGAAAAACACTTAATATTTACGAGCGTAAAAGTGACCACAGTGATCTAGAACCTGTGTAAATATATATACCTGAAGGTTTGATCTCACAGCCAACATATTTGGCGTTAACTCATCAATTATCAAAACACATTTTGTTGAACGGGCGGCAACAATGCCGAGAACGTTGATGTCGCACATGCAACATAAATAAAAAAAACATTGTTGTGGGTTAATGGTCATAGGCGAGGCGGTTATTTAGAATAATGTAATGAGATGTATAATCCTCCAATCCACTTATCTTATGAGATCAACAGCAGATTTAATACTGGCCATGAAAAGTTCGATTCCCTGTGGGGATAGGTGTACACCATCCTTGGAGTACATGTTGCTGTCATCGCTGGTAATGCCATCATGCTTAACCTGGAAGCCCCCAAGTTCCCTCACCCGATTCCCAACCCTCCTGTTGAGTGTCTTACGGGCCCGTTCAATTGCTCCGTACGATATGGCGCCACTCCAATGTCGCCGAGGCAGCATGTTCGACCATACGATCCTCGTGTTCGGCAGGAGCAGCTGGACTCTCAGAAAGGCTTCAGTGATGTTGAGGTACAGGAGGGATGTTTTCGTCTGCACCATGTCGTTTGACCCAAGGTGAACGACGAGACCTGCCGGGTGACGTCTTCTCAGTGACTCCCGCTCGATGATGCTGACCAGTTCCTTCAGCCTCATGCCCCCCGGGCAAACCACCTTGCATCCTCGATGCGCGGGCCTGGTGAACGTTGGGCCCTTGCCAAGTATGAGGAGCCCACCAGCCATACTGAAAGAGCAAAAGAGGATAGGAAAAGAAAGGAAAGTAACACACGAGGGATATCCTAATCGATTATAGGTAAACGAATGTAAGATTTATAAGCATGAGAGCCCCATCTACCGTAGGTTTTAATTGTTTGTTGGCTAACGCCGTTTGCTGCCGTTAGTTGCAGCCCCTATCCTAAAAGAATGGGAAGAGAAGGATGAAGTGTCCATCTTACTGTGTGCTAAAGCTTTTTTCAGCACGGCCTGAAACTGGTATCTTGTGAGGGGGGAATGGTCAAAATGGACAAAGGCCTGGGTTGGCGCATTCGAACGAATTTTAAGGTAAAGAATTTAGAGCTGAAACAGGGCACACGGGACTGGAAGGGAGAACAGGAACGGAAACAATCACGCCTGTATTTTGCCTATCCGTCTTTGAGTGTCTCAATATAAATTGTACTCGCCCGGCGGATGTATCCAGCTTCACGTCATTGACAGCAATGCCAGGCTGGTCAACCGAGGTCTGTACAAGGTCCCCGACCCTGAAAAATCCGTATTTTTCCAAGTGAAAGAGACACTTATATCCATTATGTCTGTGATTTGCCAAGTGAAAGAGACACTTTACCTGGTATATCAGCGCTGATGATGATGACGATGATGATTTTGACAATGATTGTTATTATTCTATTGTAATTCAAAAGACTCTTACCATATACATTTATTCTTAATATTTTGAATTGCTGTCTGTGATATATTTTGTATACATTTATTGATTCAACTGTGAAAATCTACATTTACATTTCATATCTTGTAATACTGCTGTGATATTATATATGTAATCTGTATCAATTACTGCCTCCTGTGATATTCATTTACATTTATTTGTGATCACAACTTGTGTTTAACCATGTAATATAGTTCATGCGCATTGAGGTCACTATTTTACATCTGCATTCTGTTTAGCATATTTTTGTGTGGCCACTTAGTGTTTGTATTTAACATTGCAATGTGTAGCATTTATCTATACTTTTATTAGAGGGAAATAAAGTTTTATAGTTTAGGTTATCTTAAACATAGGTTGTTAGGAATACTACACTGAACCCTTGCCTTAGCCTTTGCTATCTGCTGTACATTGCTGTCTACTTTACCTTGCTTACTTTGCCGGTTTAGTAATGTATTAATAAAACATATCACCTTTTTGCTTACTACAATAAAATGTTAGGTTAATTTATCAAAATAAAGTATAGCAAAAATTTAACTTAATTAAGTTATCTTAATCCAATAAAGCTTATACAGTACTTAGTATTTAGGTAATTAAGTGTGTTTCTTAATTCATTTGTATTTGTGTTTGTGTCATTCATTCAATCACTAATACATACTTCTTTCATTTCAGGTGTTTGAAATTGCTTTGATAATACAATTGTGTGTTTCTTATTCAAAACATATTTTTGCATTCATTGATATCAATACATACAATCATATTCATTACATTATCATCTCAATATGCATTAATCTAAGCTAGCTTGCACTGCTGCATTTGTTATGCGCTGCTTGTTTTCTGTTGGCCATTTCACACATTTGTTTATATTTCACATTGTTACAATGGCTGATTTATCAAATGAAGAATTTGATTCAGTCATGGCCTCTCTTGGTAAACTTGGCATAGCCCCAGATGTCAGTTCACCAGCTGAGCTGAAACATTGGATGGCCTCCCAAAGCATAATTGAAGCTAAAGCTTCTCCTGCCAGCCCTACTCCTTCATCACCTTGGCAAGGTGAGCCTTTAAGTATTCGCCAGGCAACCAGGTTACCCACCTTCTTTGGGGATCCTGGTGCAAAAGGCGAAGCGTTCTTTGACCTTTGGTCATATGAAGTTGAGCGTTTGTTTCAAGATGACAAGAGCCCCAAGGAGGACTTAGTTAACACCATTCATCGTTCGCTTCGTGGGAATGCTGCCAGGATTGTTATGAGGCTTGGACCATCTGCATCCATCTCCCGGATCCTACAGAAACTCAAGAGCATCTTCAAACCAAGTGAGATAGAGGAGAATCTGTTAGCCCAGTTTTACAGTGCCAGACAAGGAGCTACAGAGGATGTGACGTCATGGGGATGTAGGCTTGAGGATTTACTGTACGAGGTCAAGGCTCAAGAATGTCTCAAGGGAATGGATGAGGAGCAGATGTTGAGAAATGTGTTTTGGACGGGATTGCACCAGGATCTAAAGGACATCATTGGTCATAAGTATGATACCATCACCGACTTTGATCACCTCAGTGGAGATTCGCTGTTTGGAACATGCTCAGGACAGATTAGGACAAGAGAAACACAGCCTAGGAAGATTTTACCTTCGAAGCAAGCTGTTACTTCCTCTCCATCAGACGAGTCAGACATGGCAGAGTTAAAGGGCATGATTCAACGTCTCTCAGCGAGGTGGAAACTTTAGAACAACGTCTCCCATCTGGTAACAGCTCCACTACAGCAAGCAAGGACAAGCTGAAGATAATGCATACGACACTCCACCTCCACGTCAGCGCTTTGAGGAACGACGTTGCTACAACTGTGGACAGCCAGGACATCTTAAGATTGGTTGCCTCATCAGGACAGATCATCGTCGAAGTGATATAAACAGGAGAGGACCTTCGTCAAGGGGCAGACGATAGGTTCGTTTAGACAGAGCCCAGCACAAGTGAGACAGACATATCCCCCTGGACTGATTGGCACAGCTAACGAGACAACAGTATTGGTCAACGGAATACAGTGTAAGGCATTATTGGACACAGGTTCTACAGTATCCACAGTCTCTTCTTCATTTTAAAAGGAGTACCTATCAGAAGTTGAGCTGAAACCCTTACAGGATTTTATACAAATTGAATGTGCTGATGATGGATCTCTCCCATACCTAGGTTATATCATGGTCAATGTCAACACAGGAGAAGATGAAGAGTCAAGACACACAGTTTGCCTTGTTTGACTCTACTGTTCCAGTGCTGTTAGGAACAAACTATCTCAGACAGCTAATGGAGGATTTCAAGAACAAGAACGGCACCAACTTCCTTCAGAGAGCCAACCTCAAGACTTCCTGGTACCTTGCATTCAGGAGCATCGTTCTGCAGGAAAAGGCTTTAAAGAGGAATTTTGGACGCCTAGGAATCATCAAAAGCAATCACCACAGTAAAGTCATAATCCCTCCTAACACCACGACCACCATCAGAGGTATCATAGACAAGGAACTGCCATATAGAGTTACTTGTGTTATGGTGCATCAACTTACAGAGTCAAACTCCCACCCAGGATTGGAAATTGCACCTGCCATATTTAGATTCAACCATCAGGCCAAGTATATTCCAGTTCAAGTTTCCAACTTGTCATCCCAGACTCTTGTTTTCTCACCTCGTGCCATCGTCTGTGAAGTTCAGCCAGTCCAGATAGAGGAGGTCAAGGCCATCGACTTGGAGCAAGTTGTTAAAGAGCATCCACTAGACAAGGTAGATATATCACCTAAGATCAGTGAGGAACAACACAAGTTGATTGGAGACCTTCTTACTACTTACAGTGACGTCTTTTTCACTGGGGATATGGACATAGGACATACCAAAGGAGTGCAGCACAAGATAGAACTCACTGATGAAACAACTTTTAAACAGCGACACAGAAGGATTCCACCATCCATGTTCAGTGAAGTCAAGGATCACATCAAGCAACTGTTAGCGTGTGGCATTATTCGACGATCACACAGTCCTTGGGCTTCGAACATTGTACTTGTCAGGAAGAAAGATAACTCTCTTCCAATGTGCGTGGACTTTCGCGTCCTTAATAATCGGGCCATCAAAGACAGTTATAATCTCCCAAGAACTGATGAAATCTTCGACAAGTTAGCAGGAAGCAAGTTTTACTCTGTGCTCGACATGAAATCTGGTTACCATCAGATTGAAGTTGCTGAAGAACATTAGTGCAGAACAGCTTTCACAGTCGGACCACTTGGTTTCTTTGAATATAATTGTCTACCATTTGGACTTGTCAACGCACCTGCTACTTATCAGCGACACATGGAGGACATGCTTGGAGAACTGCATCTTGACATCTACATGATATACCTTGATGACCTTATTGTATTCTCCAGTACCTTCGAGTATCACCTAGCCCGACTTGAGAGAATTCTACTTCGACTTCCAACCAGGAATCAGACAGCACATACCACAGCAGAGGTACTATTTAACAACTTCTTTGTGCACTATGGATTTCCACAGAGAATTCATTCGGATCAAGGCGCTAACTTTGAGAGCAAGATCATCAAGGAACTCTGCCAAGTCGCTGGAATCCACAAATCAAGGACACCACCCTACCACCCTCAAGGCAATGTAATGACCGAGCGCTTCATCCGAACACTGCTGGATATGCTTGGAACTTTAGAACCATCCAAGAAGAAAGATTGGAAATCCCATGTTGGAGCCCTCGTCCATGCCTACAACAGCACTCGTCATGACTCAACCAGAGAAAGTCCATTCTTTCTAATGTTTGGAAGACAGCCTCAACTTCCCATCGACCTTGCTTTTGGAATTGACCGACCACAGGAGAAGAAGTCTCTGACCTGCTATATCGACTCCCTGAAGAAAAGACTAGCAGACTCTTACACTTCAGCAGCAATGGCATCAGGAAAAGCAAGACAACATCAGAAGAAGCACTACGACTTCAAGATTCGAGGAGCTAACATTCAACCAGGAGATCGTGTTCTTGTAAAGATTGTGGCATTTGAGGGAAAGCCCAAGATTGCTGATAGATGGGAAGAAGACACCTACATTGTTCAGAGCCAACCCAACATTGACATACCTGTCTACATTGTGCTTAAAGAGAATGGTGAAGGTAAGAAGAGGACTCTCCACAGGAACCTCTTACTGCCCATAAGATCTCTAATCCCTGAAGAGCAGAGACCACAACCATCACAAGCAACAGGACCAGTACCGACACGACCAAGACCAAGGCGAGGCGGCAGGAAGAAGTCATCACTGTTACCCCAGAAGAGCCTCACTCTACTGACCAGGACAGTGATGACAGTGATGCAGATACCATTCTGCTAGTGACCAGAGACGCCCCTGCTGAGTTTACCCATGCTTCAGTCAACGTTGTCGAAGGAGATGGCGCTGCTCCAACTGAAGACAGCACCACTGAAGATGATCAGATGCCTGTAAGTGAGACACCTGGTTCTTCTAATCAAGGGGGAGAGGAGGGTGAAACTCAGACCAGTGACGAAGAACCTCAGGCACAACCTGAGGATGAAGAACCACCTGCCCGGAACCGAGGAGACAGTCCGTCCACCGCTGTATATGGGCCCTTGGCCTCATTACAAATAAACACCTTTTGACTTTGACCTCCGCCAGCACCGCCTCAAAGAAGATCTCAGAGACGCCGCCAACTGTCTTGGATCGCAAGTGGAGAGTTTGCCATGGCCCAGACAACATCTGAAATCATTGGCTGCCAATGATATCCTCAGCTCCCTTCCTCTCGATGCCTACAGGGCCATCGCCTCACTTGTTACCAATAATGCACCATGAGATGTGACTAATGATAATTTTTATTTTTCAACACTGTATATATATGTTCACTAATTTTTTGCTTTCTATTCTTTTCTAGGAAATGTCGAGACGCCATTTAATGAGGGAGGGGAGAATGTGACAGGATATATAAATTTAGTCTACGCTTATATATTTATTTTGTTAGTTTTAACTTATTATTCATAGTATTCTTAGTTTATTTCAACAATATCTTTAGCTTATCATCAATATACCGTATTCGACGTAATAAGCGCCCTGCTCCAATAAGCGCCCCCGAAAGGGTTTTGTAATTATAGGTCTAATAACCGCCCATGTACCAGCGGTACTAAAATAATAAATTCAACGTATTCACTTCGTTTCATGAGGAATAAAAGGGTACATTAGCGGAAATAGGTGATATTTTCTACTCAATAATGTGTAAGTTTGTTTTGAATGCCTGTATCAGTTATCAAAGACAACCTAAACACAGTTCCACTTCAGAAGTCTTTATTTTGTTATCGTCATTTATAACACTTTAATAAGCGCCCACCCAAGTCAATGTTTTAAGCGCCCTGGGCGCTTATTAGGTCGAAAGGTTACAACCTAAAGTTAGGCTGACCAACTCAAACTTTAATGTACTAATGCACTCTTGTTTAAACTAATCAATTAGCTTATGTAATAGGCTTCATTGTTCTGCGCTCAGGCCACTCAGGTCTCAGCCCCGGCAATTGTTCTTGGCTGGTCAGCTTCTATGCTTGGCCATGCTTTTCACTCTTCCTCATAGCACTTTTATCTATAAAAGTGGCTACATTTCTCTATCCGCACACATTCTGGCACAGTCACGCACGGGAAGGAATCATTATTTGCGGTAAGATATATTCTTTAACCTTTTGTGTATATGTTTATGTTATGGAATAGATTAATCTTTGTCTATTCATATTCTTGTGTATGCATAAATCATTTATGTAGCTACTATACTAGAAGTATATTTAAACTAGTATGGTACCATGTGGTACATATATATTTCCACGTTCAGTAACTGAACATGAATGAGATTCATTTAAAGCGCATTTCAGTATATCATGTTTGTAATTATATTTCCTGCTTTTATCTTATCTAAATATACATATATACTGTTACTGTGTGGTATCATGCCTCTGGTACAATTGGACCCTTGTATGCATCCTATTTTTTCTCTCTATCATCATGTTGGCAATGACTTCCCACTCATTGTTTTTGTTTTCTAGCGGCTCTTCTAGCGTTTTGGCAGTGTCCAAGTCTCTGAAAACCTCGAGTTCTGAGCACTCATATATGATGTGTTTGATGGTCTCCTCCTCGAGTTCACATAGTTGGCACAGGGGACTGTCATTAAGTTTGAATCTGTGCAGGTAACTTTGGCACGGAAAGTGGTTCAGCTTGATTCTGGTCAGCATGACTTGGTCTTGTCGCCTAATATTGGCATAATTTATCGTGTTTGGTCTTTTCTGAAGATCAAAATAGGACCGACCAGTTTTTCCTGACTTCCATCTGTCAGCCCAGATGTTTTTTGTTGTGCTTGCTACTGCGCAATTAAGTGAAGACTGATTTTCAAACTGATCTTTGACTGGTCCACTTACTGAAGCTGATTTGGCCAAATGGTCTGCCTTTTCATTCCCAAGGATCCCGACATGACTTGGAATCCATTGTAGCATTATCTGTGATGGTATTTCAGATAGTAAATCTGTGATAGTTTTGCAGTGCTGGTAGTATTCTGTAGGTTTGTATGACTTGAGAGATTGAAGTGAAGATTTTGAGTCAGTGAGTATAACATATCCACTCTCCGAAAGTCGTTCTTGAGATTTTATCTCTTCCAGGGCTCTTTCCAGTGCAATTAATTCAGCTTTTAGAATGGAGCATGGAGGTAGTCAGGTATGAGTATGTTCTGTTCAGTGGAAGTAGACACCGGCACCTGCTAGTCCATTAGATGCATCAAGAGAGCCATCAGTGTAGATTTGCTGCACTCTTTGTATTTCTCATGGATTAGTTCCAGTGAAAGCTGTTGTAGTTTAGCAGGGAGCTCTGATTTAGTATATATATATATATATATAATGAAAAGATAAAAAATGACACGAAGCCAATCAAAACTCCAACATGTTTCAATGGTATCATCAGGGAGTCTGACAAAATACAGTTATGACAATGGTATGACGTCACAATCAGGCAAGCGGTAAGAAGGACACAATAAGAATTTGATAGAACAAAAGATGCTACTATTAAGCATTAAGTTGTGGTTTTAACATTTTAATGAAATAGTCTTCTTTTAATTGTCGCATTATTCTATTATTTGTGTCCATTGTGTAAAATGGAAAGATCTTGAATTTAATGTCCTTGTCTTTTGCACATGTATCCAAGTGAGCACTCAGTGGTATACAGCGTGTCTCAGGACATTTTATTTGCTGTTTATGAACACGGACCCTGTCTCTCAGGCACTCAGTCTGTCCTATATATTCAGCACAACATCCTTGGCATATAATAACATAAATGATGTATTTAGCGGCACAGTCAATATCAAAGCGCACATAAAATCTCTCACTTCTGTTAATGAATTTTATACTTGAATTCTCAAGTATATATGGACATGTTCCACAGTTACCTCTGTTACATTTAGTAACTCTACATTCTTTTGGTGTACTGCTTATGTCAAATCTTGCTCTAGTTAAACATTGTTTTAAACTTTTACTTTGGCGTTTACTCTTGATAAAATTTACATTATCAATAATTCGGCACATTTTTTCATCACACATTAGAATAGGTACATTTTGCTTTATACTCTGGAACAAATCTGGATTGAGGGGGTTATGAGTTGAGACATAAGCAATATCCACATTTTGATGTTTTTCTTTCTTCCGTACATTTAAGAGTTCTCTTCTATCGATGGATAAAGATTTATTGATTCCATCCTCAACAAGAGAGGGTGGGTATCCTCGTCTCTGTAGTAATACTTTGAGTTCCCTGAGTCTGATATCTCTTGTATCTTCATTTGAACATATCATACAAATACGTCTTGATAAGTTGTATGGGATACTCCTCTTCGTATGTGAAGGATGACAAGATGAAAAATCCAAGTATTGTTTAGTATCCGTTGGCTTATAATATAAGTCCGTTTCTAAGCGTCCATTTGATATTTTCACAACAGTATCCAAGAAAGAAATTTCAGTGTCACTTTTTTCCACTGTAAATACAATATGTTCGTTCATACTATTCAATGTCTTGTGGAATGTATCTAGATCGTTATTTGAAAATGGCCACAATATGAAGCAGTCATCTAAGTACCGACACCAATTTTCAATAAAGAAATTACTGATTTGATTTCCCAAATTTTCCTGCAACTTAGTAACTAAGTTGTTTTCCATATATCCTAGTACTAAGGTTGCGTATGTTGGCGCCATTTTTGTACCCATAGCTGTACCTTTTATTTGTTTGTAATGTGTACCATTAAAGAAGAAAATATTGTTTGTCAAAATAAATTGTACACTTTCAAGAATAAAAGACTTAGAAAATCTATCAGATAATAATTCTGGGTGCTTATCAAGCCAGTATTCTATTGCTTCGAGACCCAATTCATGAGGAATATTGGAATAAAAACTTTTAACATCAAATGTAACTAGTTTGATATCATCAGATATAGTTTCAGGTAGAAAGTTAATGAAATCCATGGTATCTCTGGTAAAACTTTTTACTTTCGTAAGATATGGTTTCAATAAAATATCTATGAAATTACTCAAACGGTGAGTACCACAGCTTGGGCCTGCAATTATTGGCCTTAATGTTAGATCTTTGGGATGTTCACATTGTATATAGCTTTTTGAAGAGATGGCACATTTGTGTGTTATATCCTTGCATTTGTGAATTTTTGGCAAACCATAAAAGTTACTTTCTTTACATGGAAAGTTTGTGAGATAGTTATATTCTTTGTCCGTCATTACATCTGGAAAAGTTTTCATATGTGTATACATTATTATAATATCATCAGTACATATTGGTATTATTTATCATAGGTATCCGTGTGCACAGTGGTATTCTCGGCAGCACATGCTTGTTATGCCTGCGTCCCTGAGACGAGGTGAGGATTCAATCATAATCCTTTTGCCATGTATATTATATGCTTTGACTTTGTATGTATTATGTATTCCATAATGTATGCTATTGGTGTATATTGCCACGAGTATTGTAACGCTCTCCGTTTTATAAAGTATTGTATACTTGTATGAATATTATAACTTACATCCCACTTAGCCCTCGTCGCCCATGGCAACCATTCATAAAAGTGTCCTGTTCATTATCGATATCGGGAACTCTTTGGCCAAAGAGTCCTGCCATCAGATGCAAGGACACTTTTGTAAACCTTTCCTACACATGGTTTAAACCAATCAATCAACAACATAGACATAGAATTGAACTGAAAGTATCAATAATCAAATAAAACAAGCTGTAAAACAATCATAATACTTTGCAAACTATCAAAAATCAAATCAAAAATCAAAATATTAAAAACACCTAATAACACTGTAGACTTTAGTTTGCACTAGAAAAAAACGATACCAAGAAATAAACATTATATGATTTGTGTTGCACCAAAACTTTTGTTATGTAAGGAAAATAAGTCTAGAAATATCCAAAATAATTTGATAATGATACATAATTAATTTATTTCATAGCTAAGATAATATTTTTTTGGCTAAACTTGTTATGGGAATGGTTAAAGTACCTTTTTATTAGAAATCCAAGGGAAACGTTTCATAAGTAGAAACCACTGTCAAAATTTAGCTGTCTATGAGGACTCCAATGACACTTCTCCTATCTTCAAAATCGAAACCGAAATTGACAACCTGTGAAACGTTGACTTGAAACAGGCTCATATTCATGGTGTGCACGAAGTCTGCAAGCCCAAAACAATTACTTCGTGCCTTGCGCTTTGACACTCAAGAAGCACGTGCCTTGCGCTTTGACAAGCAAGAAGCACGTGCTCGTACACCATTCATAGTACTACAAACTTCATTCATAAAACAGTGAAGGTTATCCAAAATTGAAATTTTGTTTAAAAATATTAATTTTGTGGTTTTGTGGTACTCGGATTAAGTGAGATGTAAGTCAGTTACTGGCATAGTAAATTGTATGCATCGGATAACGGCAGGGACATTTTGTCCTCGAGCCAGTACTCGGCTCCGCCTCGTACTGGCCTCTCGGACAAAGTGTCCCTGCCATTATCTGATGCATACAATTTACTATGCTAGTAACTATTACGTATTCATAATGTATTGATTGTCTATTTTAACAATTAATGTAAAGTAACTGGTGTGTAAACATCAAACTGTAATTCTTTGTACTGTTATCATATACTTTATACATATACTTATATTATTATCATTCTTCTTTTAAGGGCATCAATACATGAGATGATTCAGCGCATCCTTTTGTGTTCTACTCTGATAACCACTTAAGACCTCTGCGACACCTAGACATACCAGCAAGAAACTAAGAAGTGATCGGTGCTATCTTGTCACCAGTTTAACTTATGAAAGGAAGAAAGGGCAGAGATGTATGTTTTTGTCGTACTGCTGGAGTAATGGTTAACTGAGAGATACGAAATGAAATGTACAACCTTGTCTATGGTGGCCGGCCATACTGGAGACAACTCGTGCTTCCGTGTGAAGGTGTGAAAGGTCTGCAAGCCAGTGTTGTATGTCGACCAAGTGTTCGTAGACAGGGAGGTACGCAACAAACGCTGGGCCTGCGAATCGAGAAGTTCCAAATATCGTCCGAGAGAGGGGTAGGTGCTGTCTCCGCTGCTGGTGCCAATTTGCGGAACTTGTCTATCTGAAATCTCGAGATAGAGTCAGCAATAACATTGTCAAGAGTGTTCATATAAACAGTTTTGAATGTGATATTGTAACGCAAACAAGAGAGAACGAGGCATCTTACAAGTGACTGTTTGTTGATGATATGCACGACAGCTAGATTATTGCAGTGAAACATTATTCTCTTGTTGGAAAATAACTCACCCCAAAGTTGGACAGATAATACAATAGGAAACAATTCCAACAGCATCATGTCTCTTGTAACGCCTTCTCGTACCCACTGCTGCGGTCACCGCCCACAAGCCCACTTGCCCCGGTTGTAGGCACCAAACCCTGCACTGCATGCAGCCGCATCAATGAAAAGCTGCAGTACGTCGTTCGATGTCCATGATAAACTCTGATATACCATTAAACTTTTCTAGAAATTGCAACCATAAAACCAAATCGTTCTTAATAGACGCTGTGAGACAGCATCTATGAAATGGAGACTTCAACTTACCGGGTTCATCAATCAGCCGACGACAAAATGCCCGTCCCATGGGGATGACACGCCACATGAAATTAAGTTTACCGACAAGCGATTGTAGTTTTCATTTGGTTACTTTCTTGCGATCCATACGCAACCAACCCCTTATCTGCGCAGTGGTCTCAGTGATCTTCTCTTGTGGGATGCGCCCATGTCCAGCAACTGTATCAAGTTCCAGCCCTAGGAAAGTCAGCTTTGTTGTTGGCTGAACCGTTTTCTCAGGTGCAACTAGAAATGAAGTAATTGAGTACCTGCATACAAACTTGTAAATTGCAATGACATTCATTGGTGCCAGCTACGCCCCCTGTCAGGAAGTCATCAAGAGAGTGCATTAAGTGCTTATTTTGGAGGTGACGGAGAATGCACCATTGTAGAAACGTGCTGAATCTTTCAAAAATAGCACATGAAATAGAGCATCCGAAAGGTAAGCATTTGTCAAAAAAGTACTTGCCGTCAAATTGAATTCCTAACAACTCAAATTCGAGGGGGTGTACCGGGATGATGCGAAACGCTGATTTGATGTCAAACTTTGCAAGGAGTGCGCCTGTTCCCAGCTTTTTAACCATCTCAACAGCTTCGTGAAACGTGAATATGAAACAGAACAGTCTTGATGGTTAATGTTATCATTTATATATAGACCTTGTGGATATGATAAATGGTGAATCAAACGAAAATTGTCTGGGAACTTACCGACCGCATCTTTATCAGTTTTCTTTGGAACAAGTCCAATTGGAGATACCTGCAAATTGGGTAACGGTACATCGTGAAAAGGGCCAGCCATTCTGCCACGACTGACCTCTTTATTTAGTTTTTCCCTGAAAACCTCTGTACCAATAGAATCGGTTGCTGATTACAGGTTTTTAGACGTCCTAGGCGCCCGGTTACCCTGAAACTTCAACTGAAAACCATGCAAAATAAATAATAAAACAAGTATTTGTCACAAAGGTGACAAGATCCCCCGCTGTAAATTGATGTGAACAAAATGCATACTGTATACATAGAAACACTTGTCTACACTTGTCATGCTACTAGATGTCATTTAAACCACAACAAATCAACTGGTCCCTGGGTCTTCCATGTATAAGCCTCACTGTGACCTTGAAAATAATGTGAAGGTCACCAAAATCGAATGGGCCCAGCGCCTTCCCAATAAGATGCATTGTGTAAGTTATGAAGAGAATTCAGTGAATGGTTTGTGAGATATCCCGCTGACAACCCTAAAATGCAGGTTTCAATGCTGAAATTTTCAAAGTTTCGCTGTGACCTTGAAAATAATTTGAAGGTCACCAAAATCGACTGGGCCCGGCGCCTTCCCAATAAGATGCATTGTGTAAGTTATGAAGAGAATCCAGTGAATGGTTCTTGAGATATCCCGCTGACAAAGGTAAATGTCAAAGTCTCGTAATGACCTTGAAATGAAGGTCAAGGTCATGAACCTCTAGAGGGACCTTGCTCTCATGGTGATGAAGCTATATACAAAAAATGAAAAGAATCAGGTCAATAGTTTTTGAGTTATTCAGTTTCATCCGTCGGGGCGTACGTACGTGTATGGACGGACGCTGCTCAATACTATATCCCCCGCTTCGCGCTAAACGAGTGGCGGGGGATAATAAAGCAAATCCGCGTCTAAGGGATTGACGCGTGAATACAAGTGAAGAGAATCAAACATTTTACTTACGCTGACCGGCGTTGGTGCTAGAGACATTGCGTCTGAACTGTTGAGTTGTACGGGATTGGTAATTGGCTCCTGCGGCAGTTGGTGCCTGACTGGACCTGTTGGGACGAAAACAGCTCTGCACATTGTGTCCAGAATCCCCACAGTTACCGCATTTGTGTGGGTATTTACATGATTGCCTCCGACAGTTACCCTTGTTGAAATCCCAACAGGTGTTATATGGTAAATCACGAGTAGAAGATTTTGAGAAACTTACCCCAGTACTGACACGTGGTTTGTTCTGTTGTGGTGCCAGCATATGTTGTAGCCAGAGTTCTCCATCAACACAACCCCACTGACGAGTGGGATCCCTTGCCATTCTGTGTCGGAATTGTTGATCATAAACTCCTCTCCCCCGAAACGCCAAGCGGCATTGTGTATATATTCATCGTATGACAATATTCCATGCAATACACCGGGTGAGGATTGTTTGGTGATGTAAATGGACATGAAAAAGTGAAATGCAGACGTCCAAGCACCAAAAGTGATTGGCTTTCTTTGAGTTTGCTTCCGTGCGACGAGAGAGACGCTACCGTCTTTGCGATAAGCTCCATCTTTGCCTGGTTGTCAACAACAGTGTTTACATTTGGAAGCAATGATGAAAAATCAACGAAACTCACCGTTATATATTCTGTCACCGGTTGACTGTCTCACGTGTGCGCCAATTTCCTGTGCTTGGTATGTCAAAGTTGATGGGAGTGAAGGCATTTGGGAATCAGTGACAACGGGGGTAGAGATGGGCGGGGTATTATTTGTGCGAGAATCGCTCCCAGTTGCCCCGAAATTGTGAGCACTTCAGTTGAAGCCGAAGCAATGAAATCGGAAATTTGGACGGATGCAGATGGGGGTGATTGTATATTGATAACATTTCCAGACTCACCTTTGTCAGCACTTTCCCCCGTAACGGTAGCAGTCCACTTTGCTCCTTTCGTCCGCACCAGTCGATGGTTTATTGCGGCCTTTCGTTTTCCCGGCATTGTCAAATTGAAGCTGATTGAAGCTGATGCGTATCGAGCCGAGAAAGCGAGCGAATGAGCGAATGAGTGAATGAAGAGAGCAGCCGTTGGGTGAATAAACGACGTCATAACTAAGTGATGTAATTCTTTCCGCATGAGATTGGAGACTAGTTCCCTGGATAGTTGCGTTGCGCTCATTTAGCGCAGCGAAAATAGGGAGGAATGCCGTAATTATTAAAGGGGAGATGGAATTATAAGAGAGGAAGGAAATTTAATATATAACTAAGAATGGTTTTGATAACTCCATTGAGTGTAAATCACTAAATGGAATTATGACATTTGATCACTGTTTGCCCGCCATGCGGTCCAAAAACAAAGGGAGCATTCCATAACCGGAAGCGCAATTTTAAATGATGGTAAATAAGGGAGTGGCTCATTATTTGATAATGCACCTGAGCGAAAAATGATCTCTTTCATAATTAAACCAATTCAATCCATAAAGCTATACCAAAACTTGGTGTTCATTGCAATTTATCAAATCTTCAGACCTTGACCGTTGACATTCTAGGTCACACAGTCATGAACACTTTTCATTTGGTATAACAATCATGCAATGATTCAAAGTGTTGACAGTTGATATAAAGCATTTTCGCTAAACAATGCTTAAGTCGCAGCCTTACTGTGACCTTGACCTTTGATGGGGTGTAGTGGAAACCTTTTCAAAATTTTGTACAATGATGATATATACCAAACAAGCAGCTGACATGGTCGAGCTATATCCCCCGTAAATTGCACAATATGTATAGGTTTTCCTTATCATATTGCCGATTAATTTTTGTCGCACAAAATAACTTTTCCAGGATATGAAGGAAACTGTTCTTATAAAAAAACTAAATGATATTAATTTTTTGTTCACTGTTAGGCATGATTCGAGTAAACTGACAAAATTAAAATCAAACGAATGAATTTATGTATCATGTATTTGGATCTCCAAGATCAATTTGATCATATGAAAACAAACCTATTTTAAAAATTGTTCTCCATGACACACCTTCATATGATTACCGGTATGTATCTCCATATCAAATTTGATCCAATTGAATTATTAGTTAAGAAGTAGTGAGCAGGACAGGACTTGTAATAGTTTTCAAAAAGAGTCCTCATTTTTGGCCAAAAAAGGCATAATTTTATAAAAATAATTTCAAAATTGTTCTTCATGACACACCTTCATATGATTATGTATCTTCATATCAAATTTGATCAATATATGATGATTAATTTAGAAGTTGTGAGCCGGACAGGACTTGTAATAGTTTTCAAACAGAGTCCTCATTTTTGGCCAAAAAAGGCAAAATTGTATGAAAACATTTTAAAAATTGTTCTTCATGACACACCTTCATATGATTCTGTATCTCCATATTAAATTTGATCAATTTGTGATGATTAATTTAGAAGTTGTGAGCCGGACAGGACTTGTAATAGTTTTCCAACAGAGTCCTCATTTTTTGCAAAAAAGGCCCAAAAAAAAGAAAAAAAATTCAAAATTGTGCTTCATGACACACCTTCATATGATTATGTATCTCCATATTAAATTTGATCAATTTGTGAAGATTAATTTAGAAGTTGTAAGCCGGACAGGACTTGTAACAGTTTTCGAACAAAGTCCTCATTTTTGGCCAAAAAAGGCAAAATTTTATAAAAATATTTTCAAAATTATTCTTCATGACACACCCTCATTAGATTATGTATCTCCATATCAAATTTGATCAATATCTGATGATTAGTTTAGAAGTTGTGAGCCGGACAGGACTTGTAACAGTTTTCCAACAGAGTCCTCATGTTTGGCCAAAAAAGTCAAAATTTTCTAAAAATATTTTCAAAACTGTTCTTCATGACACACCTTCAGATGATTATGCATCATCACATCAAATTTGATCCAATTGTGATGATAAGTTAAGAGCCGGACGGGACTTGTAACAGATTTCTTACAAATTTACCACTTTTTCTCCAAAATCCTAATAATTTATGTAGGTTTTCATAAATTTTTTACTCATGACACATTATTACATGTTTCTTCATTTCCATGAGGAATTTGAATTGAAATGGTTGATTAGTTACAAAGTTATGAGCCGGACACAAAGTGTAACGAACGGACGGACGGACGGACGGACGGACGGACGGACGGACGGACGGACGGACGGACGGATGGAACCCATTTTAATAACCCCCGCAACTTCGTTGTTGCGGGGGATAAATTAGAGCTTAATAGAAGAAATACTTTTCAAGTTGTGTTTACAAGCAATTTTTCAGTGATTTCATAACTCTTAACCTTTGACCTTGAAAATGAACATGTCAAAAGAAT
This sequence comes from Steromphala cineraria, assembly GCA_916613615.1. Taxonomy (NCBI): domain Eukaryota; kingdom Metazoa; phylum Mollusca; class Gastropoda; order Trochida; family Trochidae; genus Steromphala; species Steromphala cineraria. Next base: position 29,392,079 of record OU744723.1, on the reverse strand, counting down.
CCACCAAAGGTGTAAACAGTGACACACGTGCATGCGTCCTGAAAAGCTAAATGGGATAAAGCTATACCAAAACTTGGTGTTCATTGCAATTCTAAATCTTCTGACCATGACCTTTGACATTGTAGGCCACACAGTCAATAAACACTTTTCATTTGGTATAACAATCATGCAATGATTCAAGGTGTTGACAGTTGATACATAAAGCACTTTCGCTAAACCATGCTTAAGTCGCAGCCTTACTGTGACCTTGACCTTTGATTAGGGGGAAGTGGAAACCTTTTCAAAAAATTTTACTTCTCCAATGATGACATACCGGTATATCAAATTAGAGCTTAATAGAACAAATACTTTTCAAGTTATTGTGTTTACAAGAAATTTGTCAGTGATTTCATGTTTGACCTTGAATATAAGCCTGTGACATTCAAGGTCACACAGTCACTGAACACTTTTCATTTGGTATAACAATCATGTAATGATTCAAGGTGTTGACAGTTGATATAAAACTTTTTCGTTAAACCATGCTTAAACCTGCGGTTCTCGGTAAGTACCTACCGCGAGATTCCTAAGCCGAGGGGGAGGGGCTGAAGTCAAGGCAAGGCTGAGAGCAGAGCTTGGCTCTCTACACAAGCCTATTTATAGATAAGCACATGTGCCAGTCCAGGGAGGAATGAGGCAAGGGAGAGGCTTGAGAGTGAGGACGTTAAATATGGTTGATATAATGACCTCTGACTGAGTGAATATCTGTGATAACCATCGAGCGATCAGCGAGATGGTTATCACAGATATTCACGAAGTCAAGGTCATTATTTCATATACACCACATGGCAATTGTTGAAAGTTATATCCTTTCATAAGAGGTTTTAATTTTTTTTTTTTTTTTATTTCCATTTTTTAGAGTACATAACCATCATACAATAGTAAGGGGGTACAATTGTCACAGTGTACTAAGACATTCCATGTGTACATGGGTAAATATCAGACCAAACTTCTTATACATTTGGGTCATAGTTTTTCAAAAGCATATGGAGAGAGCTCCAGAATTTGTGAAAGCTTGCAAAGTTGCAATTTGAATATGCTATACATTTTGTTACTTGGTAGTATCTTATTAATTCTTGCTTTAGTGGCTTGATATTTGGTTTCATTTTCTTAATACTACATCTGTATAGCATTTGTTTTGTGATAAGAGTAATTATATTCAATGGGTTGTTATTTTTACCTTTGAAACCAAATAGTATATTTTCTTCATTGAAATCATAATTTCCATCAATGTAGCCTGCAAGCCATTCTGATAGTTCTCTCCATATTGATTCAGCATACTGACAAGAGTATAATACATGGGAGATGGTTTCAGTTGGGTCATTGCATAAAGAACAAACTGGTGATTCTACGTATCCCATCTTAGAAAGCATTTGATTTGTGTAAAGTATATTATGAATGATCTTAAGCTGAAACCATCTTAAATCAATACTTTGTGTACATCTTTGGGTATAACAATCATGTAATGATTCAAGGTGTTGACAGTTGATATAAAACTTTTTCGTTAAACCATGCTTAAACCTGCGGTTCTCGGTAAGTACCTACCGCGAGATTCCTAAGCCGAGGGGGAGGGGCTGAAGTCAAGGCAAGGCTGAGAGCAGAGCTTGGCTCTCTACACAAGCCTATTTATAGATAAGCACATGTGCCAGTCCAGGGAGGAATGAGGCAAGGGAGAGGCTTGAGAGTGAGGACGTTAAATATGGTTGATATAATGACCTCTGACTGAGTGAATATCTGTGATAACCATCGAGCGATCAGCGAGATGGTTATCACAGATATTCACGAAGTCAAGGTCATTATTTCATATACACCACATGGCAATTGTTGAAAGTTATATCCTTTCATAAGAGGTTTTAATGTTAATCAAATGAAAAAAGTTTTTAAAGTTGGTGTTGTGGTTTTATGATTGAGTGAACTCCATTCCTTAACATTTCTTCATTATCGTTTTCATACTCACGAAACACGCATTTCACGTGCAGATTGAGAGTGTCCTGACTTGGTTGTCAGACAATTCTAAATCAGTAACTTCTACTAACTAACTGTGTTGAGTGAGTTCTAAAAATACTAAAATTCTCCATCTTTATATAAAAAGAAATATGTCCAAAACAAATTGTCAAAAGGTCACAGAAAATCTGTTTAATGTCTCAGGATATTCCTAAATTAAACCGACATTCAGTCTATGAACTGTATCAGTCTGTAACAGACAAATTTACGTGAGGCTGCGAGGATGTTGTTCATTTCACCTTGAGCTGCACGGAATTCACCAATTTCATGTTCAAACTCTCGATGCAGCACAACATTGTAAGCACATGGTGTTGGGAAATTAGAGCTGTGTCCTGCTTCAAAAAATGTTTTATCTGTGTTTTATGTTATTCTCAGGACGAATTTAAGGTGGGTTTTATCGTAAGGTATCATTAGCTCTTTCAATTGTGCTCCTTGCAATTTTGTGAATTGGATTGTACATTAAATGATTATTTGGGGTAACAATTGACAATAATAAAATAACGTTTTTTTGCGTCAACTTTGAGCAATCATTTCGAGATGTGTTTTAATATCACGTCAAGGGTAAGTTTTTTCCGAGGGACGATACGGCAAGGTCTGAGGCGAAAGCCGAAGACCTGCCATATCGGGCCGAGGCAACTGTTCATGTATTGTCGTCCATGTTTGCTCTCTGATAATCAACCCATGGTGGTTATCTGATAACCCAAACCATAGGTTGGTTATCCAGGATAACGACCTTGATAACCACACCATGTGGTGTATATAACAGAATCCAAAACAGCTGAGGAAACGGACAGTGTAGTAATGTAATGAAACACTTATCAATGCTCCTTTGCGCAATGCATGTTGGGACGCTCTCGGGCCATGTGCTTCCGCCCAAGTTTGTAGTTGACGAAACCTGAATAAATGGCACTCACTCCAATATGAAGTGTCGTGTTGGTTTTAGAAATTCACCATACCACATTTTGGCGACAAGGATGGGATGTTTATGAAGCCGTAAAAGTGTCTATCTGCATCCAGGTGCGAAGACCAGGGTATCTCCGGGACTATGATTCGGGCGGCAAGTGAGTGAGTGAGTAACATTGTCAACAACAACAAAATGGCGGCGTACGGGAAAATTGATAAATTTGACTTTAAGTGGGATGATTGGAGTGAGTATTCCGAAAGATTGGACTACGACTTTATTGCAAACAATATAGAAGATAATGAAAAGAAAAGAGCTATTCTGTTGAGTGTAGTGGGCAACAAATCTTACAAACATTTACGAAATTTGACCATTCCATCAAAACCGGGTGACCGGTCATTAATGCACTTGTGAAATTAATGAAAAACCACATTAACCCAAAACCAACTGTCATGGTAGACCGATAATGAGAAAAAGACATCAAAATGAAAGTATTTCATCTTATGTTGCCGAATTAAAACGCTTGGCGTCGACTTGTGACTACACTGATATTGAACTTCAACTCAGGGATAGGTTGGTGTGTGGAATCAATAATGACCAAAAGCAAAAGAGGTGTAGCAGTATGTTGTCAAGGGGTTGTGGGATGAACCCGTGGACACTGCCGGGGTGTGAGTGACGACACAAAACGAATACAAGAGTATTCAACCTTTTATTACAAAAGGTACTTGGATATGTGTAATACACAAATAAACCCTGAATCAATATAAAAGCATAATAAGTAACAAAGTCCATGACACATATGCTATGCAAATCTTAAACACTTTAAACACTATCATTGTCAATGCATTACTTAGGTATGACACTATCATGTACTTAAAATCCATGGTGCATCACGTGCACTAGTATATCATATATTTACATCTACCTTTACCATATGTAAAAGCAACTCATTGGAAAGCCAGTAAATAGTTACCATTACATATCATAAAGAATACAATATATTCATTACAACAACATGTATCATCATCATGATAAATAATAATTATAATCCATATGTAATGAATTACATCTTATCCTAATCTAAACTGTTAATACATTGCAACATATTACATAATCATAACATAGACAATACAATGAAGGTATACACATACCAGGTATATGAGCCTGGGTTTCTAGGTGATGTCGTTATCTACACCAAGTGTCCCTCGATACTTCAAGGTATACACGTACCAGGTGTATGGGCCTGGGTTTCTAGGTGATGTAGCTATCTACACCAAGTGTCCCTCGATACTTAAAGGTATACACATACCAGGTGTATGGGCCTGGGTTTCTAGGTGATGTAGTTATCTACACCAAGTGTCCCTCGATACTTCAAGGTATACACATACCAGGTGTATGGGCCTGGGTTTCTAGGTGATGTAGTTATCTACACCAAGTGTCCCTCGATACTTCAAGGTATACACGTACCAGGTGTATTGGCCTGGGTTTCTAGGTGATGTCGTTATCTACACCAAGTGTGCCTCGATGCTTCAAGGTATACACATACCAGGTGTATGGGCCTGGGTTTCTAGGTGATGTCGTTATCTACACCAAGTGTCCCTCGATGCTTCAAGGTATACACATACCAGGTGTATGGGCCTGGGTTTCTAGGTGATGTAGTTATCTACACCAAGTGTCCCTCGATACTTCAAGGTATACACGTACCAGGTGTATGGGCCTGGGTGTCTAGGTGATGTAGTTATCTACACCAAGTGTCCCTCGATACTTCAAGGTATACACGTACCAGGTGTATGGGCCTGGGTTTCTAGGTGATGTCGTTATCTACACCAAGTGTGCCTCGATGCTTCAAGGTATACACATACCAGGTGTATGGGCCTGGGTTTCTAGGTGATGTAGTTATCTACACCAAGTGTCCCTCGATAATTCAAGGTATACATGTACCAGGTGTATGGGCCTGGGTTTCTAGGTGATGTAGTTATCTACACCAAGTGTCCCTCGATACTTCAAGGTATACACGTACCAGGTACATGAGCCTGGGTTTCTAGGTGATGTAGTTATCTACACCAAGTGTCCCTCGATACTTCAAGGTATACACGTACCAGGTGTATGGGCCTGGGTTTCTAGGTGATGTAGTTATCTACACCAAGTGTCCCTCGATGCTTCAAGGTATACACATACCAGGTGTATGGGCCTGGGTTTCTAGGTGATGTAGTTATCTACACCAAGTGTCCCTCGATACTTCAAGGTATACACATACCAGGTGTATGGGCCTGGGTTTCTAGGTGATGTAGTTATCTACACCAAGTGTGCCTCGATGCTTCAAGGTATACACATACCAGGTGTATGGGCCTGGGTTTCTAGGTGATGTAGTTATCTACACCAAGTGTCCCTCGATACTTCAAGGTATACACGTACCAGGTGTATGGGCCTGGGTGTCTAGGTGATGTAGCTATCTACACCAAGTGTCCCTCGATGCTTCAAGGTATACACATACCAGGTGTATGGGCCTGGGTTTCTAGGTGATGTAGTTATCTACACCAAGTGTCCCTCGATACTTCAAGGTATACACATACCAGGTGTATGGGCCTGGGTTTCTAGGTGATGTAGTTATCTACACCAAGTGTCCCTCGATACTTCAAGGTATACACATACCAGGTATATGAGCCTGGGGTTCTAGGTGATGTAGTTATCTACACCAAGTGTCCCTCGATACTTCAAGGTATACACGTACCAGGTGTATGGGCTTGGGTTTCTAGGTGATGTAGTTATCTACACCAAGTGTCCCTCGATACTTCAAGGTATACACGTACCAGGTGTATGGGCCTGGGTGTCTAGGTGATGTAGCTATCTACACCAAGTGTCCCTCGATACTTCAAGGTATACACGTACCGGGTGTATGGGCCTGGGTGTCTAGGTGATGTAGCTATCTACACCAAGTGTCCCTCGATACTTCCAGGTATACACATACCGGGTGTATGGGCCTGAGTTTCTAGGTGATGTAGTTATCTACACCAAGTGTCCCTCGATACTTCAAGGTATACAAGTACCAGGTGTATGGGCCTGGGTTTCTAGGTGATGTAGTTATCTACACCAAGTGTCCCTCGATAGTTCAAGGTATACACGTACCAGGTGTATGGGCCTGGGTTTCTAGGTGATGTAGCTATCTACACCAAGTGTCCCTCGATACTTCAAGGTATACACATACCAGGTGTATGGGCCTGGGTTTCTAGGTGATGTAGTTATCTACACCAAGTGTCCCTCGATGCTTCAAGGTATACACATACCAGGTGTATGGGCCTGGGTTTCTAGGTGATGTAGCTATCTACACCAAGTGTCCCTCGATACTTCAAGGTATACACGTACCAGGTACATGAGCCTGGGTTTCTAGGTGATGTAGTTATCTACACCAAGTGTCCCTCGATACTTCAAGGTATACACGTACCAGGTGTATGGGCCTGGGTGTCTAGGTGATGTAGCTATCTACACCAAGTGTCCCTCGATACTTCAAGGTATACACGTACCAGGTGTATGGGCCTGGGTTTCTAGGTGATGTAGTTATCTACACCAAGTATCCCTCGTAATTCAAGGTATACACATACCGGGTGTATGGGCCTGAGTTTCTAGGTGATGTAGTTATCTACACCAAGTGTCCCTCGATACTTCAAGGTATACACGTACCAGGTGTATGGGCCTGGGTTTCTAGGTGATGTAGTTATCTACACCAAGTGTCCCTCGATACTTCAAGGTATACACGTACCGGGTGTATGGGCCTGAGTTTCTAGGTGATGTAGTTATCTACACCAAGTGTCCCTCGATACTTCAAGGTATACACGTACCAGGTGTATGGGCCTGGGTGTCTAGGTGATGTAGCTATCTACACCAAGTGTCCCTCGATACTTCAAGGTATACACGTACCAGGTGTATGGGCCTGGGTGTCTAGGTGATGTAGCTATCTACACCAAGTGTCCCTCGATACTTCAAGGTATACACGTACCAGGTATATGAGCCTGGGTTTCTAGGTGATGTAGCTATCTACACCAAGTGTCCCTCGATACTTCAAGGTATACACGTACCAGGTGTATGGGCCTGGGTTTCTAGGTGATGTAGTTATCTACACCAAGTGTCCCTCGTAATTCAAGGTATACACATACCAGGTGTATGGGCCTGGGTGTCTAGGTGATGTAGTTATCTACACCAAGTGTCCCTCGATTCTTCAAGGTATACACATACCAGGTGTATGGGCCTGGGTGTCTAGTTGATGTAGCTATCTACACCAAGTGTCCCTCGAATCTTCAAGGTATACACGTACCAGGTATATGAGCCTGGGTTTCTGGGTGATGTAGTCATCTACACCAAGTGTCCCTCGATACTTCGAGGTATACACATACCAGGTATATGAGCCTGGGTTTCTAGGTGATGTAGCTATCTACACCAAGTGTCCCTCGATACTTCAAGGTATACACGTACCAGGTGTATGGGCCTGGGTGTCTAGGTGATGTAGCTATCTACACCAAGTGTCCCTCGATACTTCAAGGTATACACGTACCAGGTATATGAGCCTGGGTTTCTAGGTGATGTAGCTATCTACACCAAGTGTCCCTCGATACTTCAAGGTATACACGTACCAGGTGTATGGGCCTGGGTTTCTAGGTGATGTAGCTATCTACACCAAGTGTCCCTCGATACTTCAAGGTATACACATACCGGGTGTATGGGCCTGAGTTTCTAGGTGATGTAGTTATCTACACCAAGTGTCCCTCGATACTTCAAGGTATACACGTACCAGGTGTATGGGCCTGGGTGTCTAGGTGATGTAGCTATCTACACCAAGTGTCCCTCGATGCTTCAAGGTATACACATACCAGGTGTATGGGCCTGGGTTTCTAGGTGATGTAGTTATCTACACCAAGTGTCCCTCGATACTTCAAGGTATACACATACCAGGTGTATGGGCCTGGGTTTCTAGGTGATGTAGTTATCTACACCAAGTGTCCCTCGATACTTCAAGGTATACACATACCAGGTATATGAGCCTGGGTTTCTAGGTGATGTAGTTATCTACACCAAGTGTCCCTCGATACTTCAAGGTATACACGTACCAGGTGTATGGGCTTGGGTTTCTAGGTGATGTAGTTATCTACACCAAGTGTCCCTCGATACTTCAAGGTATACACGTACCAGGTGTATGGGCCTGGGTGTCTAGGTGATGTAGCTATCTACACCAAGTGTCCCTCGATACTTCAAGGTATACACGTACCGGGTGTATGGGCCTGGGTGTCTAGGTGATGTAGCTATCTACACCAAGTGTCCCTCGATACTTCCAGGTATACACATACCGGGTGTATGGGCCTGAGTTTCTAGGTGATGTAGTTATCTACACCAAGTGTCCCTCGATACTTCAAGGTATACACGTACCAGGTGTATGGGCCTGGGTTTCTAGGTGATGTAGTTATCTACACCAAGTGTCCCTCGATAGTTCAAGGTATACACGTACCAGGTGTATGGGCCTGGGTTTCTAGGTGATGTAGCTATCTACACCAAGTGTCCCTCGATACTTCAAGGTATACACATACCAGGTGTATGGGCCTGGGTTTCTAGGTGATGTAGTTATCTACACCAAGTGTCCCTCGATGCTTCAAGGTATACACATACCAGGTGTATGGGCCTGGGTTTCTAGGTGATGTAGCTATCTACACCAAGTGTCCCTCGATACTTCAAGGTATACACGTACCAGGTACATGAGCCTGGGTTTCTAGGTGATGTAGTTATCTACACCAAGTGTCCCTCGATACTTCAAGGTATACACGTACCAGGTGTATGGGCCTGGGTGTCTAGGTGATGTAGCTATCTACACCAAATGTCCCTCGATACTTCAAGGTATACACGTACCAGGTGTATGGGCCTGGGTTTCTAGGTGATGTAGTTATCTACACCAAGTATCCCTCGTAATTCAAGGTATACACATACCGGGTGTATGGGCCTGAGTTTCTAGGTGATGTAGTTATCTACACCAAGTGTCCTTCGATACTTCAAGGTATACACGTACCAGGTGTATGGGCCTGGGTTTCTAGGTGATGTAGTTATCTACACCAAGTGTCCCTCGATACTTCAAGGTATACACGTACCGGGTGTATGGGCCTGAGTTTCTAGGTGATGTAGTTATCTACACCAAGTGTCCCTCGATACTTCAAGGTATACACGTACCAGGTGTATGGGCCTGGGTGTCTAGGTGATGTAGCTATCTACACCAAGTGTCCCTCGATACTTCAAGGTATACACGTACCAGGTGTATGGGCCTGGGTGTCTAGGTGATGTAGCTATCTACACCAAGTGTCCCTCGATACTTCAAGGTATACACGTACCAGGTATATGAGCCTGGGTTTCTAGGTGATGTAGCTATCTACACCAAGTGTCCCTCGATACTTCAAGGTATACACGTACCAGGTGTATGGGCCTGGGTTTCTAGGTGATGTAGTTATCTACACCAAGTGTCCCTCGTAATTCAAGGTATACACATACCAGGTGTATGGGCCTGGGTGTCTAGGTGATGTAGTTATCTACACCAAGTGTCCCTCGATTCTTCAAGGTATACACATACCAGGTGTATGGGCCTGGGTGTCTAGTTGATGTAGCTATCTACACCAAGTGTCCCTCGAATCTTCAAGGTATACACGTACCAGGTATATGAGCCTGGGTTTCTGGGTGATGTAGTCATCTACACCAAGTGTCCCTCGATACTTCGAGGTATACACATACCAGGTATATGAGCCTGGGTTTCTAGGTGATGTAGCTATCTACACCAAGTGTCCCTCGATACTTCAAGGTATACACGTACCAGGTGTATGGGCCTGGGTGTCTAGGTGATGTAGCTATCTACACCAAGTGTCCCTCGATACTTCAAGGTATACACGTACCAGGTATATGAGCCTGGGTTTCTAGGTGATGTAGCTATCTACACCAAGTGTCCCTCGATACTTCAAGGTATACACGTACCAGGTGTATGGGCCTGGGTTTCTAGGTGATGTAGCTATCTACACCAAGTGTCCCTCGATACTTCAAGGTATACACATACCGGGTGTATGGGCCTGAGTTTCTAGGTGATGTAGTTATCTACACCAAGTGTCCCTCGATACTTCAAGGTATACACGTACCAGGTGTATGGGCCTGGGTGTCTAGGTGATGTAGCTATCTACACCAAGTGTCCCTCGAACCTTCAAGGTATACACATACCGGGTGTATGGGCCTGAGTTTCTAGGTGATGTAGTTATCTACACCAAGTGTCCCTCGATACTTCAAGGTATACACGTACCAGGTGTATGGGCCTGGGTGTCTAGGTGATGTAGCTATCTACACCAAGTGTCCCTCGATACTTCAAGGTATACACATACCAGGTGTATGGGCCTGAGTTTCTAGGTGATGTAGTTATCTACACCAAGTGTCCCTCGATACTTCAAGGTATACACATACCAGGTGTATGGGCCTGGGTGTCTAGGTGATGTAGTCATCTACACCAAGTGTCCCTCGATACTTCAAGGTATACACATACCAGTTGTATGGGCCTGAGTTTCTAGGTGATGTAGTCATCTACACCAAGTGTCCCTCGATACTTCAAGGTATACACGTACCAGGTGTATGGGCCTGGGTTTCTAGGTGTTGTAGTTATTTACACCAAGTGTCCCTGATACTTCAAGGTATACACATACCGGGTGTATGGGCCTGGGTTTCTAGGTGATGTAGTTATCTACACCAAGTGTCCCTCGATACTTCAAGGTATACACGTACCAGGTGTATGGGCCTGGGTTTCTAGGTGATGTAGCTATCTACACCAAGTGTCCCTCGATACTTCAAGGTATACACGTACCAGGTGTATGGGCCTGGGTGTCTAGGTGATGTAGCTATCTACACCAAGTGTCCCTCGATACTTCAAGGTATACACGTACCAGGTATATGAGCCTGGGTTTCTAGGTGATGTAGCTATCTACACCAAGTGTCCCTCGATACTTCAAGGTATACACGTACCAGGTGTATGGGCCTGGGTGTCTAGGTGATGTAGCTATCTACACCAAGTGTCCCTCGATACTTCAAGGTATACACATACCAGGTGTATGGGCCTGGGTGTCTAGGTGATGTAGTTATCTACACCAAGTGTCCCTCGATACTTCAAGGTATACCAAACCAGGTGTATGGGCCTGGGTTTCTAGGTGATGTAGTTATCTACACCAAGTGTCCCTCGATACTTCAAGGTATACACGTACCAGGTGTATGGGCCTGGGTGTCTAGGTGATGTAGCTATCTACACCAAGTGTCCCTCGATACTTCAAGGTATACACGTACCAGGTATTTGAGCCTGGGTTTCTAGGTGATGTAGCTATCTACACCAAGTGTCCCTCGATACTTCAAGGTATACACATACCAGGTGTATGGGCCTGGGTGTCTAGGTGATGTAGCTATCTTCACCAAGTGTCCCTCGATACTTCAAGGTATACACGTACCAGGTATATGAGCCTGGGTTTCTAGGTGATGTAGCTATCTACACCAAGTGTCCCTCGATACTTCAAGGTATACACATACCAGGTGTATGGGCCTGGGTTTCTAGGTGATGTAGTTATCTACACCAAGTGTCCCTCGTTATTCAAGGTATACACATACCGGGTGTATGGGCCTGAGTTTCTAGGTGATGTAGTTATCTACACCAAGTGTCCCTCGATTCTTCAAGGTATACACGTACCAGGTGTATGGGCCTGGGTGTCTAGTTGATGTAGCTATCTACACCAAGTGTCCCTCGAATCTTCAAGGTATACACGTACCAGGTATATGAGCCTGGGTTTCTAGGTGATGTAGTCATCTACACCAAGTGTCCCTCGATACTTCGAGGTATACACATACCAGGTATATGAGCCTGGGTTTCTAGGTGATGTAGCTATCTACACCAAGTGTCCCTCGATACTTCAAGGTATACACGTACCAGGTGTATGGGCCTGGGTGTCTAGGTGATGTAGCTATCTACACCAAGTGTCCCTCGATACTTCAAGGTATACACGTACCAGGTATATGAGCCTGGGTTTCTAGGTGATGTAGTTATCTACACCAAGTGTCCCTCGATACTTCAAGGTATACACATACCGGGTGTATGGGCCTGAGTTTCTAGGTGATGTAGCTATCTACACCAAGTGTCACTCGATACTTCAAGGTATACACGTACCAGGTGTATGGGCCTGGGTGTCTAGGTGATGTAGCTATCTACACCAAGTGTCCCTCGATACTTCAAGGTATACACGTACCAGGTGTATGGGCCTGGGTGTCTAGGTGATGTAGCTATCTACACCAAGTGTCCCTCGATACTTCAAGGTATACACGTACCAGGTATATGAGCCTGGGTTTCTAGGTGATGTAGCTATCTACACCAAGTGTCCCTCGATACTTCAAGGTATACACGTACCAGGTGTATGGGCCTGGGTGTCTAGGTGATGTAGCTATCTACACCAAGTGTCCCTCGATACTTCAAGGTATACACATACCGGGTGTATGGGCCTGAGTTTCTAGGTGATGTAGCTATCTACACCAAGTGTCCCTCGATACTTCAAGGTATACACATACCAGGTGTATGGGCCTGAGTTTCTAGGTGATGTAGTTATCTACACCAAGTGTCCCTCGATATTTCAAGGTATACACATACCAGGTGTATGGGCCGTGGTTTTTAGGTGATGTAGTTATCTACACCAAGTGTCCCTCGATACTTCAAGGTATACACATACCAGGTGTATGGGCCTGGGTGTCTAAGTGATGTAGCTATCTACACCAAGTGTCCCTCGATAATTCAAGGTATACACGTACCAGGTGTATGGGCCTGGGTGTCTAGGTGATGTAGCTATCTACACCAAGTGTCCCTCGATACTTCAAGGTATACACATACCAGGTGTATGGGCCTGGGTGTGTAGGTGATGTAGTTATCTACACCAAGTCCCCTCGTAATTCAAGGTATACACATACCGGGTGTATGGGCCTGAGTTTCTAGGTGATGTAGTTATCTACACCAAGTGTCCCTCGATACTTCAAGGTATACACATACCAGGTGTATGGGCCTGGGTGTCTAGGTGATGTAGTTATCTACACCAAGTGTCCTTCGATACTTCAAGGTAAACACGTACCAGGTGTATGGGCCTGGGTTTCTAGGTGATGTAGTTATCTACACCAAGTGTCCCTCGATACTTCAAGGTATACACATACCAGGTGTATGGGCCTGAGTTTCTAGGTGATGTAGTTATCTACACCAAGTGTCCCTCGATACTTCAAGGTATACACGTACCAGGTGTATGGGCCTGGGTGTCTAGGTGATGTAGTTATCTACACCAAGTGTCCCTCGATACTTCAAGGTTTACACATACCGGGTGTTTGGGCCTGGGTTTCTAGGTGATGTAGTTATCTACACCAAGTGTCCCTCGATACTTCAAGGTATACACGTACCAGGTCTATGGACCTGGGTGTCTAGGTGATGTAGTTATCTACACCAAGTGTCCCTCGATACTTCAAGGTATACACGTACCAGGTGTATGGGCCTGGGTTTCTAGGTGATGTAGTTATCTACACCAAGTGTCCCTCGATACTTCAAGGTATACAAGTACCAGGTGTATTGGCCTGGGTGTCTAGGTGATGTAGCTATCTACACCAAGTGTCCCTCGATACTTCAAGGTATACACGTACCAGGTGTATGGGCCTGGGTGTCTAGGTGATGTAGCTATCTACACCAAGTGTCCCTCGATACTTCAAGGTATACACGTACCAGGTATATGAGCCTGGGTTTCTAGGTGATGTAGTTATGTACACTAAGTGTCCCTCGATACTTCAAGGTATACACATACCAGGTGTATGGGCCTGGGTGTCTAAGTGATGTAGCTATCTACACCAAGTGTCCCTCGATACTTCAAGGTATACACGTACCAGGTGTATGGGCCTGGGTGTCTAGGTGATGTAGCTATCTACACCAAGTGTCCCTCGATACTTCAAGGTATACACATACCAGGTGTATGGGCCTGGGTGTGTAGGTGATGTAGTTATCTACACCAAGTGTCCCTCGTAATTCAAGGTATACACATACCGGGTGTATGGGCCTGAGTTTCTAGGTGATGTAGTTATCTACACCAAGTGTCCCTCGATACTTCAAGGTATACACATACCAGGTGTATTGGCCTGGGTGTCTAGGTGATGTAGTTATCTACACCAAGTGTCCTTCGATACTTCAAGGTAAACACGTACCAGGTGTATGGGCCTGGGTTTCTAGGTGATGTAGTTATCTACACCAAGTGTCCCTCGATACTTCAAGGTATACACGTACCAGGTGTATGGGCCTGAGTTTCTAGGTGATGTAGTTATCTACACCAAGTGTCCCTCGATACTTCAAGGTATACACGTACCAGGTGTATGGGCCTGGGTGTCTAGGTGATGTAGTTATCTACACCAAGTGTCCCTCGATACTTCAAGGTTTACACATACCGGGTGTTTGGGCCTGGGTTTCTAGGTGATGTAGTTATCTACACCAAGTGTCCCTCGATACTTCAAGGTATACACGTACCAGGTCTATGGACCTGGGTGTCTAGGTGATGTAGTTATCTACACCAAGTGTCCCTCGATACTTCAAGGTATACACGTACCAGGTGTATGGGCCTGGGTTTCTAGGTGATGTAGTTATCTACACCAAGTGTCCCTCGATACTTCAAGGTATACAAGTACCAGGTGTATTGGCCTGGGTGTCTAGGTGATGTAGCTATCTACACCAAGTGTCCCTCGATACTTCAAGGTATACACGTACCAGGTGTATGGGCCTGGGTGTCTAGGTGATGTAGCTATCTACACCAAGTGTCCCTCGATACTTCAAGGTATACACGTACCAGGTATATGAGCCTGGGTTTCTAGGTGATGTAGCTATCTACACCAAGTGTCCCTCGATACTTCAAGGTATACACATACCAGGTGTATGGGCCTGGGTTTCTAGGTGATGTAGTTATCTACACCAAGTATCCCTCGTAATTCAAGGTATACACATACCGGGTGTATGGGCCTGAGTTTCTAGGTGATGTAGTTATCTACACCAAGTGTCCCTCGATACTTCAAGGTATACACATACCAGGTGTATGGGCCTGGGTTTCTAGGTGATGTAGTTATCTACACCAAGTATCCCTCGTAATTCAAGGTATACACATACCGGGTGTATGGGCCTGAGTTTCTAGGTGATGTAGTTATCTACACCAAGTGTCCCTCGATACTTCAAGGTATACACGTACCAGGTGTATGGGCCTGGGTTTCTAGGTGATGTAGTTATCTACACCAAGTGTCCCTCGATACTTCAAGGTATACACGTACCGGGTGTATGGGCCTGAGTTTCTAGGTGATGTAGTTATCTACACCAAGTGTCCCTCGATACTTCAAGGTATACACGTACCAGGTGTATGGGCCTGGGTGTCTAGGTGATGTAGCTATCTACACCAAGTGTCCCTCGATACTTCAAGGTATACACGTACCAGGTGTATGGGCCTGGGTGTCTAGGTGATGTAGCTATCTACATCAAGTGTCCCTCGATACTTCAAGGTATACACGTACCAGGTGTATGAGCTTGGGTTTCTAGGTGATGTAGCTATCTACACCAAGTGTCCCTCGATACTTCAAGGTATACACGTACCAGGTGTATGGGCCTGGGTTTCTAGGTGATGTAGTTATCTACACCAAGTGTCCCTCGTAATTCAAGGTATACACATACCAGGTGTATGGGCCTGGGTGTCTAGGTGATGTAGTTATCTACACCAAGTGTCCCTCGATTCTTCAAGGTATACACATACCAGGTGTATGGGCCTGGGTGTCTAGTTGATGTAGCTATCTACACCAAGTGTCCCTCGAATCTTCAAGGTATACACGTACCAGGTATATGAGCCTGGGTTTCTGGGTGATGTAGTCATCTACACCAAGTGTCCCTCGATACTTCGAGGTATACACATACCAGGTATATGAGCTTGGGTTTCTAGGTGATGTAGCTATCTACACCAAGTGTCCCTCGATACTTCAAGGTATACACGTACCAGGTGTATGGGCCTGGGTGTCTAGGTGATGTAGCTATCTACACCAAGTGTCCCTCGATACTTCAAGGTATACACGTACCAGGTATATGAGCCTGGGTTTCTAGGTGATGTAGCTATCTACACCAAGTGTCCCTCGATACTTCAAGGTATACACGTACCAGGTGTATGGGCCTGGGTTTCTAGGTGATGTAGCTATCTACACCAAGTGTCCCTCGATACTTCAAGGTATACACATACCGGGTGTATGGGCCTGAGTTTCTAGGTGATGTAGTTATCTACACCAAGTGTCCCTCGATACTTCAAGGTATACACGTACCAGGTGTATGGGCCAGGGTGTCTAGGTGATGTAGCTATCTACACCAAGTGTCCCTCGATACTTCAAGGTATACACATACCGGGTGCATGGCCCTGAGTTTCTAGGTGATGTAGTTATCTACACCAAGTGTCCCTCGATACTTCAAGGTATACACGTACCAGGTGTATGGGCCTGGGTGTCTAGGTGATGTAGCTATCTACACCAAGTGTCCCTCGATACTTCAAGGTATACACATACCAGGTGTATGGGCCTGGGTGTCTAGGTGATGTAGTTATCTACACCAAGTGTCCCTCGATACTTCAAGGTATACCAAACCAGGTGTATGGGCCTGGGTTTCTAGGTGATGTAGTTATCTACACCAAGTGTCCCTCGATAATTCAAGGTATACACATACCGGGTGTATGGGCCTGAGTTTCTAGGTGATGTAGCTATCTACACCAAGTGTCCCTCGATACTTCAAGGTATACACATACCAGGTGTATGGGCCTGAGTTTCTAGGTGATGTAGTTATCTACACCAAGTGTCCCTCGATACTTCAAGGTATACACATACCAGTTGTATGGGCCTGAGTTTCTAGGTGATGTAGTCATCTACACCAAGTGTCCCTCGATACTTCAAGGTATACACGTACCAGGTGTATGGGCCTGGGTTTCTAGGTGATGTAGCTATCTACACCAAGTGTCCCTCGATACTTCAAGGTATACACGTACCAGGTGTATGGGCCTGGGTTTCTAGGTGATGTAGCTATCTACACCAAGTGTCCCTCGATACTTCAAGGTATACACGTACCAGGTATATGAGCCTGGGTTTCTAGGTGATGTAGCTATCTACACCAAGTGTCCCTCGATACTTCAAGGTATACACGTACCAGGTGTATGGGCCTGGGTTTCTAGGTGATGTAGCTATCTACACCAAGTGTCCCTCGATACTTCAAGGTATACACATACCGGGTGTATGGGCCTGAGTTTCTAGGTGATGTAGTTATCTACACCAAGTGTCCCTCGATACTTCAAGGTATACACGTACCAGGTGTATGGGCCAGGGTGTCTAGGTGATGTAGCTATCTACACCAAGTGTCCCTCGATACTTCAAGGTATACACATACCGGGTGTTTGGGCCTGGGTTTCTAGGTGATGTAGTTATCTACACCAAGTGTCCCTCGATACTTCAAGGTATACACGTACCAGGTCTATGGACCTGGGTGTCTAGGTGATGTAGTTATCTACACCAAGTGTCCCTCGATACTTCAAGGTATACACGTACCAGGTGTATGGGCCTGGGTTTCTAGGTGATGTAGTTATCTACACCAAGTGTCCCTCGATACTTCAAGGTATACAAGTACCAGGTGTATTGGCCTGGGTGTCTAGGTGATGTAGCTATCTACACCAAGTGTCCCTCGATACTTCAAGGTATACACGTACCAGGTGTATGGGCCTGGGTGTCTAGGTGATGTAGCTATCTACACCAA
Source organism: Steromphala cineraria (assembly GCA_916613615.1). Lineage (NCBI taxonomy): Eukaryota > Metazoa > Mollusca > Gastropoda > Trochida > Trochidae > Steromphala > Steromphala cineraria. Next base: position 29,374,287 of record OU744723.1, on the reverse strand, counting down.
GTGTCCCTCGATACTTCAAGGTATACACGTACCAGGTATATGAGCCTGGGTTTCTAGGTGATGTAGTTATGTACACTAAGTGTCCCTCGATACTTCAAGGTATACACATACCAGGTGTATGGGCCTGGGTTTCTAGGTGATGTAGTTATCTACACCAAGTATCCCTCGTAATTCAAGGTATACACATACCGGGTGTATGGGCCTGAGTTTCTAGGTGATGTAGTTATCTACACCAAGTGTCCCTCGATACTTCAAGGTATACACGTACCAGGTGTATGGGCCTGGGTTTCTAGGTGATGTAGTTATCTACACCAAGTGTCCCTCGATACTTCAAGGTATACACGTACCGGGTGTATGGGCCTGAGTTTCTAGGTGATGTAGTTATCTACACCAAGTGTCCCTCGATACTTCAAGGTATACACGTACCAGGTGTATGGGCCTGGGTGTCTAGGTGATGTAGCTATCTACACCAAGTGTCCCTCGATACTTCAAGGTATACACGTACCAGGTGTATGGGCCTGGGTGTCTAGGTGATGTAGCTATCTACACCAAGTGTCCCTCGATACTTCAAGGTATACACGTACCAGGTATATGGACCTGGGTGTCTAGGTGATGTAGTTATCTACACCAAGTGTCCCTCGATTCTTCAAGGTATACACATACCAGGTGTATGGGCCTGGGTGTCTAGTTGATGTAGCTATCTACACCAAGTGTCCCTCGAATCTTCAAGGTATACACGTACCAGGTATATGAGCCTGGGTTTCTGGGTGATGTAGTCATCTACACCAAGTGTCCCTCGATACTTCGAGGTATACACATACCAGGTATATGAGCCTGGGTTTCTAGGTGATGTAGCTATCTACACCAAGTGTCCCTCGATACTTCAAGGTATACACGTACCAGGTGTATGGGCCTGGGTGTCTAGGTGATGTAGCTATCTACACCAAGTGTCCCTCGATACTTCAAGGTATACACGTACCAGGTATATGAGCCTGGGTTTCTAGGTGATGTAGCTATCTACACCAAGTGTCCCTCGATACTTCAAGGTATACACGTACCAGGTGTATGGGCCTGGGTTTCTAGGTGATGTAGCTATCTACACCAAGTGTCCCTCGATACTTCAAGGTATACACATACCGGGTGTATGGGCCTGAGTTTCTAGGTGATGTAGTTATCTACACCAAGTGTCCCTCGATACTTCAAGGTATACACGTACCAGGTGTATGGGCCTGGGTGTCTAGGTGATGTAGCTATCTACACCAAGTGTCCCTCGATACTTCAAGGTATACACATACCGGGTGTATGGGCCTGAGTTTCTAGGTGATGTAGTTATCTACACCAAGTGTCCCTCGATACTTCAAGGTATACACGTACCAGGTGTATGGGCCTGGGTGTCTAGGTGATGTAGCTATCTACACCAAGTGTCCCTCGATACTTCAAGGTATACACATACCAGGTGTATGGGCCTGGGTGTCTAGGTGATGTAGTTATCTACACCAAGTGTCCCTCGATACTTCAAGGTATACCAAACCAGGTGTATGGGCCTGGGTTTCTAGGTGATGTAGTTATCTACACCAAGTGTCCCTCGATAATTCAAGGTATACACATACCGGGTGTATGGGCCTGAGTTTCTAGGTGATGTAGCTATCTACACCAAGTGTCCCTCGATACTTCAAGGTATACACATACCAGGTGTATGGGCCTGAGTTTCTAGGTGATGTAGTTATCTACACCAAGTGTCCCTCGATACTTCAAGGTATACACATACCAGTTGTATGGGCCTGAGTTTCTAGGTGATGTAGTCATCTACACCAAGTGTCCCTCGATACTTCAAGGTATACACGTACCAGGTGTATGGGCCTGGGTTTCTAGGTGATGTAGCTATCTACACCAAGTGTCCCTCGATACTTCAAGGTATACACGTACCAGGTGTATGGGCCTGGGTGTCTAGGTGATGTAGCTATCTACACCAAGTGTCCCTCGATACTTCAAGGTATACACGTACCAGGTATATGAGCCTGGGTTTCTAGGTGATGTAGCTATCTACACCAAGTGTCCCTCGATACTTCAAGGTATACACGTACCAGGTATATGAGCCTGGGTTTCTAGGTGATGTAGCTATCTACACCAAGTGTCCCTCGATACTTCAAGGTATACACATACCGGGTGTATGGGCCTGAGTTTCTAGGTGATGTAGTTATCTACACCAAGTGTCCCTCGATACTTCAAGGTATACACGTACCAGGTGTATGGGCCAGGGTGTCTAGGTGATGTAGCTATCTACACCAAGTGTCCCTCGATACTTCAAGGTATACACATACCGGGTGTATGGGCCTGAGTTTCTAGGTGATGTAGTTATCTACACCAAGTGTCCCTCGATACTTCAAGGTATACACGTACCAGGTGTATGGGCCTGGGTGTCTAGGTGATGTAGCTATCTACACCAAGTGTCCCTCGATACTTCAAGGTATACACATACCAGGTGTATGGGCCTGGGTGTCTAGGTGATGTAGTTATCTACACCAAGTGTCCCTCGATACTTCAAGGTATACCAAACCAGGTGTATGGGCCTGGGTTTCTAGGTAATGTAGTTATCTACACCAAGTGTCCCTCGATACTTCAAGGTATACACATACCGGGTGTATGGGCCTGAGTTTCTAGGTGATGTAGCTATCTACACCAAGTGTCCCTCGATACTTCAAGGTATACACATACCAGTTGTATGGGCCTGAGTTTCTAGGTGATGTAGTTATCTACACCAAGTGTCCCTCGATACTTCAAGGTATACACGTACCAGGTGTATGGGCCTGGGTTTCTAGGTGTTGTAGTTATTTACACCAAGTGTCCCTGATACTTCAAGGTATACACATACCGGGTGTATGGGCCTGGGTTTCTAGGTGATGTAGTTATCTACACCAAGTGTCCCTCGATACTTCAAGGTTTACACATACCGGGTGTTTGGGCCTGGGTTTCTAGGTGATGTAGTTATCTACACCAAGTGTCCCTCGATACTTCAAGGTTTACACATACCGGGTGTTTGGGCCTGGGTTTCTAGGTGATGTAGTTATCTACACCAAGTGTCCCTCGATACTTCAAGGTATACACGTACCAGGTCTATGGACCTGGGTGTCTAGGTGATGTAGTTATCTACACCAAGTGTCCCTCGATACTTAAAGGTATACACGTACCAGGTGTATGGGCCTGGGTTTCTAGGTGATGTAGTTATCTACACCAAGTGTCCCTCGATACTTCAAGGTATACAAGTACCAGGTGTATTGGCCTGGGTGTCTAGGTGATGTAGCTATCTACACCAAGTGTCCCTCGATACTTCAAGGTATACACGTACCAGGTGTATGGGCCTGGGTGTCTAGGTGATGTAGCTATCTACACCAAGTGTCCCTCGATACTTCAAGGTATACACGTACCAGGTATATGAGCCTGGGTTTCTAGGTGATGTAGTTATGTACACTAAGTGTCCCTCGATACTTCAAGGTATACACATACCAGGTGTATGGGCCTGGGTGTCTAAGTGATGTAGCTATCTACACCAAGTGTCCCTCGATACTTCAAGGTATACACGTACCAGGTGTATGGGCCTGGGTGTCTAGGTGATGTAGCTATCTACACCAAGTGTCCCTCGATACTTCAAGGTATACACATACCAGGTGTATGGGCCTGGGTGTGTAGGTGATGTAGTTATCTACACCAAGTGTCCCTCGTAATTCAAGGTATACACATACCGGGTGTATGGGCCTGAGTTTCTAGGTGATGTAGTTATCTACACCAAGTGTCCCTCGATACTTCAAGGTATACACATACCAGGTGTATTGGCCTGGGTGTCTAGGTGATGTAGTTATCTACACCAAGTGTCCTTCGATACTTCAAGGTAAACACGTACCAGGTGTATGGGCCTGGGTTTCTAGGTGATGTAGTTATCTACACCAAGTGTCCCTCGATACTTCAAGGTATACACATACCAGGTGTATGGGCCTGAGTTTCTAGGTGATGTAGTTATCTACACCAAGTGTCCCTCGATACTTCAAGGTATACACGTACCAGGTGTATGGGCCTGGGTGTCTAGGTGATGTAGTTATCTACACCAAGTGTCCCTCGATACTTCAAGGTTTACACATACCGGGTGTTTGGGCCTGGGTTTCTAGGTGATGTAGTTATCTACACCAAGTGTCCCTCAATACTTCAAGGTATACACGTACCAGGTCTATGGACCTGGGTGTCTAGGTGATGTAGTTATCTACACCAAGTGTCCCTCGATACTTCAAGGTATACACGTACCAGGTGTATGGGCCTGGGTGTCTAGGTGATGTAGCTATCTACACCAAGTGTCCCTCGATACTTCAAGGTATACACATACCAGGTGTATGGGCCTGGGTGTCTAGGTGATGTAGTTATCTACACCAAGTGTCCCTCGATACTTCAAGGTATACACATACCGGGTGTATGGGCCTGAGTTTCTAGGTGATGTAGCTATCTACACCAAGTGTCCCTCGATACTTCAAGGTATACACATACCAGTTGTATGGGCCTGAGTTTCTAGGTGATGTAGTTATCTACACCAAGTGTCCCTCGATACTTCAAGGTATACACGTACCAGGTGTATGGGCCTGGGTTTCTAGGTGTTGTAGTTATTTACACCAAGTGTCCCTGATACTTCAAGGTATACACATACCGGGTGTATGGGCCTGGGTTTCTAGGTGATGTAGTTATCTACACCAAGTGTCCCTCGATACTTCAAGGTTTACACATACCGGGTGTTTGGGCCTGGGTTTCTAGGTGATGTAGTTATCTACACCAAGTGTCCCTCGATACTTCAAGGTATACACGTACCGGGTGTATGGGCCTGAGTTTCTAGGTGATGTAGTTATCTACACCAAGTGTCCCTCGATACTTCAAGGTATACACGTACCAGGTGTATGGGCCTGGGTGTCTAGGTGATGTAGCTATCTACACCAAGTGTCCCTCGATACTTCAAGGTATACACGTACCAGGTGTATGGGCCTGGGTGTCTAGGTGATGTAGCTATCTACACCAAGTGTCCCTCGATACTTCAAGGTATACACGTACCAGGTATATGAGCCTGGGTTTCTAGGTGATGTAGTTATCTACACCAAGTGTCCCTCGATACTTCAAGGTATACACGTACCAGGTGTATGGGCCTGGGTGTCTAGGTGATGTAGCTATCTACACCAAGTGTCCCTCGATACTTCAAGGTATACACGTACCAGGTGTATGGGCCTGGGTGTCTAGGTGATGTAGCTATCTACACCAAGTGTCCCTCGATACTTCAAGGTATACACGTACCAGGTATATGAGCCTGGGTTTCTAGGTGATGTAGCTATCTACACCAAGTGTCCCTCGATACTTCAAGGTATACACGTACCAGGTGTATGGGCCTGGGTTTCTAGGTGATGTAGTTATCTACACCAAGTGTCCCTCGTAATTCAAGGTATACACATACCAGGTGTATGGGCCTGGGTGTCTAGGTGATGTAGTTATCTACACCAAGTGTCCCTCGATTCTTCAAGGTATACACATACCAGGTGTATGGGCCTGGGTGTCTAGTTGATGTAGCTATCTACACCAAGTGTCCCTCGAATCTTCAAGGTATACACGTACCAGGTATATGAGCCTGGGTTTCTGGGTGATGTAGTCATCTACACCAAGTGTCCCTCGATACTTCGAGGTATACACATACCAGGTATATGAGCCTGGGTTTCTAGGTGATGTAGCTATCTACACCAAGTGTCCCTCGATACTTCAAGGTATACACGTACCAGGTGTATGGGCCTGGGTGTCTAGGTGATGTAGCTATCTACACCAAGTGTCCCTCGATACTTCAAGGTATACACGTACCAGGTATATGAGCCTGGGTTTCTAGGTGATGTAGCTATCTACACCAAGTGTCCCTCGATACTTCAAGGTATACACGTACCAGGTGTATGGGCCTGGGTTTCTAGGTGATGTAGCTATCTACACCAAGTGTCCCTCGATACTTGAAGGTATACACATACCGGGTGTATGGGCCTGAGTTTCTAGGTGATGTAGTTATCTACACCAAGTGTCCCTCGATACTTCAAGGTATACACGTACCAGGTGTATGAGCCAGGGTGTCTAGGTGATGTAGCTATCTACACCAAGTGTCCCTCGATACTTCAAGGTATACACATACCGGGTGTATGGGCCTGAGTTTCTAGGTGATGTAGTTATCTACACCAAGTGTCCCTCGATACTTCAAGGTATACACGTACCAGGTGTATGGGCCTGGGTGTCTAGGTGATGTAGCTATCTACACCAAGTGTCCCTCGATACTTCAAGGTATACACATACCAGGTGTATGGGCCTGGGTGTCTAGGTGATGTAGTTATCTACACCAAGTGTCCCTCGATACTTCAAGGTATACACGTACCAGGTCTATGGACCTGGGTGTCTAGGTGATGTAGTTATCTACACCAAGTGTCCCTCGATACTTAAAGGTATACACGTACCAGGTGTATGGGCCTGGGTTTCTAGGTGATGTAGTTATCTACACCAAGTGTCCCTCGATACTTCAAGGTATACAAGTACCAGGTGTATTGGCCTGGGTGTCTAGGTGATGTAGCTATCTACACCAAGTGTCCCTCGATACTTCAAGGTATACACGTACCAGGTGTATGGGCCTGGGTGTCTAGGTGATGTAGCTATCTACACCAAGTGTCCCTCGATACTTCAAGGTATACACGTACCAGGTATATGAGCCTGGGTTTCTAGGTGATGTAGTTATGTACACTAAGTGTCCCTCGATACTTCAAGGTATACACATACCAGGTGTATGGGCCTGGGTGTCTAAGTGATGTAGCTATCTACACCAAGTGTCCCTCGATACTTCAAGGTATACACGTACCAGGTGTATGGGCCTGGGTGTCTAGGTGATGTAGCTATCTACACCAAGTGTCCCTCGATACTTCAAGGTATACACATACCAGGTGTATGGGCCTGGGTGTGTAGGTGATGTAGTTATCTACACCAAGTGTCCCTCGTAATTCAAGGTATACACATACCGGGTGTATGGGCCTGAGTTTCTAGGTGATGTAGTTATCTACACCAAGTGTCCCTCGATACTTCAAGGTATACACATACCAGGTGTATTGGCCTGGGTGTCTAGGTGATGTAGTTATCTACACCAAGTGTCCTTCGATACTTCAAGGTAAACACGTACCAGGTGTATGGGCCTGGGTTTCTAGGTGATGTAGTTATCTACACCAAGTGTCCCTCGATACTTCAAGGTATACACATACCAGGTGTATGGGCCTGAGTTTCTAGGTGATGTAGTTATCTACACCAAGTGTCCCTCGATACTTCAAGGTATACACGTACCAGGTGTATGGGCCTGGGTGTCTAGGTGATGTAGTTATCTACACCAAGTGTCCCTCGATACTTCAAGGTTTACACATACCGGGTGTTTGGGCCTGGGTTTCTAGGTGATGTAGTTATCTACACCAAGTGTCCCTCAATACTTCAAGGTATACACGTACCAGGTCTATGGACCTGGGTGTCTAGGTGATGTAGTTATCTACACCAAGTGTCCCTCGATACTTCAAGGTATACACGTACCAGGTGTATGGGCCTGGGTTTCTAGGTGATGTAGTTATCTACACCAAGTGTCCCTCGATACTTCAAGGTATACAAGTACCAGGTGTATTGGCCTGGGTGTCTAGGTGATGTAGCTATCTACACCAAGTGTCCCTCGATACTTCAAGGTATACACGTACCAGGTGTATGGGCCTGGGTGTCTAGGTGATGTAGCTATCTACACCAAGTGTCCCTCGATACTTCAAGGTATACACGTACCAGGTATATGAGCCTGGGTTTCTAGGTGATGTAGTTATGTACACTAAGTGTCCCTCGATACTTCAAGGTATACACATACCAGGTGTATGGGCCTGGGTTTCTAGGTGATGTAGTTATCTACACCAAGTATCCCTCGTAATTCAAGGTATACACATACCGGGTGTATGGGCCTGAGTTTCTAGGTGATGTAGTTATCTACACCAAGTGTCCCTCGATACTTCAAGGTATACACGTACCAGGTGTATGGGCCTGGGTTTCTAGGTGATGTAGTTATCTACACCAAGTGTCCCTCGATACTTCAAGGTATACACGTACCGGGTGTATGGGCCTGAGTTTCTAGGTGATGTAGTTATCTACACCAAGTGTCCCTCGATACTTCAAGGTATACACGTACCAGGTGTATGGGCCTGGGTGTCTAGGTGATGTAGCTATCTACACCAAGTGTCCCTCGATACTTCAAGGTATACACGTACCAGGTGTATGGGCCTGGGTGTCTAGGTGATGTAGCTATCTACACCAAGTGTCCCTCGATACTTCAAGGTATACACGTACCAGGTATATGAGCCTGGGTTTCTAGGTGATGTAGCTATCTACACCAAGTGTCCCTCGATACTTCAAGGTATACACGTACCAGGTGTATGGGCCTGGGTTTCTAGGTGATGTAGTTATCTACACCAAGTGTCCCTCGTAATTCAAGGTATACACATACCAGGTGTATGGGCCTGGGTGTCTAGGTGATGTAGTTATCTACACCAAGTGTCCCTCGATTCTTCAAGGTATACACATACCAGGTGTATGGGCCTGGGTGTCTAGTTGATGTAGCTATCTACACCAAGTGTCCCTCGAATCTTCAAGGTATACACGTACCAGGTATATGAGCCTGGGTTTCTGGGTGATGTAGTCATCTACACCAAGTGTCCCTCGATACTTCGAGGTATACACATACCAGGTGTATGAGCCTGGGTTTCTAGGTGATGTAGCTATCTACACCAAGTGTCCCTCGATACTTCAAGGTATACACGTACCAGGTGTATGGGCCTGGGTGTCTAGGTGATGTAGCTATCTACACCAAGTGTCCCTCGATACTTCAAGGTATACACGTACCAGGTATATGAGCCTGGGTTTCTAGGTGATGTAGCTATCTACACCAAGTGTCCCTCGATACTTCAAGGTATACACGTACCAGGTGTATGGGCCTGGGTTTCTAGGTGATGTAGCTATCTACACCAAGTGTCCCTCGATACTTCAAGGTATACACATACCGGGTGTATGGGCCTGAGTTTCTAGGTGATGTAGTTATCTACACCAAGTGTCCCTCGATACTTCAAGGTATACACGTACCAGGTGTATGGGCCAGGGTGTCTAGGTGATGTAGCTATCTACACCAAGTGTCCCTCGATACTTCAAGGTATACACATACCGGGTGTATGGGCCTGAGTTTCTAGGTGATGTAGTTATCTACACCAAGTGTCCCTCGATACTTCAAGGTATACACGTACCAGGTGTATGGGCCTGGGTGTCTAGGTGATGTAGCTATCTACACCAAGTGTCCCTCGATACTTCAAGGTATACACGTACCAGGTGTATGGGCCTGGGTGTCTAGGTGATGTAGTTATCTACACCAAGTGTCCCTCGATACTTCAAGGTATACCAAACCAGGTGTATGGGCCTGGGTTTCTAGGTGATGTAGTTATCTACACCAAGTGTCCCTCGATAATTCAAGGTATACACATACCGGGTGTATGGGCCTGAGTTTCTAGGTGATGTAGCTATCTACACCAAGTGTCCCTCGATACTTCAAGGTATACACATACCAGGTGTATGGGCCTGAGTTTCTAGGTGATGTAGTTATCTACACCAAGTGTCCCTCGATACTTCAAGGTATACACATACCAGTTGTATGGGCCTGAGTTTCTAGGTGATGTAGTCATCTACACCAAGTGTCCCTCGATACTTCAAGGTATACACGTACCAGGTGTATGGGCCTGGGTTTCTAGGTGATGTAGCTATCTACACCAAGTGTCCCTCGATACTTCAAGGTATACACGTACCAGGTGTATGGGCCTGGGTGTCAAGGTGATGTAGCTATCTACACCAAGTGTCCCTCGATACTTCAAGGTATACACGTACCAGGTATATGAGCCTGGGTTTCTAGGTGATGTAGCTATCTACACCAAGTGTCCCTCGATACTTCAAGGTATACACGTACCAGGTGTATGGGCCTGGGTTTCTAGGTGATGTAGCTATCTACACCAAGTGTCCCTCGATACTTCAAGGTATACACATACCGGGTGTATGGGCCTGAGTTTCTAGGTGATGTAGTTATCTACACCAAGTGTCCCTCGATACTTCAAGGTATACACGTACCAGGTGTATGGGCCAGGGTGTCTAGGTGATGTAGCTATCTACACCAAGTGTCCCTCGATACTTCAAGGTATACACATACCGGGTGTATGGGCCTGAGTTTCTAGGTGATGTAGTTATCTACACCAAGTGTCCCTCGATACTTCAAGGTATACACGTACCAGGTGTATGGGCCTGGGTGTCTAGGTGATGTAGCTATCTACACCAAGTGTCCCTCGATACTTCAAGGTATACACATACCAGGTGTATGGGCCTGGGTGTCTAGGTGATGTAGTTATCTACACCAAGTGTCCCTCGATACTTCAAGGTATACCAAACCAGGTGTATGGGCCTGGGTTTCTAGGTAATGTAGTTATCTACACCAAGTGTCCCTCGATACTTCAAGGTATACACATACCAGTTGTATGGGCCTGAGTTTCTAGGTGATGTAGTCATCTACACCAAGTGTCCCTCGATACTTCAAGGTATACACGTACCAGGTGTATGGGCCTGGGTTTCTAGGTGTTGTAGTTATTTACACCAAGTGTCCCTGATACTTCAAGGTATACACATACCGGGTGTATGGGCCTGGGTTTCTAGGTGATATAGTTATCTACACCAAGTGTCCCTCGATACTTCAAGGTATACACGTACCAGGTGTATGGGCCTGGGTTTCTAGGTGATGTAGCTATCTACACCAAGTGTCCCTCGATACTTCAAGGTATACACGTACCAGGTGTATGGGCCTGGGTGTCTAGGTGATGTAGCTATCTACACCAAGTGTCCCTCGATACTTCAAGGTATACACGTACCAGGTATATGAGCCTGGGTTTCTAGGTGATGTAGCTATCTACACCAAGTGTCCCTCGATACTTCAAGGTATACACGTACCAGGTGTATGGGCCTGGGTGTCTAGGTGATGTAGCTATCTACACCAAGTGTCCCTCGATACTTCAAGGTATACACATACCAGGTGTATGGGCCTGGGTGTCTAGGTGATGTAGTTATCTACACCAAGTGTCCCTCGATACTTCAAGGTATACCAAACCAGGTGTATGGGCCTGGGTTTCTAGGTGATGTAGTTATCTACACCAAGTGTCCCTCGATACTTCAAGGTATACACGTACCAGGTGTATAGGCCTGGGTGTCTAGGTGATGTAGCTATCTACACCAAGTGTCCCTCGATACTTCAAGGTATACACGTACCAGGTATTTGAGCCTGGGTTTCTAGGTGATGTAGCTATCTACACCAAGTGTCCCTCGATACTTCAAGGTATACACATACCAGGTGTATTGGCCTGGGTGTCTAGGTGATGTAGCTATCTACACCAAGTGTCCCTCGATACTTCAAGGTATACACGTACCAGGTATATGAGCCTGGGTTTCTAGGTGATGTAGCTATCTACACCAAGTGTCCCTCGATACTTCAAGGTATACACATACCAGGTGTATGGGCCTGGGTTTCTAGGTGATGTAGTTATCTACACCAAGTGTCCCTCGTAATTCAAGGTATACACAACCTGGGTGTATGGGCCTGAGTTTCTAGGTGATGTAGTTATCTACACCAAGTGTCCCTCGATTCTTCAAGGTATACACGTACCAGGTGTATGGGCCTGGGTGTCTAGTTGATGTAGCTATCTACACCAAGTGTCCCTCGAATCTTCAAGGTATACACGTACCAGGTATATGAGCCTGGGTTTCTAGGTGATGAAGTCATCTACACCAAGTGTCCCTCGATACTTCGAGGTATACACATACCAGGTACATGAGCCTGGGTTTCTAGGTGATGTAGCTATCTACACCAAGTGTCCCTCGATACTTCAAGGTATACACGTACCAGGTGTATGGGCCTGGGTGTCTAGGTGATGTAGCTATCTACACCAAGTGTCCCTCGATACTTCAAGGTATACACATACCAGGTATATGAGCCTGGGTTTCTAGGTGATGTAGTTATCTACACCAAGTGTCCCTCGATACTTCAAGGTATACACATACCGGTTGTATGGGCCTGAGTTTCTAGGTGATGTAGCTATCTACACCAAGTGTCACTCGATACTTCAAGGTATACACGTACCAGGTGTATGGGCCTGGGTGTCTAGGTGATGTAGCTATCTACACCAAGTGTCCCTCGATACTTCAAGGTATACACATACCAGGTGTATTGGCCTGGGTGTGTAGGTGATGTAGTTATCTACACCAAGTGTCCCTCGTAATTCAAGGTATACACATACCGGGTGTATGGGCCTGAGTTTCTAGGTGATGTAGTTATCTACACCAAGTGTCCCTCGATACTTCAAGGTATACACATACCAGGTGTATGGGCCTGGGTGTCTAGGTGATGTAGTTATCTACACCAAGTGTCCTTCGATACTTCAAGGTAAACACGTACCAGGTGTATGGGCCTGGGTTTCTAGGTGATGTAGTTATCTACACCAAGTGTCCCTCGATACTTCAAGGTATACACATACCAGGTGTATGGGCCTGAGTTTCTAGGTGATGTAGTTATCTACACCAAGTGTCCCTCGATACTTCAAGGTATACACGTACCAGGTGTATGGGCCTGGGTGTCTAGGTGATGTAGTTATCTACACCAAGTGTCCCTCGATACTTCAAGGTTTACACATACCGGGTGTTTGGGCCTGGGTTTCTAGGTGATGTAGTTATCTACACCAAGTGTCCCTCGATACTTCAAGGTATACACGTACCAGGTCTATGGACCTGGGTGTCTAGGTGATGTAGTTATCTACACCAAGTGTCCCTCGATACTTCAAGGTATACACGTACCAGGTGTATGGGCCTGGGTTTCTAGGTGATGTAGTTATCTACACCAAGTGTCCCTCGATACTTCAAGGTATACAAGTACCAGGTGTATGGGCCTGGGTGTCTAGGTGATGTAGCTATCTACACCAAGTGTCCCTCGATACTTCAAGGTATACACGTACCAGGTGTATGGGCCTGGGTGTCTAGGTGATGTAGCTATCTACACCAAGTGTCCCTCGATACTTCAAGGTATACACGTACCAGGTATATGAGCCTGGGTTTCTAGGTGATGTAGTTATGTACACTAAGTGTCCCTCGATACTTCAAGGTATACACATACCAGGTGTATGGGCCTGGGTTTCTAGGTGATGTAGTTATATACACCAAGTGTCCCTCGATACTTCAAGGTATACACGTACCAGGTGTATGGGCCTGGGTTTCTAGGTGATATAGTTATCTACACCAAGTGTCCCTCGATACTTCAAGGTATACACGTACCAGGTGTATGGGCCTGGGTTTCTAGGTGATGTAGTTATCTACACCAAGTGTCCCTCGATACTTCAAGGTATACACGTACCAGGTGTATGGGCCTGGGTGTCTAGGTGATGTAGCTATCTACACCAAGTGTCCCTCGATACTTCAAGGTATACACGTACCAGGTATATGAGCCTGGGTTTCTAGGTTATGTAGCTATCTACACCAAGTGTCCCTCGATACTTCAAGGTATACACGTACCAGGTACATGAGCCTGGGTTTCTAGGTGATGTAGCTATCTACACCAAGTGTCCCTCGATACTTCAAGGTATACACGTACCAGGTGTATGAGCCTGGGTATCTAGGTGATGTAGTTATCTACACCAAGTGTCCCTCGATACTTCAAGGTATACACGTACCAGGTGTATGGGCCTGGGTTTCTAGGTGATGTAGTTATTTACACCAAGTGTCCCTGATACTTCAAGGTATACACATACCGGGTGTATGGGCCTGGGTTTCTAGGTGATGTAGTTATCTACACCAAGTGTCCCTCGATACTTCAAGGTATACACGTACCAGGTGTATGGGCCTGGGTGTCTAGGTGATGTAGCTATCTACACCAAGTGTCCCTCGATACTTCAAGGTATACACGTACCAGGTGTATGGGCCTGGGTTTCTAGGTGATGTAGTTATCTACACCAAGTGTCCCTCGATACTTCAAGGTATACACGTACCAGGTGTATGGGCCTGGGTGTCTAGGTGATGTAGCTATCTACACCAAGTGTCCCTCGATACTTCAAGGTATACACGTACCAGGTATATGAGCCTGGGTTTCTAGGTGATGTAGTTATGTACACTAAGTGTCCCTTGATACTTCAAGGTATACACATACCAGGTGTATGGGCCTGGGTTTCTAGGTGATGTAGTTATATACACCAAGTGTCCCTCGATACTTCAAGGTATACACGTACCAGGTGTATGGGCCTGGGTTTCTAGGTGATATAGTTATCTACACCAAGTGTCCCTCGATACTTCAAGGTATACACGTACCAGGTGTATGGGCCTGGGTTTCTAGGTGATGTAGCTATCTACACCAAGTGTCCCTCGATACTTCAAGGTATACACGTACCAGGTATATGAGCCTGGGTTTCTAGGTTATGTAGCTATCTACACCAAGTGTCCCTCGATACTTCAAGGTATACACGTACCAGGTACATGAGCCTGGGTTTCTAGGTGATGTAGCTATCTACACCAAGTGTCCCTCGATACTTCAAGGTATACACGTACCAGGTGTATGAGCCTGGGTATCTAGGTGATGTAGTTATCTACACCAAGTGTCCCTCGATACTTCAAGGTATACACGTACCAGGTGTATGGGCCTGGGTTTCTAGGTGATGTAGTTATTTACACCAAGTGTCCCTGATACTTCAAGGTATACACATACCGGGTGTATGGGCCTGGGTTTCTAGGTGATGTAGTTATCTACACCAAGTGTCCCTCGATACTTCAAGGTATACACGTACCAGGTGTATGGGCCTGGGTGTCTAGGTGATGTAGCTATCTACACCAAGTGTCCCTCGATACTTCAAGGTATACACGTACCAGGTGTATGGGCCTGGGTTTCTAGGTGATGTAGTTATCTACACCAAGTGTCCCTCGATACTTCAAGGTATACACGTACCAGGTGTATGGGCCTGGGTGTCTAGGTGATGTAGCTATCTACACCAAGTGTCCCTCGATACTTCAAGGTATACACGTACCAGGTATATGAGCCTGGAATTCTAGGTGATGTAGCTATCTACACCAAGTGTCCCTCGATACTTCAAGGTATACACGTACCAGGTGTATGGGCCTGGGTTTCTAGGTGATGTAGTTATTTACACCAAGTGTCCCTGATACTTCAAGGTATACACATACCGGGTGTATGGGCCTGGGTTTCTAGGTGATGTAGTTATCTACACCAAGTGTCCCTCGATACTTCAAGGTATACATGTACCAGGTGTATGGGCCTGGGTTTCTAGGTGATGTAGTTATTTACACCAAGTGTCCCTGATACTTCAAGGTATACACATACCGGGTGTATGGGCCTGGGTTTCTAGGTGATGTAGTTATCTACACCAAGTGTCCCTCGATACTTCAAGGTATACACGTACCAGGTGTATGGGCCTGGGTGTCTAGGTGATGTAGCTATCTACACCAAGTGTCCCTCGATACTTCAAGGTATACACGTACCAGGTGTATGGGCCTGGGTTTCTAGGTGATGTAGTTATCTACACCAAGTGTCCCTCGATACTTCAAGGTATACAAGTACCAGGTGTATGGGCCTGGGTGTCTAGGTGATGTAGCTATCTACACCAAGTGTCCCTCGATACTTCAAGGTATACACATACCAGGTGTATGGGCCTGGGTGTCTAGGTGATGTAGCTATCTACACCAAGTGTCCCTCGATACTTCAAGGTATACACGTACCAGGTATATGAGCCTGGGTTTCTAGGTGATGTAGTTATGTACACTAAGTGTCCCTCGATACTTCAAGGTATACACATACCAGGTGTATGGGCCTGGGTTTCTAGGTGATGTAGTTATCTACACCAAGTGTCCCTCGATACTTCAAGGTATACACGTACCAGGTGTATGGGCCTGGGTTTCTAGGTGATATAGTTATCTACACCAAGTGTCCCTCGATACTTCAAGGTATACACGTACCGGGTGTATGGGCCTGGGTTTCTAGGTGATGTAGTTATCTACACCAAGTGTCCCTCGATACTTCAAGGTATACACGTACCAGGTGTATGGGCCTGGGTCTTAGGTGATGTAGTTATCTACACCAAGTGTCCCTCGATACTTCAAGGTATACACGTACCAGGTGTATGGGCCTGGGTTTCTAGGTGATGTAGTTATCTACACCAAGTGTCCCTCGATACTTCAAGGTATACACGTACCAGGTGTATGGGCCTGGGTTTCTAGGTGATGTAGTTATCTACACCAAGTGTCCCTCGATACTTCAAGGTATACACATACCGGGTGTATGGGCCTGAGTTTCTAGGTGATGTAGCTATCTACACCAAGTGTCCCTCGATACTTCAAGGTATACACGTACCAGCTGTATGGGCCTGGGTGTCTAGGTGATGTAGCTATCTACACCAAGTGTCCCTCGATACTTCAAGGTATACACGTACCAGGTATATGAGCCTGGGTTTTTGGTGATGTAGCTATCTACACCAAGTGTCCCTCGATACTTCAAGGTATACACGTACCAGGTGTATGGGCTTGGGTTTCTAGGTGATGTAGTTATTTACACCAAGTGTCCCTGATACTTCAAGGTATACACATACCGGGTGTATGGGCCTGGGTTTCTAGGTGATGTAGTTATCTACACCAAGTGTCCCTCGATACTTCAAGGTATACACGTACCAGGTGTATGGGCCTGGGTGTCTGGGTGATGTAGCTATCTACACCAAGTGTCCCTCGATACTTCAAGGTATACACGTACCAGGTATATGAGCCTGGGTTTCTAGGTGATGTAGCTATCTACACCAAGTGTCCCTCGATACTTCAAGGTATACACGTACCAGGTGTATGGGCCTGGGTGTCTAGGTGATGTAGCTATCTACACCAAGTGTCCCTCGATACTTCAAGGTATACACATACCGGGTGTTTGGGCCTGGGTTTCTAGGTGATGTAGTTATCTACACCAAGTGTCCCTCGATACTTCAAGGTATACACGTACCAGGTGTATGGGCCTGGGTTTCTAGGTGATGTAGTTAATTACACCAAGTGTCCCTGATACTTCAAGGTATACACATACCGGGTGTATGGGCCTGGGTTTCTAGGTGATGTAGTTATCTACACCAAGTGTCCCTCGATACTTCAAGGTATACACGTACCAGGTGTATGGGCCTGGGTGTCTAGGTGATGTAGCTATCTACACCAAGTGTCCCTCGATACTTCAAGGTATACACGTACCAGGTATATGAGCCTGGGTTTCTAGGTGATGTAGCTATCTACACCAAGTGTCCCTCGATACTTCAAGGTATACACGTACCAGGTGTATGGGCCTTGGTGTCTAGGTGATGTAGCTATCTACACCAAGTGTCCCTCGATACTTCAAGGTATACACATACCGGGTGTTTGGGCCTGGGTTTCTAGGTGATGTAGTTATCTACACCAAGTGTCCCTCGATACTTCAAGGTATACACGTACCAGGTGTATGGGCCTTGGTTTCTAGGTGATGTAGCTATCTACACCAAGTGTCCCTCGATACTTCAAGGTATACACGTACCAGGTGTATGGGCCTGGGTTTCTAGGTGATGTAGCTATCTACACCAAGTGTCCCTCGATACTTCAAGGTATACACGTACCAGGTGTATGGGCCTGGGTTTCTAGGTGATGTAGCTATCTACACCAAGTGTCCCTCGATACTTCCAATCACGTCATCTTGCTATCTGCATGACAGAAGTAACATATTTACAATAAATATAATCTAATCTCATGCAAAAGATTAAAACCAATTAACTAAAACAACACACATCACGCTTCACTCAGTATCAACATTCAATTCATACAATCACTCATAGCAAGCTTCCTTATGAAGATAATGATAAAGATTTAGATATATTTAGTTAGATGGATAACTATTATTTATGATAGCTACCACAGAGATACTTAACCTAATCTACTGTACTGTAGAGTATCACAATATATTACAAATGCTACAACAGATCTACTATACTGTAGATCTAACTTTAATAACATAGCCATAAAGACAATACACACAAAACCTATGTACATAATATACTTATTCCAACCATAATTGAAATAACCACAAACAAACTCTACCACAATACAAGTATATACACAAGCATGAAATACCACACAATGAAATATAAACTAACCTGAAGAAATATGAATTCCTCCAAACACAAATGAATCCGGCTCCAAGAATGATAAGAATGATCCAATGCAGAGATATAGAAACAATCTTCTGCTGCAAGAAGTATATGAAGGACACTGTCCAGTCACATAGACAAACTTATATAGGAAGGACAGAGTCAGAGAGAACAATAGAGGAGACATATTGAGAGCTTCAGTCTATTGTATCTGTGTGCTTGGCTTGTGCAGTGAGTGCGGAGTTAATTAGTAAGCGGCAACAGGTTAGCTTGCTATACTAAAACATAAGAGTTAAAATATAACTTGCTCAATGAATAAATACACTATTTTGTATTAAACTAAACTAATTAATATACTATGATATACTAATGCCTTATCTGAGCAAACCCTAAACTTAACTAAAATAGCTAACTATGTACACTAAAATATAGACTGCCACAGGCTTTTGACAGAAAAGACATTAGATTATAACAAGGCTTATATAAATGCACTTTGTTTAGGAATGGAAATGGCAGCTAAGGAAGTGCAAACAATTAAAGATGAAACTCACCCTCCCAAAATTGTAAACAAAACTTCAGTTCAAGGTCATGGAGGTTATTGTGACCGATGTGGTGACATGTATCACACAGGTACACAGTGTTTTCACAGGAACTGTGAATATTATAACTGCGGAAAGCTAGGCCACATCTCAAGAGTCTGCCATTCTGCACCAACTTTCAACCATCATCGTGGGCGTGGTCACAGAGGAAATCGTAGAGGACAAGGTCAGCTAGGTCATTGTGGTCATCACAGTCAACCTAGACATTACAGTCTATGTGGTAATTCCGGTAACCACAGTAAAGGTAGAGGAAATCAAGCACATCACATAGAAGAAAACTCAGATGAAGGTGAGGTTGAATATATCCCTTACAAAAAATTATAGTTAGCCACAATGGTGCAGCAACATTGCGGCGTATTGTCTTCTAGGAGCGAAACATTCACTAACAAGCGAAACGGTTGTGAAACGCAAGTGCTCGTTCAGATAAATGTATGTTGCCATGTGACAATTAATAATTAGATGGAGAAAAGTGAAAACATTGCCGCAAAGTTTTCACTTTTATGCATTGATAAAGAAAGACAAAAACAATTGTATGCAATTCATTGCATTTATTGGGGTTGGTGTAATTAGCCGATTCATATAATCATAACCATTCATCATCATAACATTGTAATAGTTGTATAACATTCGATATTCAAGGATATGTACCTGGATCATCATAACAATACAATATTCAATAAGCAGTTTCAGTTTAACACACAGGTACAGCATAACACATCCCTTAAGAATTACTATTTATCACTGTCAATGACTCGATCAGATCATAACTGAGTTAGTTAATGACATGCCCATGAAGTCTATGCATGCCATTTCACAATTAATACACGCTTGATTTATCCCAGTTGCACTAAAATGTATATGGCCTTCTTATTCATAATATAAAATATGTAATGATAATATGATATCAGACTATAAGCGACTGACTATAATGCTAATGAAAGGACTAATCAAACCATATCCTAAGAACAATAAAACCTATTTGAAATTTCATTCTATTGAGGTTGTTTTTCATGTCATAACAAACTAAGTAAGTCTTGTGAGGAGAAGCTGTGAAGTCAAATCTCAATATTCAAATTATTCATAAAGGCATTGTTATTACAGATTTAAGATTAATTGAATTAAATTTTAGCTTGCCTGCAGACAATGTAAGTTTTGGACAGAGTGATTTCTCAGGGATACATACAGATCTAAAAGTTCTCACTTTTACAAAGTCATATCGTGGGACACTCTGTTATCGTTTCCGGGAAATTTATGCAAACTTAGAGAAAAACATTTGTCTTTCATCTCCAAAATTATTTCTAAAATTACTTCATCGAATACATTTAGGCATGATGTGTGTCACACTCACACTGTCACAGTTGTCTGACACTGGCCGGGACAGTCAAGACGGTACGTTACCGAATACCGACGCAATCGATCTAAAACTATATGCAAACAATACATATGTAATAGGCGTGCCCTCTGATAGGCAGCCCAGTGACAGTAGCTAATTAGATTGTACCTTGATGTTACTCTGTTACATGTTTTTATGTATGGACTTTGCGTTGTGTTATTTTATTGAGATGGTAACTTGTGGAAAAACGATGAAACAGTGTACAATCCCTTCAGTTCTATGGCATTTGTCAATACTTTCAACCAATTGAGAACAGAAGACAGAATATAAATAATCAACAATTTATTCACTTGAAGAAAACAAGGGAAATAACGGAAGTAAAGAAACTCAACAAAAATGCTCTCTTTCACACTCTAAGAAACCTTGTTAAACCCTAACCTATTGCCCTATTTCTGTGCTATACTAATTCTTCCCCCGTACCACTACCTGCTAATAAATAAGCCTAACTCCCAGATGTACTGACGACCTCGTTGAAATCTAACCCCCCCTAAATATACTACTGTCTACCAATACCTACATCTACTTATTCCCCAACTATCATAATAAATACAGCTATTCCTACACCTAACATACCAGAGGGAAAACCCCCGTATTACAAGACGACCAAGGAAGAACTCTTCCGTGAACCGACTAGGGAGAACACCCCCGTATAGACAGTAGCGGACTTACTGGTATGGATCACCGCAACGTAAGACACTGAACTTCAGTCGCAGCAGGTCTTTTATACTACGTGAGCTAACCTCTGACCTCTGCGAGTAAAGCGCTACCATTGGCTAAAGGCCAGTAAACAACTTTACTGCAGTATCAATGTTATCGCTTAGCTCAGGCCCAAACAACATGGCGGACACTACAGACGACACACTGGATACCAACAAGATCAAACGAGGAATTCCATAAGGAATATTACTGCCAAAACGCAAGTATAAAAAGAGAATAAGTGACTACAAGATTACGACATCGATAACTGTCCTACACAACAGTAAAATGTACGTAGATTACGCCCGATTTCCTAAACGATTTATTTGTTTACATTAGTGAACACGTGCAATGAAAAGCCTCCCAACCACCCGATATATACAACAAACCATAACGCTATGAAAGTAATTATAACCACCCACCAACCCATATATAATGATTAATTTACCCGATTTCCCACACATATTTGACTCAAACATAAATCACTAGATCTACAAGAGGACATGTCTACAGCGTACTGTATTTAAATCAAAAGATCAAGTGAATAGATTGACTTACCAGTTCTCGCTCAAATATTGTCAGCCATCTTCCGGTTCCAAGCTCTGCACAGCGCCTACAACCTTGATTCCACGAGCATTTCTACCTCTCTGTTGGAGAGTTCCAAAATTGTTCTCCTTTTACTTGACACCTTTTTCTACGACTACGGATAATCGGGTCGAGTATGAACAAATTTTACCATCTAATTTTAAAACATTTTATATAAACTTTTAATTGAAATATTAAATTTTAACAAATAAAATGTCGAAAAAACGTGCTACTGCCCCTTTAATGTTCTGGTTGTTTTTTATCAAAAGGGCTAATATTTCAGCACACAGGATAAAGATATAAGGCGAGACAGGGTCTCCCTGTCGGCAACCTCTAGAAATTTTGAAGAAGGAACTCCCAAATCCATTTACCAAAACACTAGATTCTATATCATTGAATAAAGTTAACACCCATTTTTGAATGCTATGCCCGAAGTTGAACAATTTTAGGACATTTATGATAAATTTTCTGTCAACTGAGTCGAAAGCTTTTTCAAAATCTATCAGGAGTAATAAACCTGGAATCTGGTAGTCATCCGTATGGTCCATGACATCATAAATTAATCTAGTAACCTCTCCAATGTATCTACCTGGAACAAAGCCTTTTTGATCTTCATTTATAATGAGAGGTAATACTGGTTTTATTCTATTTGCAATAACAGTTGATGCTAGTTTATATGAAGTATTAAGTAGACTTATAGGGCGCCAGGATTTCAGAAATTGTTTTGGTTTTGTTACTTTTAGGTAAGCAGGTTATTAGTCCCTGTTTTTGTGTTACCGAAAGGGAACCATTATCATATGCGTAATTTAAGGAGTTTATTATATATTTATTTATATCATTCCAAAAGAATTTCAAAAATTCAGAAGTGAATCCATCTTGTCCTGGGGATTTGTCATTTTTCATATTTTTGAGTGCCAACAAACATTCTTGGTATGTCAATTTCCCTTCTAATTTGGAAGATTCTTCTTCTGTTAATTTCTTAACATTTAATTGTCTGAAAACAGACTGTCAAGATTAATTTGGGTGCAATCTTCACTTGTATATAGTTTCTCATAGAATGTCTTGGTTTCTTCTAATATTTGTTGTTGGTCAAATTGTATCGTCCCTTTTTTCTAGTTTGATTATGGATTTATTTAGGAAGTTCCTAGTTTCTAATTGAAAAAAATATTTATTTGGTTTTTCTCCATATTCTATCCATTTTGCCCTTTACCTAATTAAAAGCCCTTTAGTTTTTTCCTTTTCTATTTGGTCTATTTCTGATCTCAACTGATTTATTTGTTCTAAACAAGTTTGTTTTTTCCCAATATCCTCTTCTGAATCCAAATCCATATTGTATTACAGGTTGTATTTTCTTTATATTCAAAATTGAATATATATAAATAATCATTCATAACAAACTAAATAAGTCTTGTGAGGAGAAGCTGTGAAGTCAAATCTCTATATTCAAATTATTCATAAAGGCATTAATTATTGCGAAAATCCTTACCTCTAAACCAACATTGACTTATTTCTCTCTTTCAGAGAGATCGTACAGAGTGTGAAAAATAATTTTTTTTAGTGGTCTGCTTGTTGTTCTTCCTGAATTATCTCCCTTGGAGTTATCTCCCTTGAATTTTCAAACTCAGCTGTCATTCTTTTCTCTGTACGCCTAGAGTAAGGTCGTACTAGTGTGAATCTTCTTGTGTGTTTTTCACTCACTCGGATTACTTCTGGAATACGTTGTGTTTTCCTTGGATTTGTGTTTCACTTTGGATTATTGTGATTCATTCGGATTACTTTTTTCTTCTGGATTTACTTGGGTGAGATTTTGATTTTTTCATCGATCATGTCCTCTATCCAGAGAAAGTGCGTTGAGTGCCAGAGATACCTTTGCAAGGGCGATCCTCATTCTCTGTGCTATGCCTGTTGTGACAAGTCTTCTTGTAGTCTTGAGAAACATTGCCTCATGTGTAACCATATGACTCTAGATGACTGGCAAGTCATGCACCAAAATAGATCTAAGCCTAAGACCCCCAAGCGGAAGGCCGCCATTACTACTCCCAAGCCGTCCCCTACGAGTAAAAAGCCTAAGTCCACGCCGATCCCGCCGGAAAAAGTCAAGCCCTCTGAACTAGACGAAATCAAGGCCTTATTATCCACTCTATCTTACTCGATGGCCGCCATTAAGAAGGAGTCAGTGGAGCGTTTCACGGCCCTGGAGGCTAACCTATCAACGAGTCGCACGCGGCCTGACTCCCTGACCCCGGCGTCAGTGGATCGGGCGGTTGTCTCAGCTCCTCTGCCGAGCCAAGGAAGCACGGACCCAGACCCCGTTGCTTTCCAAGGCCGGCATGAGCCTAACGGTTCGACTGCTCGTGACCCACTCCCGAATGCCACGGCGCCCAGCGGCGCACGGGCTTCACTGGGAGTCCAGGGTAGGCAGGTGGATCCCGTTACGCAACCCGTTAGCACGGGCGGCTCGGGTCCTACCGCGACGACGGTTGATAGCAGCCTCCAGCCTCCTGCACGGAAAGTCCGTGCTCAGCAGACGGCCTTTATTGACACGGCTAATCCACCGCTTATTCCCGTGCTCCATGATGTTAACTCTCAGTCTAAGTTTAGCCATGCCTTCACGGATACGGACTCGATGGACTTTACCGTGCTGGCTCGCGAAGGGCAATTGATCATCGCACCGGAGGAATTTGATTTTTCACTTAACCCGGAGTGGTCCTTCCCGGACAAGATTCAGTACTTGCAACGTCTTAAACCTTGTACGGTTCCCATCGTTTCGGATGACACGGCCTCTCCTAGGCCCGAGGAGTTAGGGGAGTCGGGATTCTTACCCCCCTCCTGTCCTGCCAAGTTCTCATTACCCCACTCTTCTGTAATTAAGACAGCTTGTCATGAGATTAACGAGAAGTTTAACTTTCTACCTGGCCAAGTTTCAGTTCCTAAGTTTAGGGCCAAGACGGCTTACCAGATTCACAACAGGTTCGTGGCTCAAGAACCTCCCGTTCTGG
This sequence comes from Steromphala cineraria, assembly GCA_916613615.1. NCBI lineage: Eukaryota > Metazoa > Mollusca > Gastropoda > Trochida > Trochidae > Steromphala > Steromphala cineraria. The sequence continues at coordinate 29,349,704 of OU744723.1, read as the reverse complement.
ACAGAGATTTTGATAGGCTTAACCCTAAACCGGCTCCTAACAACCTTATCTCCATCTCCAAGTCCGATGTCACGGAAATTGAACGGAATGCACGGGCTTCCATGGATATGCTTTCTTACATGAATTGGTTCTGCGCGGGAATCAGAGAGATGCTCCCACCCAAGTTCAGCTCCTATGATGATGTAGCCCCAGATACCCTACAAACCATGAGGGCCGACGATGTTGCCATGGCACATGGCTTTTTGGACTCTGTTTTCGTTTCCTCTCAGGACTTAGCAGCTACGTCTTCCAATACCTTAGCTAGAATTGTTTTGGGAGAAAGGCAACAACACCTCGCGAGAACGAGAGATTTACCAGCTGATGTTAAAGATTCTCTCCTATCACAGCCTATCCAAGCTCCCACTCTGTTTAATGGATCCTGTGTTCAAGCCAGTGAATCGCAAGATGCCATGACTTCTAAGTCTCTTAACCTGAAACTAACCCAAGCCTTACTTTCGAGGGGTTCCTTTCAAGGACAACGTCGCGGGAACAGTAGCTCTAGGCCGAGTTCTCAAACAAGACAGCCTGCTCAACACCCACCCCCCTCACAATTCCGGGGTGGCCAACAGGGGACGTAGAGACTTCCATCCGCCTCAGTCTAAGGACCAGTCTAGACCATCTTACAAGGAGCAATCGAGGCCCTTTACCATCATATCCAACTAGTGAAGCATGTCTTTTCCCATCTGGGATGGGTAATCAACCAGGAGAAATCAGAACTTATCCCGGCTCACCGCATCAAGTTCTTGGGAGCCATCTTGGATGCGAACTCCTCCATGATCGCCCCATCAGAATCCCGCTGGATTGTGATTCAGAGTCTGATCCAACAGCTACTCAAGGCAAACAAGCTTCACTCACTCAGGATGTGGATGTCCCTGCTGGGCTCCCTTACCTCGATTCAAGCTTTTACCTCCAGAGGCCGACTGAACCTCCGCCACATTCAGTCCTGGATCAACAGTTGTCGCCATCTAGACTTGGACGCCAAGATTTGCCCCACAGACGTAGTTCGACGCGAACTTCAGTGGTGGACCTTACACTCCCACGTTATGTCGGGTTGCCCCTTCACTCTACCTCCTCCGAGCCACACGATCTATACCGATGCCTCGATGCAGGGTTGGGGCGCTCACTGGCTACAGCTAACCCTGAGCGGTTCTTGGATTCCAGAGGAAGCACAGCTCCACATAAACTTACTGGAAATGAAGGCGGTGTTCTTGGCCCTCAACAGTTGGAAAGCTCTTCTTCAACATTCGAGTGTCATGATCGCGACAGACAACTCTACCGTGGTGGCTTACCTAAACAAGCTAGGAGGCACGAGATCTGCTCCTCTAATGCAACTGACCAGAGATATCTATGCTCTCGTGGACAACTGGGAGATTACCTTGCAAGCCAGGCACATCCCGGGGAGACTGAACTTCCTCGCCGACTCCCTCTCTCGCAAGAATCTGATAATCAGAATGGACGATCCATCCGCAGGTCATGGACCTAATCACAGACAAGTGGGAGAGACCCCAGTTGGACCTCTTCGCCACAGCGCTGAACTTCAGGTTACCATCTTACGTGAGCCCAGTTCCAGACCCGCAAGCAATGGCCGTGGACGCCCTAAATATATCTTGGGAGAATCTAGTAGCATACGCCTTCCCCCCGTTCAAGATCATTCCCGAGGTCCTCAACAAAGTGAGGCAGCACAATTGCATAATTTACCTGCTAGCTCCAGCTTGGCCCAAGAGGGCTTGGTTCCCATCGCTTCTCGATCTCCTCACAGAACCACCTCTCCAACTCCCCCTATGGTGGAATCTACTCCAACAGCCGAGGTGGCAACCAGAGAACGTGAATCTGCAATCGTTCAATCTTCACGTTTGGAGAATATCCAGAGAGCACTGCAGGAACGAGGATATGCTCAAGACACTTCAGACGCCATTTCTAGATCAATCAGACCAAGTACCTCTGCCCTCTACGACTATAAATGGCTCAGATTCCAGCAGTGGAGAGGAGATAGAGGTTTAGCCAAAATGCCTCTCTCTGTCCCTATGATCGCCGACTTCCTTAACCATCTAAGACAGGATCGCAAGTTGAAAGCCGGCACTATTGAGGGCTACAGATCTGCCATCGCCTCTGTATCTGATCTTCTAGGATTGACCATTGGATCGGATGTTACCCTCACTAGGCTCTTAAAATCTTACAAGCTGCAGGACATCAAGTCTCCTAACATCTTCCCCAAATGGGATCTTCTTCTGGTGCTCCAATCTTTGCAACATGCCCCGTACGAACCTCTGTATGCAACTTCCCTAAAGTTTTTAGCCTGGAAGACTGCCTTTTTAATCGCCTTCGCCTCTGCAGCTAGAGTTTCAGAGTTGCACGCCATCGACGTATCTTCTGTGGATTTTGCTCATAAATACTCCTCAGTGACCTTTAGAGCTCTGCCTGAATTCCTAGCCAAAAACCAGTCTACCGCCTCAGGTCCGTTAGGAACCAGGACTTACTCCTTCCCAGCTCTCCCTGTACCTGCTGACGCTAAGGACAAGGCACGCCTTCTTTGCCCGGTACGAGTGCTTCGTTGGTACTTGGACAGAACTCATACCATCAGGAAAGGCAGAAGGCGCCTATTTATACCCTGTAAGCCGGGTCTTTCCTCTGAGATATCCAAGAACACGATAGCATCCTGGCTACGAAAGACTATATCTTTAGCCTACTCCACAGTAGACCAAGACGTTGTAGACACTAACTTTTCGCCTCACGAAATTCGAGCTTTGTCTACCTCATTGACGGCCTGGAAGTCCGCCTCCATAGACCAAATTGTGGCCTCCTGCCAGTGGAAGTCCTCATCCTCCTTCACCAGGGCCTACCTCAGGGATCTAGCCCCCTCACCCTCACTGGAGGGTTTGTCTTCGCTGGGTCCGTTGGTGGCGGCTCAACACCTTTCTGCCTGACCCCCCCCCCCCCCCCCCCCCCCCTTAGGGAAAAAAAAGGGGGGGGGGGGGGGGGGGAGTCCTCAGGGTCCGTGCTCCCAGTCTCGACCTGCCAACATAGATGGTGGACATCACCTCCCTCCAAGGTGGGCTTCCTCACTATTTTCTCGTTCTGGCACCTTACTAAGTTTGGGAATCTTACTACGAAGTTAGTTTTGGTTGTGGTGGCGAGTGACGTGGTATAATCACTCTTTGGGAACACTAACCCTCGAGGTGGTTTTACTAAAATTCTCCTTAGCACGTTTCCCTTCTATTAACCCTCACATTATGAATAGTGTTGTTCAAATACGTGGTCTGCATGTATCATTCCGTCTAAAGAATATTCTCCAATATCTTTCCCTTAAAATCATCGAATTTATACCCCTTCCTTTGGGACAACGGGCGAGATCGGGAAATTTAATACGAGATTTAGAGATTTTACTGTTATGTTCGAATTATCTCCCCTTGATCTCAAGTGAGAACCTAGTGGTAATAACTGTGTTTTGGGATGTTTTCAACTCCTTCAGACACCTGTTAATAAGTTCTGGATACCCTCCTCCGTACTTGGTATTCAGTCAATGTTGGTTTAGAGGTAAGGATTTTCGCAATAATTATGAAACAATCACAATTATTGTTAGTAATTATAAGAAAACTTACCTCTAAACCAACGAATTACTCCCTCCCTCCTCCCCGTTATCCAGCTATGTTCATCGAAAAGAATGACAGCTGAGTTTGAAAATTCAAGGGAGATAACTCCAAGGGAGATAATTCAGGAAGAACAACACGCAGACCACTAAATTTTTTTATTTTTCACACTCTGTACGATCTCTCTGAAAGAGAGAAATAAGTCAATGTTGGTTAGGAGGTAAGTTTTCTTATAATTACTAACAATAATTGTGATTGTTTCATGTTATTACAGATTTAAGATTAATTGAATCTCCTGCTGTTGGGCTCTCTAAGTAAACATCAGGATATCACACATTCATCAAACACACAGAAGTGTACGAAACATTTGGATATTCATCTTTTAATCATTAAAATTTTTAATTTGGATTATCACATTTAATAAATTATTTATCATCCCACAGTACAGAATAGATGTATGATATTGTAGTAAATAAAACTTATATGTACTGCATTGTTATAACTTGTGTCGACATTGTTTAAGATGTAAATGAAATAGTTACAGTGATAGAGATGGGTGGAGCTAAAATTTAGTATTAGCCAATGACAAAAGCATCCATTGTCCTCTGTAAAAGCAGCATTGTTGATTGCTACCTTAAAAGGTAATTACTTCAAGGGTCATTAACTTTATTGTTTTGCTCTGTAAGGGATATCAGTTATACAATTAGTTGTTATTTCAAGTTGTGATTTCCTGTTAATTTTCAAATCATTGACACTGACCATCATGTGTCGACGAGCTTGTTTGTTTAAATAATTGTGAGTTATCTGTTCAATACTCAAAACTTGTTAAGTTGCTTAGTAAGTGACATCTGTTTATTTGAAAACAAATAATCACATAGTGTTTCATAGGTTCTATTTCCTTTTTATTAATTTTTATTCAAGACTTCACATACTTTGATACATTTATTATAAACCCAGGTTTTTCTATCTTGTTAATTCAAATTTTATCTTTTTTAATCAAAAAACTAATTTCAAATATTGTAATATTGGTTGTGAAATGTACAATTGATCTATATGTCTATTGGATACTTACCTTCTAATTTCTAAGTAATCAATAGAGGGGAAACTTCTTGAATAACAATTATAAAGGAAATAAATAATTGTACAAATGTCACTTAAAATAAACACAATTATAACGATTGTGGCACTAAACAATAAACCTACAAAATATTTTTTTAGATTTTAAAAGAAAAACACTTTTATACAATTCAATTTCCAAGCTACAAAATAATACATTTTATCAAAACCCTCTGCATAACCATCAGTCAAGTACTCTGTGCACTGTACAATGCATCCTGCCAAATGGGCTGGACATTAGCCAATCAGAATCTCTGCAATATTCAGCTCGTTACTATGCACAAGCCACATGCAAGAAGAAGGGATTCAGAAAGATGGCGGCTATCAACATAAACATGCAACTGGATATAATAGTGAAATCACAGCCCATTTACAGCTGATATGGCATTTCTTCAGTCACTGATATCAGAGTAAGTACATCTGATTACTGTTCCTAGTTCATGTTGCCTGTATGTTCTTTTCCAAATCATAAACAAGAGCTTAAACTGTTTCAATAATATTGGCTTCACATTGCACATCTGAGGCTAGACACAGGCAGAGATTATGTAACTGCAGGTAACTGCACACCTGGCATGCTAATCTAATTCTTGAAAACTGCACACCTGGCATGCTAATCTAATTCTTGAATACACATGCATTATAATCCTTGATTGTAGATTTGACAATTTCAAATGCAATTGTAAATGAACTTGATTAACTGACTGTTTTATTTGTAAACATACAGACAGGTCAATTGTATATCATAGATATGTGGAAGCACTTGATTTCAATTGCTTATGATCTTTAAAGACATATTGTATAAAACTTCTGCAATGAATTCTATATATATTTGATTGATAAAAAAGATTTTCAAGTGTGTCCATGTCTGTACAATTAATAAATGTTCATCAAATAGAAACTGTTGGCGTTTCTATTTGATAACTAGTTTACCAATGTGTAGTCTACCATGAAGTTTTGATAGTCAATGCAAATTAGATTGTGAATCCAAATCTGTTCATCCATTTCATAAACCTTTTGAATTGATAAAATTATCTTAACAAAATGATTGCAATAAAAACCAAATTACTATCAAAGTTATTGATTTATTCAAATGTCAACTTATTAGTTCAAATTATCTCTGCTAACTCTTCATATATTGCTTATATAGATAACTGAATAATCAGATTTAGTTAATTGTTCTTTCCCTATACCTGTTTCATTTCATAAAAGGACTGTAATATACAAATTGTTTATTTAAGGTGACCACTGAAGCTTACAATACACAGACCTGGCAACATGAGGGGATAAGGAGGCAGTGTCATCATAGTAAGTACACTAAATTGCTAAATAAACAAACAGTTTAAGAAATGACCAATTTGAGTCACATTGCTATACTGTTCTTAATCCTGATTTAATTCCTGAATAAACATGCTGTATATTCCTTGACTGTAGATTAGAAGAAGAAGAAGAAGAAATATTTATTAAAGTGTCACATAATGTACATAAAATCACAGTATAAATTGCATATATGAACTTAAAAGTAAAATGTACATTATCCGGCCAATTTGACCTATGAGACACTAAAAGCAGTAAAATAGCATAGTATAAGCATATTATAGTAAAATTAACGAACACACACACATATTTTATAACAGCATTGTAACTACTAAAAGAATAAACTATGGTTATGACATATACATTCATACACTATAATATATGTATAATAATATAAAAATATATCACAAGTTAAGAATATGCTGGTAAAACATGAAATCTGCGCTGGAACATGGAGAAAGTCATTGCGGCCAGGGACTTGCTAAGATCAGGACATTGCATAAGAAATATGAATTGGTTGGTATAAGACAGGGAGTTGAACTGGTTATGCAATGTGTTGGCTTCTTTCCAGATATTGTAACGGATGTCGGAGTAGAGTGGGCAGACAGTTAGGAAATGGATCTCATCTTCAATAGCATTAAGTTGACAGTATCGACATATGCGGTCTTGCAAGGGAATCTGAGGTCTGCAGAATCGGCCTAGTTCGATTTCCAGGGGAAGAGAGCCACACCTGAGCTTGGCAAACACGCTTCTGTGCAGACGATTCAAGTTTCTTGAGACATAGGGATCCACTGTTGTCGATGTTTTGAACAATCTATAAGTTCTAAGTTTGTTGCCGTTCTGTCGCCCCTTGTCATTCCACAGCTCACTCCACCAGTCAGCAGTGTCAGCGGATATGATGGTGTCTTTGATGATGAGGAACTCATGGTTGCTGAGATTGTGGATGTCTGTGATAAGAACTGGCAGAGACTGGATGAGTTTCAGCGTTGAACTGTACCATGATTTACGGAAGCCAAGTGACCATCTGTTGACGTTGTCCAGTATAGGTCGATCATCTGTTATCCGAGAAAGCTTCTTCCAGTAGCGAATGACTTCAATACGTTGAACAGCTGATGTAGAGAGCCAGCCCATCTCACCTCGTACTGCTGCATTAGCACTTTTACTTCCCACACCTAAGAAGTATCTGCAAGCCCGGTGCTGTACCTTGTTGATGCATCTGAATTGCCGAGACCCCCAGATTGCAGAACCGTATGAAAGAATAGGCTGTACAAGGTTACTGTAAAGGGTGTTGTAGACGTCATAAGCCATTCCTCCGACATACTTGGACTTGCTAATGATAACGCCCAGAGCTCTGTTTGCAGACTTGGCTAGTTCTCCAGCTGTGAAGTTAAGATCGAGGTGTTCTTGGAACCATAAACCGAGATATTTATATGCATGTGAGTTCTCCAGAGGCTCGTTACCGATCGTAAACGTTGCAGTTGATCTCGTTGTTGAAGCTGTTCGGAAGTGAATGACCTTGGTCTTCTTAATGTTAACCAATATTCTCCATTTTGAACACCAGTCTCTCACAACATTGAGCATACGCTGTAGACTTTGCTCATCCGGCGCTATCAGTGCTACATCATCAGCGTAGAGAAGAATGCTCAAAAGTTCATCTCCGACTTTAACACCACAGTTGAGACTGTTTATAGACTGGGCAAGGTCATTGATGAATACAGAAAAAAGTGTTGGAGATAGCACACAACCTTGCCTGACTCCGCTGTCCACTTTGAATATGTCTGTATGATATCCGTTCACACTAACACAGCTGGATGTATTTTCATACATGGATTTCACAGAGTTGAAGAACTTTCCGGACACTCCAAGACACTTCAGCTTGTACCACAAACAGTCACGATTAACTTTGTCAAATGCCTTCATGGCGTCAATAAAACAGACAAACGTTGACTGTCTCGACTGTTTTCGGTTGTGGATGACAGAGTAGAGGGTATAGAGATGATCCAGAGTACTTCTGTTTTTACGGAAGCCGTTTTGTTCCTCTGCTAGGATGTTGTTCCGTTCCAACCAATCTGTGAATCTCCTATTAAGTATGTCTGCGAATATCTTGCAAGAAACCGACAGCAGTGAGATACCCCTGTAACCAAGAGGGTCTTTGACATCCATTCCTGGTTTCTCGAGTGGAAGAATAATGCTCGTCTTCCACTGGTCAGGGCAAGTGTTGTTTTCAAAGCAGTATGTGAAAAGCTTGTGTAGCATATTAATGGATTCACTGTTTTTCAGAGCTTCTGCTGGTATAAGATCTATACCCGTAGCTTTGCCTCGTTTTGCCCTATACACAGCGTCCTCTACTTCAGATATGGAGATAGGAGAATCCAGAGGGGTTGCATCAAAGTTATCCACCGTGTTATTAGAACTCAATTCAAGCTGAACGTCACTTAGAAAGTCCTTGTCAAAGCTAGCGTTATCATCCGCCATGAAGAGTTTGCTATAGCTGTCCCGCCACACGTCGAGCACCTGCTCTCTACCGCTCACCACTTCCTCGCCACAGCGCACTTCCCATGGGATCCTATTCATCCTGTCTGAAGCTACACCGATTTTGCCTATGCATCTCCAGAAATCTCTACTGTCACTATTTTTGTATTTATCTAGAAGATTTTGCTGTTCATTCAATTGGTACTCACGTTTATACTTTCTTAGAGATCTATCAAAAGTCTTTCTAGATGCAGTAAAAACATGTTTTAGACCTTTCCCTTTAGATGTTGATTTAGCTTTTAGCCATTCACGTTCTGCCTTGCGACATGCATCCCAAAGACGCTGTAATTCTTCACACCAGTAGGGTTTGCGTATAAACTTGCTTTTGTTCCCATGGTGAACTGATTTGCTTGCCACACCAACCGTTCTATCTAGTTCAGAATGCATGAAATTCACAAATTCATCATATGCCATATTTACGTTTCTTTCACACAGCAACGAGTTCTCCAATTTTGCAATGGTTTCTATTAAAAGTCGATTGGAGCTCTCATCCTGTAAAAAATTGCTATTTATTGCTTCAGCTCGGTAGCGTTTTGGTTTTAATCCATTACAATCTTGCTTCGTGGATTCCACCCGAGTGTGACTTGAAGGCACAGTTATCTCCCATGCTAGAACTGAATGGTCGGGGATGGAGTCGGGCATGTTACCAGCGTTAACTAAGGAAGACATACACAAAACATTAAATGACTGAAAAAAAGACAATTGTTCATGAGCAGTTATAACATAATCTACCACAGACGAGCCATTCTTTACATAAGTAAAATCTTGCTCACCCACTCTCCCGTTCAAAACACAGCAATTACAATCAGTCAAAAAATTTAAAAATAGAGCACCATAAACATTTTCAGAAGTGTCAATGATTTCTCTTTCACTTATATGGTCAACACCTTGGATAAAATCCTGTTCAGCTCCAAGCCGAGAGTTAAAATCACCACATAGACATAAAATACCTTCATTTTGGTATACATAAATATCATTCAATAGTTTTTCAAAGAATTTTTCACCATCGTTGGTACGGCTCGAACCCACAGGCGGTAAGTAGCAAACACATAAGACAATTGAAAATTCTGTGTCGTGTTTTGAAGTCAGTTTATACCATATAATGTCATCGGTATCTTTATCTAAGACACTAATAAGGAAATCATCCACTAATGAGTTCTTAAAGAATGCACCAACACCGCCAGAGCCTCGTTTTGCGCGCGCATGTTTTCTGCGTCGATTGTTGCCGTACCATGTGTATCCATTTATGTTCAGTCCATTTTGGTTTGTCAAAAACGTTTCGCAAACCCCAAATATGTCAAAGTTTAGATCACAAATAACAGATTCTCTAAATTTACTATTACAGTTAACTTCTTTAGACCATCCTCCTAAATTCCAAAACCCTAACCGCAAGTTCCCCTAATCCTTAGAAACAACAAGTTTTTTGCCTTGGAAACGGAATGAACCCTGTTTTCCAATTTCCTTTATCAGAGTGTTCATGTTAGATCTGGAAACCAGCTCGCTTTGGGTAAGGGCTTTATTTATATACACATTTTGATAGTCTTTGCTTTTTTTAAGACACTTTTTAGTTTCCAAGAGATTTTTCTTCTGCTCAGTGGTTTCCACTGTAAACAACACAACACCCGGTTTGTTGTCTGAGCGCTTCTTGCGAACTGCACGTGCGACCCGGACATCTGTCAATTTCAATCCATCACGAATCACCTTGCTCACTGATTGACAGACTTGATTCGGGTTGTCAATTTCATGTTTATGTAATGGCAGGTTCATCATCACGAAATCGAATTCAGCTCCCTGTTTGTCACACTTTTTAACAACATCGGAAAATTTTGCTTCTAATGTTCGGCATTTATCACTAAGATCTTCACATACCCTTGTGCAGTGTTCTTTACCATCCGATTGCTGACTTTCGAGTTGACTTACTTTCTCGTTGATATGCTTGATTTCACTTTCAAAATGACTTTTCAGCTTTGCGTTTTCTACCTTTACCAGCTCAGTTAAACTTCTGGAAACTTCACTGATTTGGTACTTGAATTCACTTCTCATCGAGTTGATTGCAGTAAGGAGATCTTCATTAGTGGTTGCAGCTTTCGATGGGGCTGTTGTCCCCGTGTTGTTTTTGTTGACATTGACGTCATGTACATTCACAGTGTCAATTTCACCACATAACTTCAATTTCTTTGGCGCAGTTGGTTCACAGATGTCATCATGGATATGCACAAGGTTAGGCTGAGAGAAAACACTTTCAACATAGTTTGTAGCTTCTTGTGCCGTATCCATATTGTTGATTTTGCTATGACGACGCTTTAATCAAACAAAATGTCAACCACCATGCAGATCGATCAATCACCAGTTGAACGTTTTTCCAGCGTTTTAACATAAACTCGAAGTATGTGGATAAGTTTTTGTACACCGTAATATCAATAATACCAAGACGTATACTTGCAGAACAAAAAATGTCTCTTTTGATGCTTTGTTGTCACTTTTTTGTTAGAATTACCGGGAGCTGCAGTTTTCATGTGCAGCTTGGACAATTGCAACCTAATTTGCAAATAAATGGACTTGATTAATAACATTTTAATTTGTAAACACCCAGACAGGTTGATCGTATGCTGTAAATACATGAGGGAACACTTGATTCCAAATGCTTATGAGCTGTAAATCAATTTGAAGACTTTTGATATATCAATTAACTAATTTTTGTCCTTAATGCTGATATCGATTTAGAGAATTATAAGCACATAAATAATCCTAAAGCCAGGAAAATTGTATTAGATAATATAGAGTCAAATAACTTGACAGATTTATGGAGAACCAGAAACTCAAATATTAGAAAATTGACTTGGTGGAAAAAAAAACCTAGGCAACAAGCCAGGTTAGATTTCTTTCTTGTATCTGATGATATATCCAATTTAACCATAGAAACTTCAATTCTAGCAGGATATAAATCGGACCACTCTGCAATTACATTAACTTTCTCCAATGCACACAGTAAGGAGAAAGGGAAAGGATACTTGAAACTAAACACTTCTCTTCTTTACAATAAGGACTATAATAAACTTGTGAAGGAAATATTAATGGAAACAAAAGATGAATACTCAGCTGAAAATGATGACACAAGAGAAATAGATGATCTTAACTTAAATCTAACTATCTCTGCTGAGCTCTTTATGGAAAATTTTCTCATGAAAGTCAGAAGAAAATCAATCACATTTGCATCATATCTAAAAAAAATGAAAACAGAAAAAAAACAAATTATCTGGAAAGTGAAATAAAAAAGTTAGAAGATGAAATAAGAGAAAATTTTCAAAATGTTGATAAAGCTATGTTTGCAAAACTTTCTAAAAATATGTCAAAACTTGAACAAATTAAAGAGGAGGAAGAAAAAGGTAGACAAATAAGAAATAGAATCCAATGGTTTGAAGGAGAAAAACCAACAAAATATTTTTGCCACTTAGAAAATAGAAATTATACCAGCAAACTTATAAATTCTTTGATAAATGAAAAGGATGAACTTTTGACTGATGGTAGAGCCATTTTACAGGAACAAGAACACTTTTATCATAGTCTCTACGCTGCTGATGACATTTAATATAATACAGATGAAATTTTAAATACCATTAACACTCCTTCACTTAATAGCTCTTTTGCAATGAAGCTAGACAAACCCATTGAAATGAAAGAACTATCTGAAACTGTAAAAGCCATGAAAAATAATAAGAGCCCAGGTTTGGATGGCTTTCCAGTTGAATTTTTTAAATGGTTTTGGAAAGACCTAAAGTTTTGGGTATATAGATATATTCATGAAATTTTGGACAAAGATCACTTATCTTATACCATAAACAGAGGCATAATTGCTTGTGTCCCCAAACAAAACAAAGATAAAAGATATATGAAAAATTGGCGCCCTATACCGGTATCACTTTTAAATACCTTGTATAAGATACTTAGTTCTTGTATTACTAACAGACTGATCTTTAAGATGTCGGGACTTAAGATAAACATTGAAAAAACTAAAGCTATTTGAATTGGTTCAATGATTGGAAGCAGTGTGAAATTGTGCTCAGGCAGTGGTTTAGATTGACTTCAACATCCTTGGTATTCATCTCAATCCCACTTTGGAGGACCTATGGATAATCAATACTAGAAAAAGATTAGAAACAATAAACAGACTTCTTGCTGGATGGAAAAAGAGAAAACTTACTATACAAGGGAAAATTACTGTTCTAAAAACTCTTGCAATATCAACTTTAGTTCATATTTTTTCTGTATTACCATCCCCTCCTAAGCAATTTCTTGACCAATTGAATAAAATTATGTATAACTTCATATGGGATGGCAAGAAGGATAAAATCCAAAGGACAACTATATGTAGAAAACATGAAGAGGGTGGATTAAGAATGATTGATATAAGTTCCTTTATAAATGCACTTAAACTATCTTGCCTTAGAAGGTATATAAAAAAACAAACAACTCACAATCTAAGCTCATTTCCATTTATTAAAATATTTCTTCTAGGGGCACACATAGATAAGCATGTATCTATTGATAACCCTTTTTGGAATGAAATTTTAACAATCTGGGGTAAATATTATAAACAATATCATGACGTAGACACATCTCAGGTAGAAGATATATTAGCTGAACCTTTATGGTTAAATCATCATCTAAGACATAGAAATTTTCTAATTGAGAGTTGGTTTAACAGAGGTATTCACACAGTAAGAGATATTTGGGGTTATAATGAATTTTGGACTTTTAATGAAGTTAAAAACCTATATCGTATCAAGGGAACAATTCTTGAGTACAATAAGATAATATTGAACATCCCCAAAATATGGGAAAACACTCTTTTATCTAATCAACAGCAGAAACAAAACCTTTTGTTAAGCCAAACTCTTCAAGACTTACTTTCTCAACAAAAAGGATGTAGAAATTTCGATGATAAATTGATTGCTAATGACACCTCACTAAAAGTGTGTCAAAAATGGCAAAATGAACTTGATTTAAATATTGAATGGAATGTAGTGTTTACAAGATATAGAAATTGTACTAAAGATGTAAAACTCTTGGATTTTCAGTATAGATTTATTAACAGAGCAATTTACACTAGAAAGGAGTTGTTGAAAATGAATTTAATTCAAACTAATATTTGCTCTTTTTGTGAATCTGAACCCGAAAGTCTACAGCATGTTTTTATTAAATGCAATGACTTCTGGAGAAAAGTTGAAAACTTTATGAACATATAACACATGCTAATATTGCCATTTCAGAGTTAAATATTTTATTTTGCAACAGTTCTGTCAGCCTTCTGGCATCACATATCATCCTCATGGCGAAAAAATATATACATGCCTCAAGTATCAAGAAAACCAAGTTATCAATTGACAGTTTTGTTAGCATTGTCAAGGATGTTTTCAATGTGGAAAAAATTATAGCTTGTAAAAATAATACTTTGTCCTCTTTCTATGCTAAATGGAAAGCTCTCATGTATATTTTACAACAGTGACTAAATGCCTACATTTTATGAATGCTTCACTGAAACATGTATTCTGTATTACCATGTTGTACACCTACTGAAATGAAATGAATAAAAAACAACTAATTTTTGTCATTAGTTCAGGACACATTCAGTTTTAATACAATTTTTAAAGTTTGATCATATAGATTTTCAATGAAAGTCTTTCTGTTCAATTCTTAAATTATTGTGTATTCTTTCATTTTTTTTATTCAAATGTTTTTATTCTCCAAATTATCTAGATATATATAATTTTTCATTATTTATTTTTGATCATAAAGTAGTCTAGATTTTAAAATCCTGACACCTGAAGATATTCCTTTGATAAGATTTTTTAATTACTAAACACGATTATGATAGTAATAAACAAGCTTGACAGTTGTAGACATAGTCTTGAAGGTAGTAATAATTGAAATTCAAATGATTCAAAATCTTTTCACTATTTTTCATTCATTTCTTTACATTTATTTTTGGGGCCAAATAAATGTAAATACAATAATCATAAATAAGTATAAAAAACATTTACACATTCAAATGTCAATTATTAGGTCAAATTCTATCTGTTTTATAGATTAATTATAATAAATAGTAATTAAAGTGCTCCAGGTGTCACATACTTTTTTTTGCTTGTTATTTCATCTTTTTGTAACTGAGTGAGCACGTTCAGTTGTTGTCTTTTTTCTCTTTCCATACATTGAAGGAAATGTATTCAAATTGTTTATTTAAGGTGATCACTGAGGCTTACAATACACAAACCTCACAACATAAGGGAACTAACAGGAATAGCAAAGCAGTGTCATTAAAGTAAACTGAAGTGCAAAATTTAGTTACAGATTAGAGCCACATTGCAATTCTGTTCTTAATTCATATCTATGTATGCACTAAAAGTGTGATTCATGTATAAGAGAAACTATTGTTTTATTTTCACTGGCGGGCATCCTAATTGATTGTACAAACATTTGTTTATTGTTTCAGAATAAAGACCAAGCCACAACTCACAGACAAATTAATTTGAACAAAAATGTTTTCATTTTCTTCACTTTATATACTTGAATGTATCACATTTAGCATAAGTTTCCCCAAAAATTGTCATTCATAACTTAGTGATGTGACATTTTTCAACAGAAATTGTAATAATCTATAAATGGCCCTGTTATTGTAAGGACTTCATTAAATAGCTATAAAGGTTAATCAGTGAATGAATTCTTTGATATTGGAGTTCTTAACAGTTGAATATGTAATTTATTTTAGAATGCAACTGTTGGCATATATTTGTTTCAAATTATTTTATGCACAAGTGAATAATCAAAATAAAATATTAAAATGAATAAGATGTGTTTGTATCTTTTATACAGGTGCCATCATAAGAGAAACAATGTGAGCTACTTTCGATACATGAATATATTATATATATATCGCTTGAATGCAACGCTTGCGGATCACTTGAGCGCAACGCTTGTGGATCACTTGAGCGCAACGCTTGCGGATCACTTGAGCGCAACGCTTGCGGATCACTTGAGTGCCGCACGCTCATTTGCTTGGTAAATTCGAAATTTCAGCCGCAACTATGTGAAACGGTGAGTGAAAACATCGCTGCACTGTTGCTGCATATATGAGTTGTTTTTATAAGGTTCATATGAACTGTATAGAACTGAAAGTCAGTCAGAGAAGAGACCATCTATAAGAGTGGAACCACAGGAACCCGATATCGTAAATAAAATGTAGGTAAAACGTGGGTAAGAAAGACCCGTCCCCTTTATGAAATAGAGTAAAGGAATAAAGGCATCCATCTTGCCGATCTCGACTCGCTTCCGAGTAAAGTCAAAATTATCGCTTCAAATTGGTGACATCTCATACATATGCACAAGAACCTCTCAGTTATACATTTTCCCCCATAACTTGGCTTATTTCCAACACATGTCACCCTTCGAATAACTTTTATACCTATTCAAATTCGCAAAACGACCTAAAAAACCTTGGGGTGAACATTACTCCGCACCAAATGCCTTTAGGCCGATCTAAATTGGTCCGTTAAGCGATGGTTAAAATAAATTCGCCTAACAAACAAACCGGCTTGGTTTGGACAGTGCAATGTTTCGGTAATGATTTCACTATCAATTTTTAATCAGAAGAGTGCTTTGTCTTTATTAGAAATTACACATTCTGTTGTTATCATTGGCCAGACAGGCACCTGTAATACTGTCTTGTTTGTTTACGTAAAATTTGAAAGAAAGTGTCAATGAACATGTCAAAACTCTTCTGGCCCAGTGATGTACATTTCACCAAAGTTGAATTGCCAAACATTGTGTCCAGTAATGAGAAAAAACATAAGAGTGATTTCCCACAGTTATTTATCTAAATTTTAATGTCAAATATCTAATTATTAATTTCTGATGTTTTATTCTGATATGTGTTTTTCAGTTTTCAGTGTCACGTACAACAACGTCCTCAATTATCAAGACCTTTTGTCAATACTTTTATCAATAGGCTGTTTATTCTGAAATAATGTAAAATTAACATTAACATAACAAGTCTGTCTGAAAAGTATTTATGATTGTCAGCATTTTGTTCACTAGGTGAGCAAGTTAACAAAACTATGCATTTCCAGTTGTGGTATATAACAGTGTTTGTTTGATTCCAAATTGACATTAATATTGGTGTATCCATCTGCCGTGATGTTATGGGCCGATCAACATTTTGGTGTATCCATCTGCCGTGATGTTATGGGCCGATCAACATTTTGGTGTATCCATCTGCCGTGATGTTATGGGCCGATCAACATTTTGGTGTATCCATCTGCCGTGATGTTATGGGCCGATCAACATTTTGGTGTATCCATCTGCCGTGATGTTATGGGCCGATCCATCTGCCGTGATGTTATGGGCCGATCCATCTGCCGTGATGTTATGGGCCGATCAACATTTTCGTTCGAGGATACCAAGGCTGATTCTCATCTTGTAAGAACATTTGCCATATGCAATGCATTTGTCAACATATTGTAGAATGGCGTTGTTGAAGGATTCAACATAATGAGTGTTTCGGCAAAGGGCATAAAGTTAAGCATGTTTATATACTGGCAGACTATGGAGAAACGTTTTGAGACAAGCCTCTACAGTGGGATCTGTGATTTCAACCTTTGATTCTGCTGTCTGTTAATTTCACGTACACGATGCTGTGGTTTGTCTCCATCTACATTCACATCTTTGCTCTCCATTGTGACAATGTTGGCCAGCAAAATCACACTGAATGCTAGAAACATTGGATCCAGCCAAACTATTTGTAAAAATACTTAGAATATCAGTGTCACTGACAACAAGAGCAAGTTTATAAATGTCTGTCACCATTCAGTAATATAATAGCTGAACCATTCCCTCCAAATTAGTCACTTCCTTAGCTTCCATATGTGACTATACTCACATTATATAAAGATACCATGGAGCAAAGAAAGAAATTTGTGTCTTTGAGATTAACAGAGGAGCAACTTGAAGCTAAAAAAGTGGGAACTAGATATAAGTGAAAGGTTTGAAAACAAAGAGGAATCTTTAATGAATGATGACGAAACAGAAGCAGAACATGCAGCAGAACTTGAACAGCATTGACAACATAAAGCAAGAGTTAGTGGAAGAGAAAACTCTTCACCTGAACCACTGAATGTGGGACAATGCATTAAGTGTTTCTGTTCACCTTGTGTGACAACAAACAGGCAGAAATGGCTAGGTTTTGGACAGAGTGCTAGACTAACAAACAGTCCAATTCGACGACAGATGTATAAAAAGTTTTGGAAAATGTTAAAGAGACGCTGTATAACCTTTTTTAAATATATTTTTCATTAGATATTGGTCAAATAACTATATATACTTACTTACTTCTGTTACTTCTGTTACTTCTGTTAGATCGTGCTTCCGACAACAGTGGCCCTTGCACACATCCTTTCCTTCCTTTCTTCTATAATGTTTATTACAACTTTCCATTCATTGTTTTTGTTCTGAAACATGGCTAATAGACTATCCGTAGGTGGGAAAGTTCTGACATGGCTCAGTGCCGAGCACTTCAGAATGATGTGTTCTACTGTTTCGTCTGGTTCCTGACATAGTTGACAGATTGGTTCATCCACCAAGTTGAAACAGTGTAGATATGACTGACATGGGAAGTGGCTGAATTTCAATCTTGTTAGCTGGACGGGTCTGTGAAGTTAGCTCCAGGTTCACGGTTCCCGGTTCCTTATTCAAATTGTGAAGTTAGCTCCCAGTTCATGGTTCCTGGTTCATTATTCAAATTGTGAAGTTAGCTCCCAGTTCATGGTTCCCGGTTCCTTATTCAAATTGTGAAGTTGGCTCCCAGTTCACGGTTCCCAGTTCCTTATTCAAATTGTGATGTTGGCTCCCAGTTCACGGTTCCTGGTTCCTTATTCAAATAAGAAGTAATAGCTCCTGGTTCTTTGTTCAGTTATAATACCCGTTTACCCGTTAAAATAACATGTTTATCATTATCCAAGTATTAGCAATATGCCGAGTCTAGCTACTTCTGTACCTGAGCAAATGGCAATATACGCTCGCAAATGTTATGCACGGCTATCTATAGCATTTTGATTCTAATATACAAAGTCGCAGTATCAGCCACACTTTCGCTGTACCCGGTTCCTTATTCGACTCGCTCACACCCGTTTCAAAATAGATAAGTTTATCATTGAATAAGCAGATATTAGGTCTATGTCCAGTCTACAAAGTGCAATATACGCTCTTACATTTATGCACAGGGCTATTAGATAGATGCAAGGTGCCAGCTCTCAGTTCCCTATTCAAAGTGTGAAGTTGGCACCGGGTTCGTTATTCGACTCTAGACTCGCTCACACCCGTTTCAAGAAAGTTATGTTTATCATTGTATAAGCATATATGAAGTCTATGTCAAGTCTACCTCTGTACATAAGCAAAGTGCAATATACGCTCATACATTAACGTACAGGACTATTAGATAGATGCAAGGTGCCAGCTCCCAGTTCCCTATTCAAAGTGTGAAGTCGGCACCGGGTTCATTATTCAACTTTAGACTCGCTCACACCCGTTTAAAAAAAAGATATGTTTATCATTGTATAAACATATATTAGGTCTATGTCCAGTCTACCTCTGTACGTAAGCAAAGTGCACTATACGCTCAAACATTTATGCACAGGGCTATTAGATAGATGCAAGGTGTCAGCTCCCAGTTCCCTATTCAAAGTGTGAAGTTGGCACTGGGTTCATTATTCGAGTTTAGACTCGCTCACACCCATTTCAAGAAAGTAATGTTTATCATTGTATAAGCATATATTAGGTCTATGCTTATGTACAGAGGTAGTCCAGTCTACAAAGTGCAATATACGCTCGTACATTTACGTACATTGCTATTAGATAAATGCAAGGTGTCAGCTCCCAGTTCCCTATTCAAAGTGTGAAGTTGGCACTGGGTTCATTATTCAACTTTAGACTCGCTCACACCCGTTTCAAAATAGATATGTTTATCATTGTATAAGCATATATAAGGTCTATGTCCAGTCTACCTCTGTACATAAGCCAAGTGCAAAATATGCTCGTACATTTACGTACATGGCTATTAGATAGATGCAAGGTGTCAGCTCCCAGTTCCCTATTCAAAGTGTGAAGTTGGCACCAGGTTCATTATTCGACTCTAGACTCGCTCACACCGGTTTCAAGAAAGTTATGTTTATCATTGTATAAGCATATATTAGGTCTATGTCAAGTCTACCTCTGTACGTAAGCAAAGTGCAATATAAGCACATACTTTTATGCACAGGGCTATTAGATAGATGCAAGGTGCCAGCTCTCAGTTCATTATTCAAACTGTGAAAATGTCTTCAAATTTAGTCACAGCCTACATTGGAGGATTGCAAAGACATCAGTCTCTTCAATTGACCTTGACATTATTTTCAATCAGAATTATTAGCTTTGAGGCCAATGCTCTCGTAATACTTTCCTAGCAAACAGTTCATTTGTCTCATTTTAGTCTGACATCCCTAGGATAAATCCCACAGAAAATCATCCATTGATCATCCCTTGTTTGACCAAGTTAATTTTTCCTTTCTGCCACTAAATGTCTGCTTACATGAGCACATCCTTAGGGGTTTCTGTATATTTATATCCTGCTATAAAGTAAGCAGGGGTATATGGTGGCCATTCCCTACATCATAATGTGGTTTTCTGCTGTCAGTTTTCTCATGACCTGTAAGGTCTATATCAAGCTTACATTACACACTTGTTATTTGTTAGCAATAACCTTCACTAGAGTTTAGGCCAAATTCAATTTTGTTTCGGATTGAATTTTCTTTTGCGTTTAGGGAAACTTTACATTTCGGACGAAGTTAAATGGTGTACAATTGGCACAGGTTTATGAGTGGAATTTTTTTTGAGTTGACCTCATGATGCACTTGATCGAATTTAAAATTATTTTCCAAAATAATTTGTTAATTGAGTTTTTGTCCCTGAGTTTTTTGCAATTAACATTTCTATACTAGAATAAGATGGAAGCGATTTACACATAGATGAGTAAATGATGTCAGATGAATAATCAAATATTTATATTATAAATAAATTGAAATTCATTTAAGAAATGATGACTTTTATTGACTCACGATGCAAAGTCTATACCAGAGTGCGTTGTATATGAGCCATGCATATTTCATTCATGCTAAGATTTGTCATTTTTAAAAGTTTTGAATTTTCACATTTTTGAAAAATTTCATCAACTGTTTGTAAAATGCTGCAAAGAGTGCCATAAGTGTAAGATTGTGTATAATTCCACTGCCACTGAAGTTCTACATTACAAGATGCATTGTGATGTTGACTTTGTTTGATCCTCTTGACTGCTGCTCAGATTTAAGTTAAACTATGCATTTTGGTAATGACTTTGAATAATCCACTTGACTGCTGCTGCAGTTTTAAGCTAAACTATGCATTTTGATGTTGACTTTGAATGATCAACTTGACTGCTGCTCAGATTTAAGTTAAACTATGCATTTTGGTAATGACTTTGAATAATCCACTTGACTGCTGCTGCAGTTTTAAGTTAAACTAGGCATTTTGATGTTGACTTTGAATGATCAACTTGACTGCTGCTGCAGTTTTAAGTTAAACTATGCATTTTGGTAATGACTTTGAATAATCCACTTGACTGCTGCTGCAGTTTTAAGTTAAACTATGCATTTAGATGTTGACTTTGTATGATCTATTTGACTGCTGCTGCAGTTCTAGGTTACAAGATGCATTTTGATGATGACTTGGTATGATCCACTTGACTGCTGCTGCAGTTTTAAGTTAAACTATGCATTTTGGTGATGACTTTGAATGATCCACTTGACTGCTGCTGCAGTTTTAAGTTAAACTATGCATTTAGATGTTGACTTTGTATGATCTATTTGACTGCTGCTGCAGTTCTAGGTTACAAGATGCATTTTGATGATCACTTGGTATGATCCACTTGACTGCTGCTGCAGTTTTAAGTTAAACTATGCATTTTGGTGATGACTTTGAATGATCCACTTGACTGCTGCTGCAGTTTTAAGTTAACAATGCATTTTGGTACTGACTTTGTATGATCCACTTGACTGCTGCTGCAGTTTTAAGTTAAACTATGCATTTAGATGTTGACTTTGTATGATCTATTTGACTGCTGCTGCAGTTCTAGGTTACAAAATGCATTTTGATGATCACTTGGTATGATCCACTTGACTGCTGCTGCAGTTTTAAGTTAAACTATGCATTTTGATGATGACTTTGAATGATCCACTTGACTGCTGCTGCAGTTTTAAATTAAACTATGCATTTTGATGTTGACTTTGAATGATCCACTTGACTGCTGCTGCAGTTCTACGTTACAAGATGCATTTTGATGTTGACTTTGTATGATCAACTTGACTGCTGCTGCAGTTTTAAGTTAAACTATGCATTTTGGTGATGACTTTGAATGATCCACTTGACTGCTGCTGCAGTTCTACGTTACAAGATGCATTTTGATGTTGACTTTGTATGATCAACTTGACTGCTGCTGCAGTTTTAAGTTAAACTATGCATTTTGGTGATGACTTTGAATGATCAACTTGACTGCTGCTGCAGTTCTTTGTTACAAGATGCATTTTGATGTTGACTTTGTATGATCCACTTGACTGCTGCTGCATTTTTAAGTTAAACTATGCATTTTGATGTTGACTTTGAATGATCCACTTGACTGCTACTGCAGTTTTAAGTTAAACTATGCATTTTGGTGATGACTTTGTATGATCCACTTGACTGCTATTGCAGTTTTAAGTTAAACTATGCATTTTGGTGATGACTTTGTATGATCCACTTGACTGCTGCTGCAGTTTTAAGTTAAACTATGCATTTTGATGTTGACTTTGAATGATCCACTTGACTGCTACTGCAGTTTTAAGTTAAACTATGCATTTTGGTGATGACTTTGTATGATCAACTTGACTGCTGCTGCAGTTTTAAGTTAAACTATGCATTTTGGTGATGACTTTGAATGATCCACTTGACTGCTGCTGCAGTTCTACGTTACAAGATGCATTTTGATGTTGACTTTGTATGATCAATTTGACTGCTGCTGCAGTTTTAAGTTAAACTATGCATTTTGGTGATGACTTTGAATGATCAACTTGACTGCTGCTGCAGTTCTACGTTACAAGATGCATTTTGGTGATGACTTTGAATGATCCACTTGACTGCTGCTGCAGTTTTAAGTTAAACTATGCATTTTGATGTTGACTTTGTATGATCCACTTGACTGCTGCTGCAGTTCTACGTTACAAGATGCATTTTGATGTTGACTTTGTATGATCAATTTGACTGCTGCTGCAGTTTTAAGTTAAACTATGCATTTTGATGTTGACTTTGAATGATCCACTTGACTGCTACTGCAGTTTTAAGTTAAACTATGCATTTTGGTGATGACTTTGAATGATCCACTTGACTGCTGCTGCAGTTCTAGGTTACAAGATGCATTTTGGTGATGACTTTGAATGATCCACTTGACTGCTGCTGCAGTTCTAGGTTACAAGATGCATTTTGATGATGACTTTGAATAATCCGCTTGACTGCTGCTGCAGTTTTAAGTTAAACTAGGCATTTTGATGTTGACTTTTAATGATCAACTTGACTGCTGCTGCAGTTCTAGGTTACAAGATGCATTTTTATGTTGACTTTGTATGATCCACTTGACTGCTGCTGCAGTTTTAATTTAAACAATGCATTTTGATGTTGACTTTGAATGATCCACTTGACTGCTGCAACAGTTTTAAGTTTAACTATGCATTTTGATGTTGACTTTGTATGATCAACTTGACTGCTGCTGCATTTTTAAGTTTAACTATGCATTTTGATGTTGACTTTGTATGATCAACTTGACTGCTGCTGCATTTTTAAGTTTAACTATGCATTTTGATGTTGACTTTGTATGATCAACTTGACTGCTGCTGCAGTTTTAAGTTTAACTATGCATTTTGATGTTGACTTTGTATGATCAACTTGACTGCTGCTGCAGTTTTAAGTTAAACTAGGCATTTTGATGTTGACTTTGTATGATCAACTTGACTGCTGCTGCAGTTTTAAGTTAAACTATGCATTTTGATGTTGACTTTGAATGATCCACTTGACTGCTGCTGCAGTTTTAAGTTTAACTATGCATTTTGATGTTGACTCTGTATGATCAACTTGACTGCTGCTGCATTTTTAAGTTTAACTATGCATTTTGATGTTGACTTTGAATGATCAACTTGACTGCTGCTGCAGTTTTAAGTTTAACTATGCATTTTGATGTTGACTTTGAATGATCAACTTGACTGCTGCTGCAGTTTTGAGTTACAAAATGCACTTTTAGCTCATCTAGCCTGGTGTCCCGCGTCTGTCCATCTGTCCATAAATTTTGTGCACTTTTGACTTCTAGTCAAGAACCAAAAGGCGTAGAAAGCTGAAGCTTTGTTTTAAATATCTACCCATGGACAAGATTGATGCCACACACGTATCCATACTTGGTGGTACTGAAGAGGTACAAAACACAAGCCAACACTGACAACACAATGATAGAATTCTTCAAGAATTACCAAGTTTGAAATCTGTGAATCAAAAGGACAGGAGAAAGCCCTCGGTTTTATTGTCCTGAAGTTTGTGAAGAAGATATGGTTCACACTTCTATCATGCAATATGAGAATGAATTGGACAATATAAAACTTTTATATAAAACAGCCAGGCTAATACGCAGATGCATCGAAGACTTCATTGATGTAAAGAAACAGTCAGACATGATTTCCGTATTGAGCACTACAGACAACATTCCAACAGAACTGTATAGCCTTATGCGTTGGATTTTGGTAGGACCTGAAGAGGAGTTGCAAACCGAAATGAGGCGCAGGACAGTCGACCAATCAGCACTAACACTATGTCAGAGCATGATGTATGCCTTCAAAACCAAAAGGCAAGTACAGCACCAATCTAAAGAAGCAACAGCCACTTTCAGAACACAACATGCCCGAGAAGGTTGTGGGCCTAGCACTTACTGTTCACCACGACACCAGGAACAAGACACTGGTAGACCTTCTCCATTCACAGAACTATTGTGTGTCACTGCTCTTTGAAACAGCAATAGCAAATGCTGTTGTGGAAAATACACTACAGTTTGATGGTCTGTATGTACCACCCTTTCTAAAGAAAGGAACATTTGTGTTCTTTGCAGTTGATAACACAGACTTTGCAGAGGATACAGCAGATGGGGAAAGGCACAACACATGGGACTATCACTGTGATTTATCAAAAGGAAAATGCTCCAGGAGAAGTAATTGCACTCAATTTTAAACTTTGTGAGACAAAATCTCTAACAGTTGCTCCAAACAGTGTCTTAAGCAGGCCATGCAGCAAACCAAGACCTCGGGTGACAAAGAGAAGACAAGAATTCCAAATTGGCACGACAGGGATTTCAAAGTCTTATGAACTGACTACCCTTGGCTGGATCATAGCATCTGCACTTTCGAGAGAAATGTCCTGGCTGGGCTGGATTCAAGTCCCTTTTGTCATCTCCCATGCCTTTGACCCAAGTTGGTGCACCGCCAATGTTGCCTGAAATTGCGCACGAATGGTCTACAATGTTGACTGTTATTCAACAAGCATCAAAACTGAAAAGTCTAGTCACTAGTGAAGAACACCCAACAGTGATCACCTTTGACATGGCCTTATATGAGAAGGCTGTGCAGTTGGTAGAAACATCACGTTGAAACCATCCTCCGCTTTGTTGAAGCTTCAAGAAATTTTGATCTTCTTCTCCATCTACAAGCTGGAGAGGCACTAAGCAAGCTCTTCTTTGCCATAGATCGGATAAAATATAAGCTCCTTTGGTCACGGTACCTTGCGGACATGCAAGATTTGGAGCAAAGTCATTCGGAAACCTGGCAGGAACTTCAGGATGGGAACATATCTGTCACTAAGAGTGAGATAGCTTTCGTTTGGAGCAGATCATGCATGTGATGAAGATACACTCAGGTTTGATTGGTATTTCCAATAATGCCAATGCACGGCAGCGATTCTTCCTAGCACAACCAGAGATGTCACACCTTTCTCAAAATTTAAGGGCCAATTAGGTATCACTGCTCAGAAACAACACAGGCACCATGATGTACAAGCAAGGGCTGTAAAGAAAGAGCATGAAGATGTCAAGAAATCAAGACTGTTATTCATGAATCATAGAAATCCCTTCGAAGCAGAGGGAGATCAGCTTTTCAACTTCATGACACATGCATATGTTCCCCAAAGATATGTTCCACAGATTCTAAACATCAATGAAGTTGGTCAGAAATTATATGAAGACTATGTAGCCGAAAGAATCTATGGAGATGTAAGTCTATGGGCACCAGTCAAGAAGCAGAACAATGTTTTGTTTCTGTCGGGAAACAAGACACAAACAGTCAAAATCTGTGACCAGCCTTGGATCTGAAAGAAACCAAAGACCTATATGGTCTTAGTTTTAGCTGTTGCACACTATGATAAGCTCTCCAAAAACACAGCAATATCGATGGTCTCATGTATTGTCGAGATTGGGCCAATCTGGAGTGCCCTGGGAAGAGAAAAAGCAACAGCATTACATGTTTGCCATGCCTTTTCTAGTGCAGATAATGTTGGAAGAGGAGCATATTGAACGTGCTCCTGACAAGCTAGGGTGTGGTCTCAAAGCACAGTGATGTGGCAGCATCTGTTAGATCCCCTCAAACATGGCTATTAACAAAGTGGAAATGGTGATGTACTCCCTACCACCACAAAGGGGCCACCTCTGCCACAAGCCATTGTAGAACTGGTCAGATGCCAGTGCAAACCCATTGCACAATCCAAAGGTGTTCATGCCAGAGTCACAACATGCCTTGCACAGAGCTCTGTTTGTGTGGAACCGACTGTGAAAATGATTTTGACTATAATGCCGAATATGACACCCAGGACGGTGATGAAGATCTGTAGTAGCACTTTCTGAATGATATAGATCTTGAAGATACTCCGGCAGGAACTGCCTGTCATCTTTCTTTTGAGATTCATATGAACACTACATTGACTGCATTCCCGTCTAATATGTTATAGAATAATGAGTACATACATGTAAAGATAATAATGTCAGATACCCTTTTTTCTTTTATTCAATGCTTCTGATCATTTTTGTGTTGTCACCATTACAGTCGTGGACCATAAAAACATAGAATTATCATTTTTATTCTAGTTTCTAAGCTGACAAGAAACCGTGATATTGCAAAATTTGATGGCGGCCATTTTAACCCTATACTGCTTATATACGCGATTCTACGCTTCTGCCCTTTACTGCTTTTCTACGCGATTCTACGCTTCTGCCCTTTACTGCTTTTCTACGCGATTCTACGCCTTTTCTAACCATCGGAAAAGATGCAATATTTCAAAGTTATCCTGCTGAAATATTCTCAAATTGTGTTTGAAATGTATACTTCAGGGTATGTTTTGTTATTCCTGTCCATATTCAATATCAAACAACAATTTTAAAATAATGAAAATCTTGAGATAAAGATATTGTCGGCAAAATCGGTGATCACCGGAAAACAAAGTTTTAGGTCATTCCAGCCAATCAGGGACGAGCGATCGCTAACTGACGATTGGTCACGCTGCACCTTAAATTATATTTCGTCCAGGTTAAGAAATTTACATTTCTCGTTAAGGAGTATTTTGATTAGGTGACCGAAACCTTTTCTAAATAAATTTGTAGTTATTTTGGCAAATAGCATATGTGACAGTAATATTGTTACCGGTGTGAGCGACCCGGAAGTGGACCCGGTTTGTTTACATCGAAAACGAGAATCATGTCGTCGCCGTCAACAGGACAATCAAATCGACACTATAGCCATCAGACATAACACTTCATTTGGTGACAGTGAGTATCAACCTTTCTGTAAATAATTTTATTATAACTGTTATACAGTCGAATGAAGGGAAGTTAATTTATCCCTGTAAAAATATCAACACATTTTGAGTCATTCGAGTCATGCATGCATTTATGATTTAATCTGTCTTCAATCAACCAAATGCGTCAGTTTTAGTCAATGATGCGTAATCACGTATTGAATGTGAGTTGACAGAATAAATATCAGACAAATGATTTTCTTCACCTGTCATTCATTTTTTTGAAAGATATATGAGTCAACATCCTGAATAGTCAAATTTTTCCGTCCAATGATAAATTTTCACTTTTAATTTGGTTTTAGTATAATTTTTTTAATCTAATATGTGGAACAAGATTAATTGAGTAGAGCACATATCCTTTTTTATTTGTTCATAAAAAATATCGACTTTGAGAGATCACTTTTGATGTGATTTTATCGAATTTTGCCTGTCCCAAAGCAAGAAAGACAACTTTTACATATAGTTTCTGACAAATTGCTATAAAATTCAAAAATTCTTTTTGTGTGAAGTTATTCAGTAACAAAAAGGGTTTAGTATATACAGTTGAAAACTGAAAAATAACTTTTCCATTTTTGTGTTTGTAGTTTAGAACACCTGTCACAGTAGTATGTGTCAATACTGCTACCATGACCAATGTTTGGAAAACAATAAACACTCATTTAGTCTGTCACAAAGGTAACTTCCTTTTCTGGACCTTCAACTTCATGTCTTTAAAATGGCATGACATTGAATTTCAGTTCCTGCCAAGTTTCATCAAAATCAAACATCAAGTGTACACAACTATCGATCTATAAATTATTTGCGTCAACAGTGTCACCAACATTTCAGGGGTAAAGGAATATATGTGAAGTTCAATCTTAGAATAGTTTAAAATGTGTTAAGAACATGCTTATCATGATATGTGCTTTTCTGTGTTGAGAGATCATTTATCATTTTATTGTTTATTTACATCTAAGGATGTCAAAACTGCTACTGTCAATACTGCTTCCGGATGAAAAGTGACAGTTTTGACATTTATGGTGGCAGTATTGACTATTTATTTCAAATTTGTTAATAGTAGTAACAGAAATTTGATGATTTCTCTTATTGTATGTTTATATGTGGCCTTTATAAGACAGAATTAAGCACATATATATTTTTGAGTGAATATACTCAAAATTAGTGTGAAAGGGTTGAAACTCATCTTGACAGGTAGCAGTATTGACACGAATAGTGACAGTATGGACAAGTTCATCAAATAATCAATAAATAACTTACCTGTCCTGAAATAAATAAATGCAAATCTATTATTTTTGAAATATTTTTAATGGGGATAATTTTCACTGGGTTTTTTAATTTGAAAGCCTCTTCGAATTTGTTTTAAATGTGAAAAACATTTTGGTAGCAGTAATGACTAAAGTGGTGACAGTAGTTGACAATTCCTCAGATAATGCAAATTACAACTGGTTCCTGATCAAACTCGGGGGTTTCAATTTCATAAATTCCAATGTGATAAAAGAAGTTAAATTGAAAATATTAAAAAAGAAAATGTAACATTTATTGAGGGAAGATATCCTTTGTTATTGTTATAGCAGTAGCAGTATTGACATATCCGGTTGCAGTGATCACTGGCTAATCTTAAATTTTCACTTTAATATGACATGGATATAATAAATGTTCTGGTAAAACACCTTTTCTTGAGCTGAAATGTCTTTAGATGTTTTGTAAATTTTTTATAAATTTGTTTTCACACTCTTTGTAGCTTTTTTGTCATCTAACATAGTAGCAGTTGTGACAACCTTTTTATCAGAATTGACAAAATGTTTCCTTGATAAGTAATATATTTGTTGATGCAATTTATATTGATAACAATTTTATGAAAGTACACCGCATTCACATAGAATAATCAACTTGGTATTTTACATGTAGGAATGATGTTTGGAAATTCCTGATAAATGTATTAACAGTCTAAAATTCAACAATAGATTTTGGTCCTATCCATTCATCATAAGTTACAGTATCAGAAGCTAATGATCTTGAATTAGATGAATTAAATTATACTCAAATGCTCACGATACAACAGAAGAGATCAGAAACTGCTCAGGTATATACATTATATACATATGTGAATGAGAATGTTTCATGTCACTCACAAAAATGATTGTTGTGAGTCCATACCATGTATGTCAATACTGCTACCATCGATTGTTATAATGTCAAAACAGATTCTGTCCAATTTGTTCCCAATGCCAATGTTGATAGTTTTAAACTTTAACTGTTTTTCATGCATGTATGGGTTTAAAGTTAGCTTTGATCTTATTCCAATGTGTTCAACCAAAAGGATAATTGTGTTTGTCAATACTGCCACCGTGGTTGACAATACTGCTACCATGGATAGTATAAACAAAGAAAAGTAATGAAAAACACCTAATGTTCTAATTGTTCCAGTTGCAGATGTTTCATGGTTTTAAACTTTGAATTGTTCTTTTATATGTATTGGTTTAATTGTGTTTTTATCTAGTTAACGAAAGGATAATTGTGTTTGTCCATACTGCTACCATAGTTGTTAATACTGCTTCCATCAATGATGAAAAGTAAATAAAAAAATTTGCTGTCAAATGTTACCAGTATGCTATTGAATGTATTTTGATATTCAACCATGTCCCCGAGTTATGTATAACTTATCACTGAATACTAGGCAATTATGAGGATTTGAACCCATAAAAGTCAAGACTGCCACCATTGAAGTCAATAAGGCCACCAACTAGGTCCCTTTTTCATTGTAATGAAAAAAGGATATAGTTGTAAAAGTGTATTATGTTGTTATTAACAACAATTTCTAAGATGTGCTTTTGCTAATCTGTTATGAATTCAACATTTTCAGTTATCTTTCTTTTAATCATTTAGGATAAGTTTGATTGTCAAAACTGTCACCACTTAAGTCAATACTGCTACTGATGATGTCAAACACTGTCACCTACACAAAAATGTTATTTTTTCAAACAAATAACCAGATATAATAATTTAACTAATTTAGAATATAAATGATTAACTATAAGAGTTATGACATATCAAATTTTATGAAAGAAAAGTTGTTTTTCTGAAGATAGTTGAAAAGTTCAATCATTTCAAACTATATTTTTTCATTATTTGAACATGAAACTTTGATGAAAATAATGAATAACAAAAAATGTTGATTTTTATTTATCCAAATTCAACAATTTGTTAATGTAAGTTAATCCCATAATCAAATATGCCTTTGATAAAGTTACATTTTTGGTAATTTTAGCATAAATTTCGGTAGCAGTATTGACATCTTGTAATTATGGCTGTCAAAGTTCTTTAAATTACATAATTAATAATTAGAGTTAAGCTTGCATCATTTTTGTTCAGAATTTTCAATGTTTAATCAACACAACATGGTAAAATAAAAAGAGTTTAATAATATTTTGAAATTCATTTTCTTATGTCCTAATAATCAGACTCTCCAGGATTTTGACTCATATAACTTATTTATTGCAACAAGTTATGTAATTATAACATGATTTTATTCATATAGATCTAAGGAGATCATTTAAATGTGTTATTATTCGCTGTGATATCATTGCCCTTATAAATGTTTGAGTTTTGAATTTTCAGAATATCAAAATCAAATTATTTTATTGAACATATTTATTGTTATGTTGGAAAGTGAGACAAAACATGAGCATGCAAACTGGTACTTCTTCAAGAATCTACAAAATGATTACCAAAACAAAAAAACATAAATGAAAGAAAACTATGAAGTTTTCTTAAACTTTAAAGAAGAAGCAAAATGTGCATGTTTTTAAACTGAAAGATTGTTGTGATAAAATATTCCTTTCATGAAACTCTTTTTCAATTTTATCAAATTTGTGAATATATTGCAAGAGAGCACAAACTGAGCCAGTATTATTTTTATCAATCACCCATGATTGTTCATGTAATACTCCAAAGCTTTAAAATATCATACTAGTATGTATATTTATATTGTTTATGAATTTATATTGAAATCTTATTTTTTTTGCAGTGAATAAATTTCCAGAGGAAGGATCAACCAAACTGCCTGGGCTGCAATTTGATTGTTCAAGCTAAACAAAGGTGAACTATGTGCTTGTTCAATTCTGTTGCTATATTAAGTTTCTTTTCTGTCTGTAAAAATTCACAAACATATATGGGTGGAATTCAAAATTGGTAGGTTTTTCTGTCCGGTCCAATTTTTAAAAAACATAGTGTGTCTTTTAGGGATTTTTTGTTCTAGAAAACATATTTAGCTATTGACAAGTACATTTTCGTGATCAACCATTAATTTTTCCATTTAAATTTTTTAATCTAATAACATTTTAGGGTCAAATTTGGCATATTTACTCTGTCCTGAGGTGACGGTCCTCATACAACTTTGCCAAAATATCATACAAATAATAATAATAATAATAATAATAATAGTCCATTTATATAGCGCATATATCCATGCACATTGCATGCTCAAAGCGCTGAGTGATATATTACCCCTGGTCAACGAGTACAAATAAACATAATCAAACAAAAAAATATATTTTATTCTTATAATCATTGATCATGCATGTACAAACTGCATTAAATTTTGTATTGATTTCAAAAATAAAAATTCTACAAATTGAAACATGCCTGTCCTGAGATTTTGTGTCCTGACCGTTACCATGTAGATATTTCCTTCAATAATTTCCCCCTGGAACTGGATTGGAATTATATTTGCTGTGTCTGATTGACAAATGCTCTTTGCATATGACAGTTAGTGAAATAAAAGGATTCGGTACATTTTGCAGAAATATGACACCAACAAGCAGGTATAAATATGATGTGTCACCCTTAAATGTCCAGACCGTTGGATTTTGTGCATTTGTATTCTCCCTTTGTCTCAATAATAATGAGCTTTGTTGCTCAGAACTGGAAGACGTGGAAGGCATGTCCTTTGACATCTTTAAGGGATCATTCATTGTGTTATTTTAAATTATTTACAAATTGTCCTGACCATTACCGGTCCTGACCGTTACCTTTTTACAAAGTAACGGTCAGGACAGTTCTGGTAACAGTCAGGACAAACACATTTTTATTTGGAGAAACTAACTTAGTTATTCATAAATATTTTAAGAAATATCAATAATGAAATTATTTTAAGATCATAAATTGTTTAGGCTTGGGAGTTTACTGTTCAGAGTAGTTTTAATGAAGTGGTTTTAAAATAAAAGTTTGAAGTAATGGTCAGGACAAATAAACAGTAACGGTATGGACATATGTCAAATAAATTTTCTTTTTGAAGAATATTTTCTGAGGTTAGTAAGTGAATTTTTAGTTATCTATTGAATATTAATAGCAGAAACCACTGCATATATTTCTGATAGATGTCTTAATTTTTATGAGATAATTGACAAAGAAAACTATGGTAACGGTTTGGACAAAATGTGCAAAATGTATGGAACAATATCAGCAATAATTTGCAGTTGCCTGTGTAGCTTAATCATTTGTCACAGTGTGCAGTTTGATAGTTGTTGCAGTATCTTTCAGAATTCTATTCTTTACAAGTTATACAATGGAAAAAAAATCTTGGTATTTACACAGATGTCCTGACCGTTACCAAAAATGTCCTGACCGTTACCCCTCATTTACTTGATTGCCAAAAACACTTTTCTTTCAATAATAATTAGGTGTCAAAATCAAGACAATGTGTATTTGTATTCTTTACAAGCTTTAATCTGTTAATATTAAAAAGTACAAATTTATTTATAAGTTTTGTTGTTGATTTCATAACAAATGTCCATACCGTTACCATGGCAGTGAATAAAATATGCAATACAATCTAAAATTTACCATTTCTAATTCACATTTCACTTTTTGTTCAAAATAGAGTTAACAATAAAGTTAAAGAATATTTATTTTTATCTTTCATGTTTTGTCTCTATAGTGAATTGAATTGAAGAAGACTTATGTCCAGCCCGTTACCATACATGTCCCGGCCGTTATCAGTTCTGTCCCAGCCGTTACTGGAGCTAATTGACTTCTCTAATTAATTCATGATAATACACGAAGCTCTCTTCTTTACGTAGATGTCATCAAAACGTGTTCTCGGATTAGCAGCAGATGCTTTTTTGAGATAATTTCACCTATTGAAAACTATAAACACAAAAGTTTCTGAGAAAAATGCTATTAAATTGTGTTAAACAATGAAAAGATACAAAAAAAGGACTTTAAAGATTAATTGCAACAGTTTTTACCTTCAAGTGTCATTTATACAATGTAAAAGATGTAAATGCCATCGTTGAAAGATTTTTCTTAATTTTAGTTAAAATTCTTTTTTCTGATTAAGAAACGGTAACGGTCAGGACGTTTTCCTCCCGTTTAATTAATTATATTTCCACTAAAATTTTAATTGGTACACTTGAGCCTGACTGTTTGTATTTTCTCATAATCAAGTGTTTGCCAATTTATTTGAATAAAAAAATAATCCTTTTTGAGGAGTTTATTTTGACCATTATGAGAAATTGAAAATCCTACCAATTTTGAATTCCACCCATATATGTTTTTATATTGCTGTCATTGTGATTTTATTAGCTGAATTTAACTAGGGATAAGAATATGATAGATACAACTAAATCCTTACAAATACATGCAATATTTCCTAAGAGATGATATACAACAACTCACTCTAATATTGCAAACTGTGTGATACATGGAGGGCCAACTGTCCAATTTTAAGAAAGCAATAATTTGATGAGAAAAACAGAAATTTCACAGTTGTTTTAGAGAAATTTCATAGAACAAATTCACCAAGTATCTGTGAAAATACTTGAAATTGATTTTAGATTTCACTGTTTATTTTGATACAATTTGGATTTAATTGAATCATTCAGTACAAAGCCTAATGTTTCAATATATCAGTCAAATGCATGTATATTAAATCTGATTATTATTCATTATTTGTGTTGAGCCGTCAATATCATTTATTTATACTTTCTATTGCAGGAACTATTCAAAGTGGAAGCTTATCCAGGATGGAGAGTTTGTGACCACTGCTGGAGTTGAGAACAGTCTGTGATATTCCACATGCAGTCCAGTGCCGGGTTATCTAACTCAGAAGATTTATGGAGTCAACTTTAGAAGAAAAAACACAGAAAAAAAAATATACCTGTTTGATTCAGGTATAATGTGAACAATATGGAGCCATCAGAATCTTTGACACAATCTAACAACAATTTATGCTGTTGTGGATTATATTAATAATGGTGATTTAGTTATGTAAATGCAGGTTCAGTTCAAGCCAGTTGATAATTCATAGTTTTAACTTTTAGGAATATGCAAGATTATGAGTCGTTAATAATATCCAGTATACTTTTTCATGTAGTGTCAAATAGGTATAAATATCCTGATGGCATGGATGGTGAAAGATTGTTTTACCAGTGCACTGGATTAAATTTGAAAAATTATATTCCATGTCTATGATGACTTATGTTATGATCCGGTTTTTATTATACAGCCAGACAGTAAAACAAATTAAATTCAACGATTTGACCAAGATAACCATATCTAAATTTAAGGAAACTTAATCAGCAAAACAAGAAAGGAACTTGAAAATGTTTTTGTAATTGTGTGATTCAATATTTTAAAAGGCAAAATTTTGTTATTTGAAAGTAAATGTGTTGATCGGCCCTTGTTTGTATTACTAATGTAAACAAATAATATAGGTAAGGTCTGTAATAGAATCTGCCAATAACACATATACCAGTACATTTACCATCACAATGAGCTC
This sequence comes from Steromphala cineraria, assembly GCA_916613615.1. Taxonomy (NCBI): domain Eukaryota; kingdom Metazoa; phylum Mollusca; class Gastropoda; order Trochida; family Trochidae; genus Steromphala; species Steromphala cineraria. The sequence continues at coordinate 29,314,376 of OU744723.1, read as the reverse complement.
TCATTACAAGCCAGTAAAGGGATTTTGTTTCATTGGATCTAGTAAAGTTCATATTTTTGTTATTTGTTAACATTTAAATAAGGAAATCAGGTTCAATTCTGGTTGACTTTCATTTCTTTTATGACATGAAAGAGGTCTACAGATTTCATTGCCAAGGGAGATAATCCTGGACAATTTTTAATTTTGAGATAGAATTGTCAAATAAAGACAAGTTGTTGAATGATTTTCACTAAACTGGAGTTTGTAAGTTTGTTCAATTTGACTTGAAAGATATCTTGATCATCAAGTGTCATAGATATCATGAATTTTTGCTAATAATGAAAAAAATGAAACTCTGGTTATTTTCATCTTCAAAAACATTATTTAATTTAAAATATTTGATATTAAAATAAAAAGGAGCCCTGAACAATTCTTAATTTCAGCTGAGGCTGAGGCATCTAGACTTGCCAACATTGTCTAGACTTAAGAAGGCTCGTTTAATTTTTTCGCTTTAGGGTCTGGATAACAGACTAGTCTAGAATTTACATTACCATGATTGCAGTAGACTTTTGAATTTGGTGAAATTGATGATTTAGAATTGTATATAATGTAAAAGTGCCTAACATTATTGTTATGTAATCTTTCATATTGTGATTTACTTTGTGGAAACTGAAGATCACCTTCTGATTGAACTTGTTGATTTGAGTTGACCCGGATTATCTCCCCTGAATTATTGGTTAAACATCAAATTTATCCTAATAAGTGTCATTTTCTTCAGGAATATATGTGGAATTTTGGTGACAGTATTGATAAAATTCATAAAAGAGATTAAATAAAATCATTATCAATATATTACCTATGGTTTATTCTTTTTTATGACTGATGTATGTTTTTCCGCTTTGCAGTATTGTACCTTTTAAGTAATGAATAGTAATGAGCAATTTGAATATCAAAATTGCAAACAAATACCTCTGAATTGACAAAAGGGTCATTCAAGGGCATGAACATTTCTTAAACAGTTGAATTAATTGAATTTTAATTTTTTTTTTTTTTTTTAAATTTGCGAGCAGTAAGGGGCAGTGCAGGTGCTTGTCAGGCAAGCAGGAAAGGGGTTGAGGCATGGCAATGTCAAGCAGTAAAGAGTTAAAATTAAAAATAGTCACATAAAACCCTTTTCATGCCTCTGGTCCTATTTATGCTATCACCATTAGCATCCTTGACCACAAAAACATGGAATTACAATGTTAATTTTAGTTTCTAAATTGACAAGAAGCCGATTTATAGCAAAATTTGTGATTTATGGCGGCCATTTTGAAAATAAAAAATGGCCGCCATAACGGTGTCAACGAAAATGCCAACGTTTGTTTTTTGATTTTCTGTGCTTTCATCTTTCCAAAAATGTATAGTTTTGCTAATCTCCAAAAAAGTTTAACAAAAATACATAATGAACCTGACTAAAGGTTGTCATTGTAAATTTTGGTGGCCATGTGGCCCCTTATTCATCTTCTTCTCCAGAAGCATAAGGCCAGGTAAGCTGAAATTTTGTGTACATACTCCATGACTAGTGAGGATTATAAGTTATAGTTTTGGTGACCCTGTTACCCCTCATACGGGCCACAAAGGCCATTGATTTAAAACCTATTTTCATCTTCTTCTCCACGAACATAATGCCTAAAAAGCTGAAACCTTGTGTGTATACTCCTTGATTAGTGAGGATTTATAGGCCATACCCGTAAACATATTTTCATCTTCTTCTCTTGAAACGTGTGGCCGTAAAACCTGAAACTTTGTTTAAAGACTCCTTGACTAGAAAGGATTATAAGGGCGAAAAGGGCCATGCCTTTAAAAGTTATTTTTACTTGCAAAAGGTCCAGAGAGCTGAAATCTTGTGAACAGACTCCTGCAATTAACCCTTCCCTAAAAGGGCTTGGTGAACTTTTGGATTCTGTACCTTAAACTATTAATTGAATTATCAATATTCATTTCTGTATTGATTACAGTTATCTAAAATCACATGTATAATTATTTCTAGCTTTTGTGACCCTGTGGTCCTAACAAAGGGCGAAACCCCATTGGCCACACCCTACAGTAAAATCAAATATGAAGCCTGATGAGCTACAGAGCCAATGGCTCTATTTTTCTGGTTTCCATGGAAACCACATGCACCACATGCACTTATTTCAAGTTCTTAAATATGTTGACAAGAGACATTATTCATATCAGCTCTAAATATACCTAATTTTTAATAATCAAGGTTAACATCATATCATTTCTGATATTGATTAAATAAGGGAATAAATAAGGGGTATACCAATTTTAAGATTGATTTCCCTTATGGAATCCAGAATTCGAAACAGTAAGACCTGTATTTAATTAAACTCAGCATATTACCCCATTAAGGTTTTTAGGACATGATAACCTGTGCTGAAGAGCTCTATATCAAAGTTTGAAAAGTACCAAAAACAGGTTGCAATTGGCCAAAGGTCATGGTCACAAAGTCAACAGAAGTAGGGTATTGCATAAAAAGAACTATTAACACTTTTTATCTTTCATGATTCTAATAATAAAAGAAAAATGGTCATGGATTATTTAACCTTGAATTTTAGGTCATGGTCACTTAGATATGGGTTATTGCTTCTCTACCCCCATATTAATCAAATTTTGAAAGTTTCAAACTAATTTAATTTGCTTGTTCATAACGCAGCCTGGGAATAGTATTGTTTAAAATACCCCTCGGAATTTGTTTGCCCTGTTGACATTTGATGTCAAAGTTCAAAGTCATGACTTCTGAAATTATCTTTTTATTATGTTTTAAAAAAAGAAAGAAAATGTAGTGTTATCTTTTTCTGTAGTTTTGCCTGACATTTATTATTTTTGTGTTTTTTGTATTGCTTACCGAGGTTTTGAAGAAAAAGTGCATCAACAGTGGTTAATTAAAGCATCAAAACTTTTTGAAATACCAAGTAATCATTTCCTAGCTAGTATTGATATTTATCTAACAACAAATAATGTTATTTTTTCATATGATGTACATGTATATGGAATTTTACATTTAAGGCATTACTGAATAAAATAATTGCAGGAAAATGTATAATGTTTATATTATCGTTTCAAGATCGATATGTACTTCATATCCATAATATTTCAAATGGGATCATAAGTTGACTGTACACAAAAAGGTTGGTACTAAAATGTTGGTGGCCCTGTGACCCTGTGACCCTGTGACCCCTAATAAGGGTCACAGGGGCCACACATTATAACTGTTCATCCTCATCTCCAGAAACATAAGGCCTAGAAAGCTGAAACTGTTTGTACAGACTCCTTGACTAGTGGGGATTATTATTTATGGCTCTTTGGGCCCAATTTTCATGTTCTTCTCCTGAAGCATAAGGTCTAGAAAGCTGATACCTTGTGTTCAGACTCCTTGACAAGTGAGGATTATAATTTATAGCTTTGATGGTCATTTGGCCCCATAAAAGGGCCAATCCCTAACTAATTTTAATGTTTTTTTCCAGACGTAAAAGGCCTCAAAGCTGAAATGTTGTCTACTGACTACTTTTATTGAGGATAATAATTGAAAGTTTTGATGACCATATGGTCCCTAACAGGGCCTTGTGAACCTATGGATCCTATACTATGAATTATCGATTGGATATTTAAGAAATTTTTATTTCTAAAAATTTCAGCTTTTTATTAAAAGAGGTAGAGCTAATATATATTATTTTATTTCTTCTTTCTTGAAACGGGTGTGACCGAGTCTTAAGTTGAATAAGGATCCCGGTGCCAACTTCACACTTTGAATAGGGAACTCCTTGCATCTATGTAATAGTCCTATACGTTAATGTAGAGCATATTTTGCACTTTGCTTATGTACAGAGCAAGACCTGACATAGACCTAATATATGCTTATTCAATGACACACTTTAGTTATGTACAGAGGTAGACTGGACATAGACACTTTGAATAGGGAACAGGGAGCTGGCACATTGCATCTATCTAGTAGTACTGTACGTAAATGTACGAGCATATTTTGCACTTTGCTTATGTACAGAGGTAGACTGGACATAGACCTAATATATGCTTATTCAATGATAAACATAACTTTCTTGAAACGGGTGTGAGCGAGTCTAAAGTCAAATAATGAACCCGGCGCCAACTTCACACCTTGAATAGGGAACTGGGAGCTGGCACCTTGAATCTATCTAATAGCCATGTGCGTAAATGTACTAGCATATTTTGCACTTTGCTTATGTACAGAGGTAGACTGGACATAGACTTAATATATGCTTATTCAATGATAAACATAACTTTCTTGAAACGGGTGTGAGCGAGTCTAAAGTCAAATAATGAACCCGGCGCCAACTTCACACCTTGAATAGGGAACTGGGAGCTGGCACCTTGCATCTATCTAATAGCCCTGTACGTTAATGTACGAGCGTATTTTGCACTTTGCTTATATGTACAGAGGTAGACTGGACATAGACCTAATATATGCTTGTTCAACATCATCTTTAACGAAACGGGTGTGAGCGAGTCGAATAAGGAACCGTGCATAACAAAAGTGTGGGTGATACTGCGATTTTGTATATTAGAATCAAAATGCTATAGATAGCCGTGCATTACATTTGCGAGCGTATATTGCCATTTGCTCAGGTACAGAAGTAGACTCGGCATATTCCTAATACTTGGACAATGATAAACATGTTATTTTAACGGGTAAACGGGTATTATAACTGAACAAAGAACCAGGAGCTATTACTTCCTATTCGAATAATGAACCAGGAACCGTGAACTGGGAGCCAACTGCACAATTTGAATAATGAACCAGGAACCGTGAACTGGGAGCCAACTTCACAATTTGAATAATGAACCGGGAACCGTGAACTGGGAGCCAACTTCACAATTTGAATAATGAACCAGGAACCGAAAACTGGGAGCCAACTTCACAATTTGAATAAAGAACCAGGAACCGTGAACTGGGAGCCAACTTCACAATTTGAATAAGGAACCGGGAACCGTGAACTGGGAGCCAACATCACAATTTGAATAATGAACCAGGAACCATGAACTGGGAGCTAACTTCACAATTTGAATAAGGAACCAGGAACCGTGAACTGGGAGCTAACTTCACAATTTGAATAAGGAACCAGGAACCGTGAACTGGGAGCTAACTTCACAATTTGAATAAGGAACCAGGAACCGTGAACTGGGAGCCAACTTCACAATTTGAATAAGGAACCGGGAACCATGAACTGGGAGCTAACGTCATAATTTGAATAAGGAACCGGGAACCGTGAACTCGGAGCTAACTTCACAGACCCTAGCTGGACCTGTTCTTTCTTTGCCAAAGTCAGATAACTATATATAACATAAGTATTAGACCAAAACAGCAACAATACACAGTTTCTCAATGAAACTACAGCTAAGTAAACATTGCGTAACAATTAAGGCGTCTGCTTGTCCAGCGACAAACCAAAACGCGGCAAAAGGCCACGGGAAGGGGATACCGGAAATGACGTGGCAGTAGGTGAAGCGTTCGCCTGCTTATATGGAAAATGATAGGCGAAATCCGTAGTTCTGCATTTTCCAAGCGATTAACGGTATGTCATATCATTGTGTTACTGTCAACTGTCCTAGAATATATCCTGATGAAGTCTCCGTAGACAAATTTCAATCACATTGATCGTTCCAAGCCAAATTGACCCTCTGTGTTAGGTCAAAGAGAGCAATGTGACAATCTACATCGAACTCACGTGTTCCCATCAATACAACGATTTTTGTTTAGAGCTCCCATTTTCACTTTTCACTGTTTGGCATGCAGAGAAAAAAAATACTTTTATGATTAGTAAAATATAAAACAAAGCACAAAGTTTTTGGCTGATTTATGGCAATAATACGAATTTACAATGCTCACATTTAGTGTTGTGTAACAAGAGTCATCAGAAGATGACATATCCCACCGGTTCCACATGATCGTAAGATGTAAACCTTTGAAAGATAATTGTAAATTTTTCAAGCAAGGTTCATAATAGTATAAGCTAATATAAACGAAACCTTTCATGAACAGAGTCCAAATAAGAGCCGTTTCCATGGAAATAATAAAAAATAAAATTTTCAGAAATGTGAAAATATCAAAAGGCACCACTTAAGGAAGGTTGGCAATACACATGTAAAGTTTCAGAAAGATATGTGGACCGGTTTTTTAGTTCTGCTCCGGAAACGAAACCTTTCATGAACAGAGTCCAAATAAGAGCCGTTTCCATGGAAATAATAAAAAATAAAATTTTCAGAAATTTGAAAATATCAAAAGGCACCACTTCAGTAGGTGGGCAATACACATGTAAAGTTTCAGGAAGATATGTGGACCGGTTTTTTAGTTCTGCTCCGGAAACGAAACCTTTCATGAACAGAGTCCATATAAGAGCTGTTTCCATGGAAATAATAAAAAAATAAAATTTTCAGAAATGTGAAAATTTCAAAAGGCACCACTTCAGTAGGTGGGCAATACACATGTAAAGTTTCAGAAAGATATGTGGACCGGTTTTTTAGTTCTGCTCCGGAAACGAAACCTTTCATGAACAGAGTCCAAATAAGAGCCGTTTCCATGGAAATAATAAAAAATAAAATTTTCAGAAATTTGAAAATATCAAAAGGCACCACTTCAGTAGGTGGGCAATACACATGTAAAGTTTCAGGAAGATATGTGGACCGGTTTTTTAGTTCTGCTCCGGAAACGAAACCTTTCATGAACAGAGTCCATATAAGAGCTGTTTCCATGGAAATAATAAAAAAATAAAATTTTCAGAAATGTGAAAATTTCAAAAGGCACCACTTCAGTAGGTGGGCAATACACATGTAAAGTTTCAGAAAGATATGTGGACCGGTTTTTTAGTTCTGCTCCGGAAACGAAACCTTTCATGAACAGAGTCCACATAAGAGCCGTTTCCATGGAAATAATAAAAAATAAATTTTTTAGAAATATGAAAATATCAAAAGGCACCACTTCAGTAGGTGGGCAATACACATGTAAAGTTTCAGAAAGATATGTGGACCGTTTTTTGAGTTCTGCTCCGGAAACGAAACGATTACGGACGGACGGACAGACGGACGGACGGATGGACCGACATACAGACGGACAGGGCGATGACTATATCCCACGGTATTACATACCGGTGGGATAAAAATAACAGTATACAGTTTTACATAATGAAAAGATGAAAAAATGACACGAAGCCAATCAAAACTCCAACATGTTTCAATGGTATCATCAGGGAGTCTAACAAAATACAGTTATGACGTTTTGATGTCACAATGAATTTGACAAAACAATGGTATGACGTCACAATCAGGCAAGCGGTAAGATGGACACAATAATTATAAGAATTTGATAGAATAAGAGAGGCTACTATTAAGCATTAAGTTGTGGTTTTAACATTTTAATGAAATAGTCTTCTTTTAATTGCCGCATTATTCTATTATTTGTGTCCATTTTGTAAAACAGAAATATCTTGAATTTAATGTCCTTAATTTGTCTTTTGCACATGTATCCAAGTGAGCACTCAGTGGTATACAGCGTGTCTCAGGACATTTTATTTGCTTTTATGAACACGGACCCTGTCTCTCAGGCACTCGGTCTATTCAGGCACTATTCAGCACAACATCCTTGGCATATAATGACATAAATTATGTATTTAGCTGCACAGTCAATATCAAAGCGCACATAAAATCTCCCACTTCTGTTAATGAATTGTATACTTGAATTGTCAAGTATATATGGACATGTTCCACAGTTACCTCTGTTACATTTAGTAACTCTACATTCTTTTGGTGTACTGCTTATGTCAAACCTTGCTCTAGTTAAACATTGTTTTAAACTTTTACTTTGGCGTTTACTCTTGATAAAATTTACATTATCAACAATTTGGCACATTTTTTTATCACACATTAGAATAGGTACATTTTGCCTTATACTCTGAAACAAATCTGGATTGAGGGGGTTATGAGTTGAGACATAAGCAATATCCACATTCTGATGTTTTTCTTTCTTTCGTACTTTTAAGAGTTCTCTTCTATCGATGGATAAAGATTTATTGATTCCATCCTCGACAAGAGATGTCAGGTATCCTCGTCTCTGTAGTAACACTTTGAGTTCCCCGAGTCTGATATCTCTTGTATCTTCATTTGAACAGATCATGCAAATACGTCTTGACAAGTTGTATGGGATTCTCCTCTTTGCATGTGAAGGATGACAAGATGAAAAATCCAAGTATTTGGGGTCATGGGGTCACAAAATCTACAATTTAGAATCCCCTTTTGCCAAGGAGTCTGCGCATCAAATTTCAGCTCTCTAGAGTCATTGGTTCTGGAGAAGTAGTCGAAAAAGTGAAAAGTGGACGCCATGCCATGCCATAAGCCCATCGGGTCTTTCAGACCTGATGAGCTGAAAATATAAAGACATATATTACTTAAAACCATCCTCTGTCATCTAAAGTCATCACAGCTTTATTGCGCTGAATAATGAGCCTGAGAGATGGGTGTTGTGATGTTGGATATCTTACCCAAGCGGGCAAGGATATGCCGGGTATTAAAGTTTGCATAATGGTCATGGGAATTACAGTTTTTCTAAAAATAACTCACATTTTGCTTGGTTGACGGAACTATTTGCGTCCATTCATGATTCGGTTGGATCTTCTAATTAAGTTGAGAGATATAGATGAAAGAGCTTATACTTAAATTGCGAAAGTCACACATTACTACAACATTTTTAATGGGAAATCAAGACTTTCTGATGTTTTCTTTGCCATAAATACAAGTTTAAAACTTCAAGGCGGCTAGACGGGAGAGTCACCGGCCGAACTGTCGTTACGTCATAGCTCTATGATGTCATTAATCATGACGTCAAACAGTGACGTCATACATTCCTCACTAGGTTTGTCAAATGTAACGAAAGCTAACGACGTCTTACTTTTTCTTTCTGGTTTTGCGCAGTCAATTAAAACGATTTATTTATGATATGAGACAAAATGTTTTTGATATAATGTCACAACCATATAATAAACTATTTCAAATTAGGTCCTGAGTTGCGAACTACTTAGAGCCGCCCATCCTGAAGTAGTGACGAAAATTATGAATGGTTTACGAGTACAATTTGTACTTTACCGGCCAAGCGTAGTTTTCTTAACATTTCTCTTTTTCCCCCGTTTTTACGCATCAAAATTATCTTGGGTAAGAAAAAGAATAACCAACTCGATGCTCGGAATTACGGTTGTCCCTCGTGAATTATTGTGTCAAACTCCTCGCTGAAGCTAGGAGTTTATAACAATAATTAACTCAGGAGATGGGAGAAGGAAGCAGCACAACCAGACGGCTGGTAGACAGTGGGAGAAGGAAGCAGCACAACCAGACGGCTGGTAGACAGTGGGAGAAGGAAGCAGCACAACCAGACGGCTGGTAGACAGTGGGAGAAGGAAGCAGCACAACCAGACGGCTGGTAGACAGTGGGAGAAGGAAGCAGCACAACCAGACGGCTGGTAGACAGTGGGAGAAGGAAGCAGCACAACCAGACGGCTGGTAGACAGTGGGAGAAGGAACCAGCACAACCAGACCGCTGGTAGACAGTGGGAGAAGGAAGCAGCACAACCAGACGGCTGGTAGACAGTGGGAGAAGGAAGCAGCACAACCAGACGGCTGGTAGACAGTGGGAGAAGGAACCAGCACAACCAGACGGCTGGTAGACAGTGGGAGAAGGAAGCAGCACAACCAGACGGCTGGTAGACAGTGGGAGAAGGAAGCAGCACAACCAGACGGCTGGTAGACAGTGGGAGAAGGAAGCAGAAACAACCAGACGGCTGGTAGACAGTGGGAGAAGGAAGCAGCACAACCAGACGGCTGGTAGACAGTGGGAGAAGGAACCAGACGGCTGGTAGACAGTGGGAGAAGGAACCAGACGGCTGTTAGACAGTGGGAGAAGGAACCAGCACAACCAGACGGCTGGTAGACAGTGGGAGAAGGAAGCAGCACAACCAGACGGCATGTAGACAGTGGGAGAAGGAAGCAGAAACAACCAAAGGGCTGGTAGACAGTGGGAGAAGGAACCAGCACAACCAGACGGCTGGTAGACAGTGGGAGAAGGAACCAGCACATACAGACGGCTGGTAGACAGTGGGAGAAGGAACCAGCACAACCAGACGGCTGGTAGACAGTGGGAGAAGAAACCAGCACAACCAGACGGCTGGTAGACAGTGGGAGAAGGAACCAGCACAACCAGATGGCTGGTTGACAGTGGGAGAAGGAAGCAGAAACAACCAGACGGCTGGTAGACAATGGGAGAAGGAACCAGACGGCTGGTAGACAGTGGGAGAAGGAACCAGCACAACCAGACGGCTGGTAGACAGTGAGAGAAGGAACCAGCACAACCAGACGGCTGGTAGACAGTGGGAGAAGGAAGCAGCACAACCAGACGGCTGGTAGACAGTGGGAGAAGGAACCAGCACAACCAGACTGCTGGTAGACAGTGGGAGAAGGAACCAGCACAAACAGACGGCTGGTAGACAGTGGGAGAAGGAAGCAGCACAACCAGACGGCTGGTTGACAGTGGGAGAAGGAACCAGCACAAACAGACGGCTGGTAGACATTGGGAGAAGGAAGCAGCACAAACAGATGGCTGGTAGACAGTGGGAGAAGGAAGCAGAAACAACCAAAGGGCTGGTAGACAGTGGGAGAAGGAACCAGCACAACCAGACGGCTGGTAGACAGTGGGAGAAGAAACCAGCACAACCAGACGGCTGGTAGACAGTGGGAGAAGGAAGCAGCACAACCAGACGGCTGGTAGACAGTGGGAGAGGGAACCAGCACAACCAGACCGCTGGTAGACAGTGGGAGAAGGAAGCAGCACAACCAGACGGCTGGTAGACAGTGGGAGAAGGAACCAGACGGCTGGTAGACAGTGGGAGAAGGAACCAGCACAACCAGACGGCTGGTAGACAGTGGGAGAAGGAAGCAGCACAACCAGACGGCTGGTAGACAGTGGGAGAAGGAACCAGCACAACCAGACGGCTGGTAGACAGTGGGAGAAGAAACCAGCACAACCAGACGGCTGGTAGACAGTGGGAGAAGGAAGCAGCACAACCAGATGGCTGGTTGACAGTGGGAGAAGGAAGCAGAAACAACCAGACGGCTGGTAGACAGTGGGAGAAGGAACCAGCACAACCAGACCGCTGGTAGACAGTGGGAGAAGGAAGCAGCACAACCAGACGGCTGGTAGACAGTGGGAGAAGGAAGCAGCACAACCAGACGGCTGGTAGACAGTGGGAGAAGGAACCAGCACAACCAGACAGCTGGTAGACAGTGGGAGAAGGAACCAGCACAACCAGACTGCTGGTAGACAGTGGGAGAAGGAACCAGCACAACCAGACGGCTGGTAGACAGTGGGAGAAGGAACCAGCACAACCAGACGGCTGGTAGACAGTGGGAGAAGGAAGCAGAAACAACCAAAGGGCTGGTAGACAGTGGGAGAAGGAACCAGCACAACCAGACGGCTGGTAGACAGTGGGAGAAGGAAGCAGCACAACCAGACGGCTGGTAGACAGTGGGAGAAGGAACCAGCACAACCAGAATCCATCTAGCGCTCTCTCGCTTGTCCCGTCTTCTCAAGTCTTTGACATTCAAAAACGAGTACCTGCCGCCACATACCCCAACCCTGAAAACAATGCCGTGTCATTGCAGTCGCCTGTTGCCCCAGTATCCAACACGGCAGTCAACATAAATGCATCTAAATCCCTTTTGGCCTCTCATGGTATCCTTAACAACTCCTCCGTTGAAAATTGCCAGTTTTCAATCTACATGCCACAAGCTTAACGCTTTCGATGTTCAAACGTAACACTGCACTTCCGCTATGGTCAAATGACATCACAAAATACATGTTGTGTCATGTAAGAAAATGAATTTTGCCAAATGAAACATTTGTGTTACTGTGTTACCTCATAATTTGCGAAAATCTTGCAAATAAAATGATGTTCAAATGTTTTAAAGTGTTTTTGTTGTGTTTATGTTATGTTAGAATGGAATATGGGGCGTAATGTTAAAGTGGTTACGCGGTATGACCTAGATCACTCCACCATGTATTACTACGCCGCTGTTGATTGAACTCCGGTCCAGACGGCTGGTAGACAGTGGGAGAAGGAAGCAGAAACAACCAGACGGCTGGTAGACAGTGGGAGAAGGAAGCAGCACAACCAGACGGCTGGTAGACAGTGGGAGAAGGAACCAGACGGCTGGTAGACAGTGGGAGAAGGAACCAGACGGCTGGTAGACAGTGGGAGAAGAAACCAGCACAACCAGACGGCTGGTAGACAGTGGGAGAAGGAACCAGCACAACCAGACGGCTGGTAGACAGTGGGAGAAGGAAGCAGCACAACTAGACGGCTGGTAGACAGTGGGAGAAGGAACCAGCACAACCAGACGGCTGGTAGACAGTGGGAGAAGAAACCAGCACAACCAGACGGCTGGTAGACAGTGGGAGAAGGAACCAGCACAACCAGACGGCTGGTAGACAGTGGGAGAAGGAAGCAGCACAACTAGACGGCTGGTAGACAGTGGGAGAAGGAACCAGCACAACCAGACGGCTGGTAGACAGTGGGAGAAGAAACCAGCACAACCAGACGGCTGGTAGACAGTGGGAGAAGGAAGCAGCACAACCAGATGGCTGGTTGACAGTGGGAGAAGGAAGCAGAAACAACCAGACGGCTGGTAGACAGTGGGAGAAGGAACCAGCACAACCAGACCGCTGGTAGACAGTGGGAGAAGGAAGCAGCACAACCAGACGGCTGGTAGACAGTGAGAAAAGGAAGCAGCACAACCAGACGGCTGGTAGACAGTGGGAGAAGGAAGCAGCACAACCAGACCGCTGGTAGACAGTGGGAGAAGGAAGCAGCACAACCAGACCGCTGGTAGACAGTGGGAGAAGGAAGCAGCACAACCAGACGGCTGGTAGACAGTGGGAGAAGGAAGCAGCACAACCAGACGGCTGGTAGACAGTGGGAGAAGGAACCAGCACAACCAGACGGCTGGTAGACAGTGTGAGAAGGAACCAGCACAACCAGACGGCTGGTAGACAGTGGGAGAAGGAAGCAGCACAACCAGACGACTGGTAGACAGTGGGAGAAGGAACCAGCACAACCAGACGGCTGGTAGACAGTGGGAGAAGGAACCAGCACAACCAGACGGCTGGTAGACAGTGGGAGAAGGAAGCAGCACAACCAGATGGCTGGTTGACAGTGGGAGAAGGAAGCAGAAACAACCAGACGGCTGGTAGACAGTGGGAGAAGGAACCAGCACAACCAGACCGCTGGTAGACAGTGGGAGAAGGAAGCAGCACAACCAGACGGCTGGTAGACAGTGGGAGAAGGAAGCAGCACAACCAGACGGCTGGTAGACAGTGGGAGAAGGAACCAGCACAACCAGACGGCTGGTAGACAGTGGGAGAAGGAACCAGCACAACCAGACCGCTGGTAGACAGTGGGAGAAGGAACCAGCACAACCAGACGGCTGGTAGACAGTGGGAGAAGGAACCAGCACAACCAGACGGCTGGTAGACAGTGGGAGAAGGAAGCAGCACAACCAGACAGCTGGTAGACAGTGAGAGAAGGAAGCAGCACAAACAGACGGCTGGTAGACAGTGGGAGAAGGAAGCAGAAACAACCAAAGGGCTCGATCAACATGTTGGTGTATCAGAGCTAAATGACACGATTTGCTTCGTAAATAATATTTTTAACGTTAAATTTCGTAATTATAAGGATTGTTTTACATGTTTTGTGCCTCTATCGATGTTTAACAGCAACACTACGCTACACAATGTTATACAATTTGTTGCTGTTATACATCGATAGAGGCACAAAACATGTAAAACAATCCTTAACACACATGCATTTGTGGTCTAAGGGGAGACAATTGATATTATAGCTAATGTTACTCATGCTGAAATTACTTGGTTACTTCTGAGGTATATACAATTTTTTGGCATGACATTAAATTCTACTGCACACACATAATGGGCGAGTACTGAGTAACCTTCTGGGCACAAAATCTGAGCATGCCGAATGTTTCAGTGTAAGCGTTGTAGATACTACCTCACAGGATGATTTTCTTAGTTGCTGGAATGAAGTCTTGTGAAGTACTTGCGGTAGCCCACAAGAGAGGCTAGGTTCACAAGTTGGCAGACACTTCGACTATATACATGCTGTAGCATCAGGTGACTAAACTGTACTCCCAAAAAGTGTCTTGAGCGGAAGTTCCATACGGTGTCTTCAGTTTTTGCACATGGTTGCAAAGAAAAATCGACATTAGGCTATTATAAACTTCAAACATAAAGTTCCAAATATGTCCGGGAATAACTGTATGCTGTTTTCTAAGGGCATGTTTAAATAGTTTTTGTCCAAAAGCTTTTCAGTGCTGTTGTCTAACATTTGCGATGAAAGTTCAGCAAAATAGCTCAAATAGTCCTGTCTATGTTAGAAGATTTTATAAGATTTGTGTGTTGATAGATAGATATGTATTCTGATATGAACTCGAGCAAGTTTTAGCTTATTTCCACTAAAATATCAAAAGATACATTACCCTCAATTACAATTTGTACACCGTCTTTATGTTAAAAGTTAATTCTACTGTACGCTGTCTTGACTGTACAAACTTCTGTGTTTGCATTTATAATTTGGGCTTTTTCCTATTTGAGAAAATGGACTATTAATTATCAATGTTGTTTTTGTCCAGGAGCCGTGTTCTTTAGTGATTTTCAAGTATATTAGATCAATTACACTGTTGCCGTTCATGGGAATGAAGACTTTTCAATAAAGAAATTTGAAAAAAGTGAGAAATTCAAGAAAAAAATATATAGGTATTGAAAAATCTGACAATCCTTTACATAAAGGGTTCCTCATACACTGCTCAAATTAGAAGGAGAAGGTACACATTTCAAAACATGATGATTGTGTTGTCATTAACAGGTGCTACTACAATAGTTTTCTAACCTGTCGAACCTTTTGAAAATCGTCTAAAGCTTCCAAAGGCCCAGGAGCACATTGGGTTATTTCGAAATAGTGATCGCACAAAAATGAAAATAAATCTGACAAATTAAAATACAATGTATTCAATCAAAGAAAGTAGTTTTACCATATTCAGTTTAGCAATACGAATCTATTTCTTTACCTCAAACTAATAAAAGGTGTTCATACAAAAATGGTCGTCAATGAATGCATGGTTTTTGCTTAATACTCGCTGATTTCTGTCACAGTAACCCAGTTGAGAAAAGAGTTGTTTGACTATCTAAGGACAATACCATTGGTTTAATACCAGTTTGGCTAACAATGATGCTCGGAAAAACTTTATTTCACTGATTCGGTAACAATACTTTAATCCTGTACATTATGGACGTAATGAAAAATAAATGAAAGAATTAAATGATTCAACGATTTGACCAACCATCTAATAAATCTATGTTCATTTATTGATTTTCATATAGATGTTTACATGGACAAGAAGACTATTTGTACAAGATTCAAACATAAAACATATCTTACATACATTTAACCAAAATATATTTTCTCCTGTAGAAATGGGACCAACTTATCTTAGAACACAATTTATCCCTAAGCATATGTTTTCTTTGCTTGGTCTGATTAACAAGAAAGAAATACATATGACAGTGACAAACTCGGCAGGCAATACATTTGAGCAAACGATGATATAACACTTGCAAGTAAAACTGTGATAAATTGCCCCTATTTGCAATTCAATTTTTGATTCGAAAAACGCTTTTCTAAAAGATGACATCACATTTCTATCCTACATGAATTCGTAAACAAACCTTCTTGAATATGCAGATTTAATTTCATCAAGGAAAAACTATTCAAAACGTTGTTTAAATACTATCTAAAAGCAGAACTGACCTTTATTCCTCCAAACTTAGAAATTCTCTATAGAACAAAGAAAGTATGCAGTATATTTATTCAAAATTTTGCAAGGATTACTCAAACCAAAAACTTAACTATCAACTTCCGTGAGAAAATGAACTAGATGTAGACATCAGCTCCAAAGTGTCAAAGACTTATCATTCTATACCTTTCCAAACAGCTTTTAGTATCAAACAGAGGTGGTTCCAATATAGAGTTCTCCATAGAATCCTTACGAAAGACATGTATAAATACATATTGAAAGGTTCTCCAATTTGTACATTTTGTAATGTTGAAATAGAATCAAGTTATCATTTACTTTATGATTGTATAATTGTCAAAAGGCTGTGGAAAGATTTACTTAAATGGATTGAAAGCAAAACAGATACTAGTTTGAGAATGAATGCGGAAACAATATTTCTTGGATTTAAAGAAAAAAGATATAATGTTCTCAATTTGATTTTCACGCTGACAAAATATATATGCTCACGAAAATTTTCAAATATATTGTATAAAAACCAATACTTTAATCCTGTACATAATTGACGTAATAAAAAAAAATGAAAGGAATTGAATGATGATTCAACAATTTGACCAATAAAATTAATCAATGTTCATTACATTTATTGATTTTCATATTGATGTTTACAGGAACACGTTTAAAGGGGCAGTAGCACGTTTTTTGATAATTATATATTTTAAAAATTGCACTTATAATGGTAAGTAAATGCCTAATGTATTATATTGACAGTGTCAACAATCACATTACACAAGCCAATCAACCATAATCAGAGGACAAAGTATGAGGATTTACATAAAATCCATTGGCGGCCATTTTTGTGTGAACACCTTTAATTCATTTTTGTAAGAAAAAGGAATCGCATGGCTGAACCTTACGTTATATATTTGAATTATTACTGCTCCATTTAGTTTAAATGCATTGTCTTTCATTTGAAACCATTTATTTTCATTTTCCTGACATCACCTTATATTCCTCCTAAAAACGTGCTACTGCCCCTTTAAGAACCTTTTTCATAGAAAGACATAAGCTTGAGAAGAAGCCAGCCAAAAAGTGTTATTTTGTTATAGGTTACATCTGTAACGGAATTCTACTCAATCAGTACCGTGATTAAGAGGTCCCATGAGATTTCAGATTGCGCATGCGTATCAGTGCATGATTAGCGCGTGCAGAGATCACACGTGTTTTGAGCTCTCGGAAACTTTATTACGGCAAGTTACGGAATTTACTATTACAGTGTTTTAATTGAACATTGGTCAACCTGCAGTCTTGCTATCTACATTTACTGTTCTTTGCTTTGCTATATCTGCCTAAATTATGGCTGACGAACAACCCATCCCTGAGGTGGACATGGCGAAGAAACGTAAAACTTCAAAATCTAGCACGAAGTCTGGTAGCGCTAGTTCTTCGACTTCGAGTGACAATAGTTCTGACATGTCAGTGATGATTAATGAACTCAAGAAAATGAACGATGGAATTACCCAAGGTTTTGCAAATGTCACCTCGTCGTTTGGCAAACTTGAATCTAAACTTGTGACTTTCCCTGAGGAGGAAAATGGCGACAGCGATTTTGACTTTCCGTCAGGACAAGGCGATATCTTGTCCACTGTCGACCCATTTAATGATGTCGAAGACGGGAATAGGCCTAACGAGAGTAATGTGAACCTCGAAGATGATGAATTTGATAACTTCAGAGAAAGTCTGGGTATGTCAGCGGGACATGGCGACCCCTTTGACGACAAGTTAGCTGGAATTCTTAACAACATTTTTGGTCTGAAACTGTCACGAGATTATGACAGACATTTTGAAGAGCGAGTCAAACAGTACAAGAAACCACAGAACTGTTCAACTTTGAATGTCCCGGAACTGAATAAAGTAATGTGGGATAACATTTCGGGGCGAGCACGAAATATTGACAAATCTTTACAGCGAATTGAAACTGGAATTAACAAGAGTTCTGTGGCCGTCGGACGTGCTTTGAACTTTCTCTTTCGAAAAGATAAGGACGAGATCCCTACGCAGGAAGTCAAAAAATTACTTGGAGATACTTTTTCAATGTTTGGGCATGCTAACATGGACATTGTCACTAGACGAAAAGACGCTTTGAGAAGCGAGATGAAGCATGAATTTCGAGCACTCTGTTCGGCCTCGTCTAACTCGACTCCAGAATTCTTGTTTGGAGAGTACGTTGTCAAAAACATGAAAGAAAGCGGGGCAGGGAACACGTGTGTCACATGGAGGATATTTCCAGGCACAGTACGGAAACCGCTATCACCCTTACAGCACGTTTCGTGGAGGGAGATCCCGTGGACCAAGAGTTTTTTTAGGGAGAGCATGGAACCAACAGAGACGGGTCCACTTCGAACAGAAGCCAGGCCCAGGCCGGGCAAAACAGTAAACCCGGTGGGTGAGTTGTTTACATTATCTTCCTCAAATACAAATTTTGTCAGGCAGGTAAATTGAAACAATGTGTTGAATATTGGCGTGAAATTACGTCTGATCCTCATATACTTGAAACAATTGCAGGAATGAAGATAGAGTTTGTCAATAATCAGCCAACTCAATTATTTGAGCCAAAACCTATACAATTTTCTGAGTCAGAAAATGACATTGTCGCAGATATTATCCATGATCTTCTCAATTCGGAACATTGTAGAACTTTGCAATGAAGAATCTGGACAATTTGTGTCAAACATTTTTATTAGAGAAAAAGAAATCAGGTAGTTACAGATTAATTCTAAATCTGTCAAAACTCAATCTTGAGGTTGAATACAAACATTTTAAAATGGATAATTTGGAAATGGCTATGAATCTTATAAAGAAAGACTCTTACATGACGAGTGTTGATCTCAAAGATGCCTACTACACTGTGAATGTTAATACAGAACACAGAAAATATTTAAAATTCCGATGGGAAAATAAATTGTTTCAATTCACCTGCCTTCCTAATGGTTTGAGTTCAGGGCCACGATTTTTCACTAAGGTCATGAAGCCAGTGTTTTCCTCATTGAGTATTGCAGGAATAACCTGTCTAGGGTAAATTGATGATAGTTTTTTCACTAATGAGAGTGCTGACCTACTTAGAGAACACACAGAGTTTGGTGTTAAACACATGTAAAAGCTTGGCTTTACTGTCAACAGAGCAAAATCTCAATTAGATCCAACACAGTGTATGAAATTTCTTGGATTCTGGTTAAATTCAAAAACAATGTCTATTATGATGGACAGTGACAAATCTATTGGAATTCAGAATTTAGGGAGAGAGTTAATCTCAAAAAAGGGCCAGGCTATTCAAATCAGAAAACTAGCACAGTTCATTGGAATGATAGTTGCGTCCAAGCCAGCAGTTAAGTTTGGTAAGCTGCATTACAGAACATTAGAAAGAGAAAAAATTTCTGCATTACAACACCATCATTGGGATTTTGACAAAAAGATGTTATTGTCTGAACAAGTTTTTTTCGAGATTAAGTGGTGGATTGCTCATATCCATGGTAGCGTTAGAGATATCATGACACCTTTGCCCGAAGTTCAGATTCAAACTGACGCTAGCACCCAGGGTTGGGGTGTTTGTTGCCTTGGCAATATGGCCAATGGGAGATGGTCACTGGAAGAGAAAAGAGCAGTTCTCCACCTACCATGGGACAAGACGACATATCCCAGCATGAAGAGCCTCCAACTCGGAGTATATCCAGTATCTGGGACACCTGGGAGAAGACTGGCATTTCAGCGGAGGCTGCCAAGATTCTCTGGGCTTCCTTTAAGCCTAGTACGAAGAAACAGTACCAGTGCTATTGGGACAGATGGTTCCATTTTTGTGTTGAGAGACAGACTGATCCAGTTTTTGCTGAAGTGAACATTGTTCTAGATTTTCTTTTATCACTCTTTCAGACTGGATTGAGTTACAGTACTTTAAATACGGCACGAAGTGCCATTTCTGTTATTGTGCAATGTGGAAATCGAACTATTGGAGAGCATCCATTGGTTACCAGATTCTTGAAAGGTGTTTTTCTCCTTAAACCAGTTACACCAAAGTATTCAGAAATTTCAGAAGCGGCAAATGTATGATGGGTTTGTACTTCTACTCCTAACGGGGCCCAGTATGTATGATGTGGGATGGTTATCTGTTATGGTGTCCTGTTCATTATCGATATCGGGAACTCTTAGGCAGAATTGAAAAAACACACCACGGAAGTTTGTGCTAGGATAGACTCTATAAAAGAAGATGTTGCTGAACTAACCAAAAGGGTAGAAAATGTGGAATCTACTTTGGAATTTGAATCCAAAAACATTTTGAAAATGAACTCTCAGAACGCAGGAAGATCTTGATAAACTTCGAGAAAAACTCATAATGGCAGAAATCTACTCAAGAAAATGCAACCTCCTTGTGTACGGGGTTCCTGATTCGGTTGGAGCTACAGAGATCTATTCAGTCCCATCCCACCAAGACCCAGTGCGATCCCGTCAACATCCAGTGAGATCACAAGGCAACTACGAATTTCGATCCGTCTTTTGATGCGACCAATGACGAGCGTTCCCGCGCTTATGAGTGACCAATTGCGAGCACTTCTGTGAGCGCACCACGAGCGACGTCAGCTCTATAAAAACCCACATGTAGCAGTTTTTTAGCAGTCGCAGAAGAATCGCCTAGCTGCAAATAAGAGTGCTGTGATTATGGCACCAACGAAAAGATCTTCAAGAATCTTCTTATATAAAAAGGATAGTTATATCAAAGATAGAAAAGACATTCTTGTTTATTCATTCTATTATAGAAGTGCATTGTATTTTACACCTTACCCTGAAAGAATTGTCCCTTTAATGTTCATTGAAATTGATACGCTTGACTGTAATATCAGGCAAGAGATTTGCTGAATTATTGTTTGGGTGTAACCCGGCAAAGGACTCGATCGAAATGGTACAATAATTTTATTATTAGTTTAACTCTACATCTATTCACAATTAAAGATGTTATTTGCTTTCTTAATCTTTGCTTGTCGTAACCAATACGAGTACTGGCAAATCTAATATCAGTTTTAGTAGTATTATAAAATACACATAAAATATGGGTTATAACTTCTTTATTAAGTCATATCATATTTGACTTTGTACTACTCCTGAAAATGATATGCAACATACTTATTCTTGTCAATTTCGAAGTTCAATTTCGAAAGCGATTGCATCATTAAACTGAAAGACGACTACTACAGCCACATTATTCACCAAGATTCACTCAGTTTTACAATAAATTACAAACAAGCCCACAATAAATTTCAGTATTTCTTAATGTAAGCATTAACCAGGGCAAAGATATATATCCCATAGACAGACATTTATTAGTCATTAATGGGACGATGTGTTTATCACACCACATGCTAGAATGTTCATGACATATCTTAGTCTTCCTGTGCTGGTGTCCGTCTGAGGGTCACCATCCTGTCCTGCCACTAGGGGTGCGCAATATAACCGGTTTACCGGTATTAACCGCTTCAAACATGAGATTGGTACGTATTGCGATACGATTGTTGAAAACCGTTTTTTTATAAGCATTCAGAAAAGTTCGTTACACTCGGAAATCTTCATGTATTTCCGTTTTTCACAACGGAAGTCATGCGTTTGTTTCAACATGGCTACAGCAGACGACACGAGAGAGTTTTTCTGTTGAGAAACTATTTCATTTCCAGGTTTTATTTAATGACAAGTCTTGAAATCTGTTCATTTTTCATGGTTTTATTGAAAAATTAACAAGAATTGAAACTTTTGATGTTTTTTTCATCATTTAAGAATCAAAAGTTAACTCATAAGGTGAGTTTTTGGCAAGTATGTGTGCCAAAAAACATCTTGCAATATATTGCAATGCTTATCGCAATACTAGTGTGCATATCGCAGTATATCGCAATATGAAAATTTCCTGCAATACCTACCCCTACCTGCCACGGCACTGCCCCTCTAGCTGTGTCATTGAAGTAGTCCTGGAGATACTGTCTCTGATCTTTGGCTGCTTTATGATCACACTTTGAGGAACACATTCATCTAGAGAGATGTTTTGTCGCCATGAACCTAATACAATGCATCCTCATGTAGTTCCTAAACAATTGTGGATCTTCTTGCTTCAACTTTTGGACGAGATGATAGTACTGACAGTGTTCTTGTCTCTCCAAAGGAGTGAGCCACACTCGTACCCACACTGCATGCCGTCGACGCGTTCTCCTTCTTCCTCGACAGTGTCTCATAATAGCCAAGGTGCAATCGCCTATATACTGCAGTTCTTGGTTAGTTCCAAGAAGCAAAGCAACAATCAGGGCCATTTCATTTTCCATCTTCTCTGCATGCTAGTCAGATTCAGAATGACATGGTATCAGCCGCTCGCAGTTATATTTATACTTTGGACCCGACCAGTCTTGCAAAAAGTTGTGATGAGGTCGCATATGTCTCAATGCAGTCGTTTAAGATGTCGCAATGATCGTACAATTGCTCGCACAAAGTGTCGCTGACCTCTCAAGTCGGTCGCAATTTGATCGCAAGGCAATTGCAGAAGCTGTCACGGTGGTCTCAGCATGATCGTAGCCACTCGCATAGAAAATAGCAAATTCGGTCGTACCTAAGTAAGACCCTGTGGAGACAGATTTGCGATCTATGCGACTAATATCATCAGTATCACCTCTGTCTCAACGTGCTCGCCATAAAAAGTCACACATGCCCAGAATTTGGTCGTAATGCGATCGCATAGCCAGCTTGGTGGAACCGCAAACTCAAAAATGTAAAAAATGGGTACGACCGCTGCAACCAACTTGATCGCGAAAGTCGCGTACTGTCGCATATAAGTTGCGGCTCGGTGGACGGGGGGGCATTATAGACATTTGGCGGGACTTTAACCCAGAACTTTGTAAGTTTACTTGGAGAAGAAAATCACCAGTTAAACAGGCGAGACTATACTTTTTTCTAGTTTCAGAAAACTTATGTCCCTTTGTTGCTGATACTGACATAACAGCTGGCTATAGATCAGATCACTCATTAATAACCCTTAGCCTAAATTTGACAGAAAGCAGTAAAAGCAGAACATACTGGAAATTCAACAATTCTCTGCTTCGTGATCACAAATATGTTGCTGAAGTTAAATCAGTTATAGCTCAGATTAAGAAGCAATGTGCATCTAGGCTTGATGACAATGTTGGAATAGAGGAAGTTCCTAATGTCGATATTGATCTTACTATCAGCGATCAGTTATTTTTTAAAACTCTTTTACTAGAAATAAGAGGTAAGATCATTTCTTATGCTTCATTTGTAAACAAACAGAAAGCTAAACAAGAAAAATGCCTTATTGATGAAATTGACTCATTGGAATCTGATGAAAACTTTGAAATTCGTACTTCGAAACGCAAAGAGTGCAGGATCTCCGTCAAAAAAAGATGGAAGGGGTACTTGTCAGATCTAGAGCTCAGTTGATAGACGAAGGAGAAAAAATAACCAAATATTTTTGTAATCTTGAAAATAGAAATTTTGTGAGTAAGGTAATGCCCAGTCTGGAGGCTCAGGATGGAACTTTATTATCAAACCCTGACAATAGAATGAATGAAGCTGAATCTTTTTATCAAAGTCTTTACTCAGCAAAGACACCTCCTAGTGTTAACCTTCACTCTTTACTTCCTGAAGATGTTCCCAAACTTGACCAGGATACTGCCAACTCTCTTGAAGGTCCTATAATAAAAGATGAACTTCTCAAGGTTTTAAAAAAAGACTAAAAACAATAAAAGGCCTGGTTCAGATGGTTTAAGTTATGAGTTCTACAAATTCTTTTGGATGGATATTGGAGGCTTTTTGCTGAGGTCTATTAACTTTGGTTTTACAAATGGAGAACTCTCAGTTACTCAGAAACAGGGCATAATTACTTGCATTCCTAAGGGGAACAAACCTAAACGCTTCATTAAGAACTGGCGTCCTATTTCATTGCTTAATTCTTCTTACAAACTTATGTCATCAGTCATAGCAGAAAGAATTAAGACTGTTTTGCCTTTCCTCCTCAACGAGGATCAGACAGATTTCATGACTGGAAGGTACATTGGAGAGAATATCAGAACAATATATGATGTGTTTGGTCTTACGGAACAGCATAAGACTCCAGGGCTGCTTTTCTTAGTTGGCTTTGAAAAGCCTTTGATTCGGTGTCTTGGTCATTCATTATTAATGTGAAAATGTCTTCACAAATACCAATTGAAAGAGGATGCAGACAAGGTGACCCTCTCTCTTTACCTATATCTTCTTACTGTGCTCTGAGATCTTGGCATCTCTTGTTCGATCAAATCAAGACATAAAGGGAATCACTATTGACAATGTTGAATATCTTATTGCTCAATATGCTGATGATACAGAGTTTCGGTTGGATGGTAGTCGGTCATAATTTGAAGCTACAGTTAAGATGTTAGATCTCTTTGCATCAATCTCTGGCCTCAGGATTAATTATGAGAAGTCTCAAGTTGTTTGGATTGGGTCTGAAAAAGGAAGCAGCAAAAGATTCATGCCTGATTTGCATATTAAGTGGAATCCTGAAAGTTTTAAGATTCTTGGAATTAACTTCTCTACATCAATTAGTGACATTCAGGATCTTAACTACAAGGGTAAGATCTATGAGATACAAACAATTATCAACAAATGGACGAGACGTAGTATTACCCCTCTTGGTAAAATTGCCATTATTAAATCTCTTGATATCCAAACTTAATTATCTTTTTTTGACTCTCCCCAATCCACCTGGTTATTTCAACAGCTGAACAAGATTTTCTTTGGTTTCATATGGAACCAGATAGAGTTAAACGTGAACTTTTATGTAAACCAGTGTCAGAAGGAAATTTAGGAATGATTGATACCTTTGCATATTTTAAATTCCATGAAAATAACTTGAATAAGGAAATTTTTGCTGACAGCAAATCCAAGTGGAAAAAGTTATTTAGGACTCAACATCCTGATACCATACACTTAAATGAATTTGGCGACTTGTTCCCAGCATTTTTAGCCAAAAAAGTAAGTAATGCTTTTTGGAAAGATTATTTGACTTCCTTTGGGTCTTTGTACTCTAAATGTCCACCTTCAAATTATGAAGAATTTCTAGCGGAGAGTCTTTTTAACAACAGCAACATTATTATTGGCAGGCAATATTTCTATAGCAAAAGGTGGTGTAACAAAGGTGTTGGTCAAATCTTTGATCTCATAAACAGTGATAATCATTTCATGTCCTTTAGTGAATTTGTACAAATGTATAACTTGCATGTTCCATTCATTCTTTTTTATAGTATTGTAGGAAAACTGGGGTAAATTCATAGTGTAGGTGGGTTAGGGTATCATAGAGGGGGATTTTTATCATAATTACCGTAGCTGGGTTGATTGTTTATCGGGTAAACTTGTAAGGGAGGTTAGACCTGATTACTTTGATGGTAGAACATGTGACTGGCAAGATTATGTGGTACATTTTGAACAAGTTGCTAGTTGGAATGGATGGACTGATAATGAGAAGGCTCAGCAGTTGACCATGTGTCTCAGGGGTGATGCTCAGAGGTTACTCAGTAGTTTGACAATGTGTCAGCTTAGCAACTATTTTGCCATCAAGAATGTTCCCCCTGCCCGACCTAACACTACATCCCCCTATATAACACCTAGCATCCTACTGTATAACAGGGTGGGGTGACCCTGAACCAGGATCTGTGTGGGACATCAGTACTACAAAGAGCTACTTTTGATGTTGCTTGGATCACCAAGACTGAGACAACTGAATACGGGAAACAGGTCACTTATATATAGCACTCTAGAATAACCTCTAAACAAGTTTTCCTACATTCCTTCCCCCTTAAGTGAAGTGATTTCCCTGAAATTACTTTATCCCCCTAGAAAAGGAAAAATGGCTGAATAATGATACAACAAAAATCTCTCAAACATAACAGTATACAAACAAAATGCGAAAATGCGAAACACGCGAAAGTGAAATAGGACAATGGACAGTCACATGTGTTCATGAGAAGGCATGAGGATACAGAAGGTCCCAATACCCGGGCCTAAAGCTCTTCAGGGCATCCTGATCCTCGTCCTCCTGCTCCTCCCTGCTCCCACGGCGAGGCATGGACCGGCGCCTCCTGGCAGCTTCTTCCTTTGTCGCTTGTCTTCTCGGGGAAAGGGAAAACGACTCCGACTGGATGGGACGACGTGGCAGAATGGTGTCTCCGGGGTCCAAGAAATGGCGATTCCTCCTGGAGGCTGGTGCATGGCGGTATGTTCCTCAGCCGATCTCCGTCGCTCAAAGATCTTCTTGCAGGTCTCATAGGAGAAGAGGCGAACGTTGTTCTGGTGCCGGCGGATCCAATGGTCCAGGAGACGACCATATCATAAAAACTTGGGAGTCAGACAGTCACTAGCCAAGACTAAAGTACAGAACCACTGTGCGCCACCAAGTGTCTCAAGTGTCTCATCTATCCTGGGTAATGGGTCCCGCTTACTAACAAGAGTTCAGCATGCCTCGCCGTCGGAGCAGGGAGGAGCAGGAGGACGAGGATCAGGATGCCCTGAAGAGCTTTAGGCCCGGGTATTGGGAAGTAGATATAGAAAGGGGTTGTTATTTCATGAGGATTTTTTTAACATGTTTTTAATGTATGAAATACATTAAAAAACACCTTTTTAGACACACACATATTTTAATGTATAAAATATGTTAAAAAATAATGTAAATAATTATAAATAATGTAAATAAAGGGGTAATAAAGGCTTAACGTATTTTTACGGTTCTTTTTTCAGTTTTTACTATTCATATTCAGTTTTTGAATATGAAATTGATATATTTCTTTTTATAAAACTTGGTCCTTAAATTCTGGATGATATATATCTTTACAATATCCTTCGTGAATATTTATTCTTATGTTTACACTAGTTGGCCCAATACAAATTGAATAATTTTTATAATGGCTCCAATTATGAGAGTTGGGGAATGTTCATCTAATTCTGCAATAAAATCATCAAACGTACTCCTCACGATGAAAAGTCTTGAGTAACGTCCTATCCTCGCAAATAATAAATTTTCGTCGGATTTATAGCTTTTACATAAATTATGCAAGACTTCCTGTGATATATTTTTATTTAATCGTTGTATTTCCTCCGTGTAGTTTTCAGTCAAATGCTTTTTACATCGATCAAAAATATTCGACAGTGTATTATTCAATTCTTCTGATAAGTTTAATGCAACACTATAACCACCCATAATTTGCCTTTTGATATAATTATTTATATCTTTGACGAGAAACAGCAAACTACTGCCTCCATTAGTCGTAATATCTATGGTTTTATATATTATATTATCATATTTAACAATTTTCGGTTTACTAAATACCATATTCATAACATCATAACTAGTATCTGATAATATATTGTTCATTTTTCTTTTTTATATATATATTTTATCCCTTAAAAGAAAAAACTGGGGAAGCAGAAAGGTATTTTGTTTGTTATTTTGGTGGCAGAACAGTATCCGATGGCACGATTAATAATTCTTCTGTAACAAAGCCTCTCCCTGGGCCATCTTGTAAGTAATAAAGTGTCGGTTCACCTTTTTTAGAAACATATCGACTAATTCGATACATCTTGAGAGACCATATAGGATCAGTTGCTCTAAATCTTTGACCACTCTCGAGTTCACCCGGTTGATATAAATATTTTACGTTAACTCTATCGGGTATGATTTTTGTATCTTTCAATAAAGGTGCGGAAGATTCAGCTACAACTGATTTCAATTTAATAGCTTTTATAGGTTTCTTATTTATAAGTCGAGTCTCTTCATTATTTATTGCCGATATAACCCCGGGTAATCTAGTTACCCACTCGGTAGATCTTGTCTTTGGATTCTTTAATTCTTGAGCATACTGATATCCGAATAAGCGTTAAATCTCTCTACGAGGACTTGACTTCTGTGCGCTTCTTTTCCACCTCTCCTAATTCTAACGTTATGTCTCGATTAAAGTTGTGTTACATCTCCCATAAACTCACGTCCAGGGTCTACTTGAAATATACTCGGCCAGTTCAAAGGACTTCTTCTATATATTTTCTCTAAAGCTTTAGCTACTTCTATGGAGTTCTTAGTAGTTAATGCCTCTGCTTCCTTATATCGACTGGCAACGTCTACCACAGTTAATGCATACTTATAAGTCTTTCTTTTTACTCGGTCATGAGGTAGAAATAGTAGGTCCGCTTGATGAACTTGATTTGGCCCGGATATATCAAATTTTTGTCTCGGTACATATTTAGGCCGGGGTAAATATATTTGCCAAATGGCTTGTTCATTAACCAACTCTTCGCTTCTGCCTTAGTGACCTTTGCAGCCTTTGCGGGTTTATCTACAGCTGCTAGGCCTTTCCAATATCCCTTGGGACTATAATAAATCTTTTCTATCTTCAAAGAAGACATCTCTTATATAAGAAGGATTATGTTTTTAAATTTGCATATGGGTATTAAAAAACCCATATGCGTATGTATTTACACCATCGGCAATCCATCTTTTCGTATCTAATAGAGATAATGATGTCTTTTTAAGTCGCATTGCGTACATGTTATGTCCTTCAATTCTCAAAGTATTCATTTCGTGTTTAAAAGTCGTCTTATCGAATAATGCCTCTTTATACTGCTCAAGGTTGGTATGATTCTTTACTACATACTTTTTAATTCCTTTAGCTTTCTTAATTTCTGTTTCAGATTTTTTAATACAATACATCTTCGGTCTTAATCCGACGTATTGAGAAATAGGAACACCCGAACATTCGTCCTTAAATTTACCTAAAACCTTCTTATTTTTTACGCTGTGCAATTGGTGGGCTTTATCAAAATCACTAGTATCGTACAAGTCAATTTTTTCTTTCATGTCTTCGTAGACATCATCGGTTTGTATCTCTAATAACAAAGAATCCGTATCGGTATATAAAACTTCGCATTTATTTCCATATTGTTTCTTTATCTCATTATAATAAAAATTATACATTAAATGCTTCGATAAATCCAGAATACTCATGCCTACGAATATCGGTTTGTTTAATTTTACACTCACCTTATTCGTATGAACAGCGGCTAAATTGTGATCGAAGATTTTGAATTCCTTAAAAGCGGGATTAGCGATAGCCTTTCTTAATGGTTCTTCTTTATCATTTGTCCTGAATAATCTTACGTTTACCCTATTCCTTACATTTTCCATAGTTTCACCGTATACAGCATTATTCATTAATTTGTAAAGGTTTTTCTCAAAATCACTAGTAGCTTTCGTCCTCAAATCTGTATTCATTCTAATATATGGCTCCATCCAAGGGCTCTGATCGAATTCTAGAATTCTGTGTATTTTAGTTAACTTCATGCCCAATGAAAGATATAATTGGAGATTTCTGTAATGGATTACGTATTTACTTGTATTCATTAAGTTGGGCACCAATTTCTCCACATCGGGTATTTTTTCTCCGCTTAATAATTTATTTTGATAATCGGAGAACCATTCTTGTTTCACCTTAAGTCTTTCGGGGGCTAATGGATAGGTATTATGATTACAATGGATTTCTTTCGGATATTCTAAGTCTACTTCGGGATTAAACCCTTCTTCGAATCTTTAGGTATATTCATAATATCGAGATCCTCGTATTCTACCCACTTAAACCCACCCGTAGGTAAATATTGACTCATCGCCCACCCGTAAAGATTATTCGCGTCTAAGTAAAGTATATGACTCGATTGCTTACTCGAATCATATCCCTCTACATATTTATTGTTAGCCTTGGCATGTCCCTTTGGACACCATGGATATTCCACCTCTAAGCCCTTTCTCCATAAACAAGTGCATGTCATAGTCGGTTAGTAGCTCTAGTTTTACTCCAGTTTTCATAAGTAAAGCGTCCCAGGATAGAGATGGACCAGTCAAATAATGCGCGGGATCTAACTTGTATTGCTTTAAACAAGTCTTTCTGAAAGTTTCGAATATATCAGCCAGTAATAATACATCGGATACAGATCGTGATAATCGCCTAAATTTTTACAACCGAATGAATTCCACATATTTTTAGTGTGATTATAATCATCATCGCTTATATGACTTTCGACTAAATTGTTATAGAAATATTCTTTAGGCGGTAGTTCGGTTTCTTCAAACCTATCCCAACTATCCATATACGAGTATGGATATATTCCTTTTTTCAATAATAAATGCCGCGTGAGTTCCTGAGTATATTGTTCGGTTATAGGGAAGTTACCATTAGCCTTTACCAAAGAATCTAACGACATTAGAAGAAACTGAAAACTATCTATAAAACGAAGGCCGCCTAAAGAAAATGATATATATCTTTCCATATTATAAGGTATACATTCTATATTGCCATCAACCTTAGAAATAGCCTGCATAATAAGGTTTGCATCTTAAAATTTCAGATTGTGAAATACTACGCGGATCTTA
The DNA here is from genome assembly GCA_916613615.1 of Steromphala cineraria. NCBI lineage: Eukaryota > Metazoa > Mollusca > Gastropoda > Trochida > Trochidae > Steromphala > Steromphala cineraria. The sequence continues at coordinate 29,283,988 of OU744723.1, read as the reverse complement.
ATCTTTTCGGGTTTTATTCCAAGTTTTAAGATGCATTTGTTATGAGCCGCACCACGATAGTTTCCTGTAATATGACAGTGATCTCATACTTTTTTCCACTCTTTATCATCTTTTTTTAGTATTATTAAACCACCCACCACAAATCCAACAATTTCTAGCTTTATTAAATTTACTCGATTCGTCCTTAGTCATAGTCATAGGTTTTATATCTTTTAATTGTTCCCTAATATTTTTTTCAACTGCCTGAAGGCGTATTAAGAATGTCTCCGCCGCATTTGACCCCCTATAAATGACTGGCTTCATCGTTTTTCCATCACACCTAACCGCTATAAAACCAAAGCTGCACGCTTCGTGTTCTTCTATTTTATGAGTAAAACTTTGATCGTTATTACTTGGTTGTACATTATGAACTTTTTTATTGATACTCTCAAAATCTCCGTAAATAACATAAGGCGCGAGCATCTGGTTTTGATCATTTTTAAACTTGAGTATTTTATCCTTCTCTTCAGGCATATCAATTCTAACAGCAGCTTTACTGACACCCCTGCAGTCAACTTTATGTTTTTCCAGTAGGTCCTCTCTAGAATACCCGTGAAGACATCTTTCGAAAAAATATTTTTTCTCCTTATGTTTAGATTGGTCGAATAGAAGTCTATTCAAATTCTTTATCCACATATAATGATATTTAATGTCATCCTTATCAATTTTATATGTTTTCTTATCAATTTTGGTTTTGCCCTTGTTCAGCTGTTTTTTAACCTTATCTTCTTTCTTATCAATTTGAGCTTCTTCTTCTAATAGAAACACATTAATTCTAGGAATATTTTTATTAGCGGAACTAACCCTTTGAACAATGAAACCATTATTTTTTTTATTATTCCCGAATATATTAATAGCCAAATCATTCATTTTTTCTACCCTCGTAATTTGTGAAATTTGAGTAGGAGTGTCTATACCATCAAATTTAAGTCCATCATTAATAGGATATGACGATGCCCTGCCTGAATTTTTTGTTGCTTGGAATAAGGCAGATCTCAAAGCCCATCTTAACAGTTATCATCCTTATTCTTTACATTAATGATGGCCTTCTTATTCTTATAATATGGGGGCAAATCTATGTAGGATCCACCCTTCGTCGGATCATATTTTGCTACGTCTAACCACATTGTTTCGATACGATTTACAACCCACCCAGACCCTTGATGCGTCCATTTTTCCAATCTTTCGTTTATCACTTCTTTTGCTTTGGATAAAGATGTAGGAATATCACTCGAGTCGGTTAATGTATCCGGTTCACTTCTAAAATAAGCATGCATAACAGTTTTCCCCTCATCCTTACTGAGCTGAATTTTAATAGCTAACTGATATTTAATATTAGTCAAACTTTTTAATTCTTCGACTCGCCTCAATTTTATAATCTATAATATTATTTTTTTAAATAATATTTTTTTCCTAAAATATTTTTTGAATGGAGTAAATCTAATGAGGATTCTCATTGGAGATAAACCAAATATCATACAAGGTTTAGTCTTTCTTGAACATTTCGATAATATTTTCTCTGTCAATCTTTTGAGACTTAATTTTGCTTATCATTTCATAAAAGTTTGAATGTTCAGCCGTAATAAGATTAAATTCTTCATTAGAGATACAATCATTGTCTAAAGCTTTAGAAATAAGGCTAGAAATGGTATTTAATTTAGAATTCGCGATAATACAGATATCTTCGTGTTTTTTAAGTTTAGAACGTAGCCTCTTGGACGCAACTTTCATTGTTGTTCCAATAAGACCGGCGATAGTCGCAGCAGAAGTAATTCCAATACTAACTGGCGTCAAAATTACAGTTGCCAAAATACCTACGCCGCTGGCGGCTAATGCGACACTACAAGTAATTAGTGTGGTATCCAGTGTTTCCGTTACATTTAAAGCTTTCTTAATGGACTTACTTTTAGTCATGTGAAAGTCGTACTCTTTAATAATCTCATCCTTAATTTCGCTTATCCTATTCAAGCGAAATTTATCCACGTCGTTTGTTAATACGGACCTCATTTTATTATATTAGGAACTAATCCTTAAAGGCCCGTAGATAGTCTTTTGAAATTGGTTGAGAAGTAGTCATTAATCTTTTAAAAACCACGTTAGTATACATAGGTATTTTAGTGACTTTGATCCTAATCCCACTAGGGCGTTCCACACCTTCTAAATTATGTGTTACGTTATTATCGGGTGTTATAAATATATATAGAAGTTTACTCAGTGTAGTCTATTTTATATTTAGTCCGGGTAATATAGTTACAAAATCATCGGGTATAGTCCCTATAAATATCTCTATGTAAATATATTCGCCGTAATCCTTTTGAGTAAATTCTTCGAATATGGAAAGAAAAACCGGTATGTCAATACCGACGGTGGGATTTTTAATTAAACCAAGCCCTTCATAATCAACAACGTGTACGCTTTTCTTTTTATTAGGTGAATAAGAAACCAAAGCGGTTCCACTGTTTATGATTTTATTGAGGAAGTGCCGTCTTCCAATTATTGTATTTCCGGGGTTTAACCAAATATCTAATTCCCATTTCGGTTCTATGATAAATACAAGTTTTCTCGGATTATCGGTGTAATATTGTATTACCTTCTTTGGTTCAGTCAACGTCTTGAGAGCTGTAATATCAACATCGGTTAATTCCTCCAAAGTCTCAGGGGTATCCTTTAGTTCCTTCTTATTATAATTACCATTTTTGAATAAAAATCCGTAAGTTTTATCCTCGACACCATCACCCTTAAAAATATCTACAGAACCTTCTCCTATATCAACTTCTTTTCTTTTATAAACTCCAAAATTAGTTAATTGAAGTGCATTCGTCTGACCCGCCACGCCTGGGCTGCCAAATTCCTCTACATCCCCTAGGTCGGATATTGATATATTTAAACATCTATCAATTGTTTGGCGCGGTCCACTTGATTCTGTCATCTTTTATTAATTATTATTTATTCTTTTAATTCGATTATACCGATCATTAATAGCTATTGGCGGTAATAGCTAATCGTGGATCAAAATGCTCCAAAGCAGACGTTAACCCTACAAATGTTACATTATTATGTAAGTAAATTTTATCAAACGTAAGCGGACCTATTTCGTATTCAAAGTTAATGGGGTTACTAACATGCACAGAGTCGTTACCACCAAAGTTAACCCGCCACATAAAGTGATCTATATCATATACTATATACAACCAACAATATCCTTTGGGTTTCCATTTTATTTTAATCCGGGTAAAACTGTAACAAAATCATCAGGCTCCTCCCCTAATACTAATTCTAGTAAAAAATGGGTACCAAATTTATAGACTTCAGGTTCTAATAATTCTTCATATTCTTCTACAAGAGATAGAAAAACTGGTCCACGAAAATTAAGTTTTTTACTTCTCTGCAATATTTTTACGTAAGAATGTTTTTCGAGGCGGGAGATAAATCCATGACTATAGCTGCAACAGTCTTCAAAATTGCCGGTTTATACGATACCATCAGTAGACCTTCATTTGAAATCTTCTTTAGAAAACAGTGTTTTGTAGTCAGTATTGTATTCCTCGGAGTAACCCTAATATTCAAAAACCACCTAGGTAAGTAGCTAATCCTGTAATGTGGTTCGTCTGGGTTTTTATAAATTGTATATACCCCCTCTCTATAAATTGGATGACCAGGATACTGTTCTGTATCTGTTATTGTAACATCTTCTAATTCACTAAGTTTTTCTCCGCTATTTTTTTCAGCCAGTTTATATTCTCCATCTGCATATATAATAGAGCATTTAGACAGTTCCCTCTTCGAACTAGGAGGGTTTATAGAAATTCCTTTATCAATTTCTTTTCGTTTGTAAACTCCAAGATCAGTTAACTGAAGTGCATACGTTTTACTCGCCTCGCCTGGGGTGTCAAATCCCTCGATATCACCCAGGTCGGACAACCCCGTATTCAAGCATCTTTCAATTGTTTGGCGCAATTCGTTTGAATCCATCAACTATATTATTAATTATTTATTCTCTTAACTTCATTTATTCCACTTAAGAAATTAGGTTATTCAACCCAAGACATGCAATGTTAAAGTCATATAACCTAAATTCATTATTCGGTTTTCTGTGTCTAATATTGAGACTGTCAAGTTAGGTATTTGCCCGAGCTTAAGTCTTTTATACTGAAGATTAGTAAATGAAACGTATTTTCCGCTGTTTAAAATTTCATTTCCCCATCGGAATAATTCTCAATATGGACGAAGGTTTTTCTCAGAAAATATTATCGCTAGTGCTAATACAGTCTAAATGAACGCAAAGTTCTTTGTATGGTGTCAATTTAGGTAAAGAGTTTGCGCTATGAATGCCCATAATATTTATCGAAGAATCAAACCCGAAAGTTTTAGATAATGAAGTTGATAAGGTAATTTCCTCAGTTCCAATCTTTTCTATCGTTAGTTTTCCATTAGCCATATTTTTGGATACTTTACAACCATGCTCTTTAAAGTAATCGTTTAGCATACAAACATTATAATAACCATCCGGAATAGTTATAGTTGTTTCTCCCTTCGTAAACTTATTATTAAACTTATCTTCGCTTATGTTATACCAATTAGGATAGTATAAAATTTCGCATAATCCTACTCGCATCTCTCCATTAGTGTTATCTATAGCTCATGTAAGTTCGAAGGATTGTCCATTCTCAAAATTGGATATAGTTAAATATAACTCTGGCTTCATTTTATTATTTAAGGAATAAACTTTTAAATAATAAAAAAATGGCAGCCTACAAGTATAACGATAAGGCAAGTTATAAAGCTGACGACGTATACGATTCCTATAATAAAAGTGAAGTAATTCAACGTAGTTATAAGTTTCTTTCTCATCATCCTCATTATAAACCCGAATTTACCGTACCTAAAAAAGACATAAACCTAATAAAACAATCTATATGGGTAGATGCTAAGGGTTCTAATTTCGCGGTAAAATTTACCGATATATTCGAAAATTATTATGTTATTATTTCTAACGAAGGCGAAATAGAAAATTGGAAAAATAAACCCATGCAATGTTGGCTAAACCAACTTCATTTCGCTGTGTGGTGTGCTACTACAGGGTGTGGGGTATCTTATAAAGATCATCTCTCTTCGAAAAGAGGGCTAACGAAGGCAATATTTTTATTTCACATATATTATCAAATTAGGCATTTTTTAAGCGTGATAGAGGTTCCCTTACCTCAAGATAAAGCGTGGAAAGCCAATAATAACCCGTACAATGTCAGAGTTTACGAACGTATCTGTAACAAATTTAATGTCTCAACTACTACCGATTGGCGTACGCGGGGAAATAATAATGGAATGGGATACATATTTGTACACAGCGAAGGTTTTGATAACGATCCTAATCATACCTCACAAGTTTCTGATGTTTACTCACCTTCTAAATGGTCCTTTTCACCCCAACCCAAACCTAAATCAAAATATAATATAAGGGATGCGTACGCCATGAAGTACGGAGGATTAAGTAAGCATATTAAACGCGAATACGTGTATCCCGATAAACGTCAAGTTGTAAAATTTCAACAAATTCACGAGCATTGGCAATCCTTTGTTTTGGATACATCGTGTGGGTTCACTAAACCAGGTGTTCAAAGATTGAACGATTCTATTAGAACGTATGTCTGGGCTTTACTAGGCGCTCAAGCGCAAACTAGAACTAATATCGTGACCGATGGAAGCAAATTCGATGCCGAGAAACAGTTCATCGCAAATATAGAAGACGCCATTGCTAGACCAGTAGACATTCCCAATTCTATAAAAAGATATCAAGACGTATTACAATATGCCAGTTCTAAGGTAGATTATGTTATCGGCTATGGTTTATATATGGCGATATGAAACTTAAGGTAGGCCGAGCGAAAGGTGATAATAATAAAGTTATTATCGCGAGTGCTGGTAGAAGTTTGGGTACGAATGTTGAAATAAATAACACTCCAACTATAGATACTATTGCAACCCCGAGTATTCATCAACAGCATGCAAACAATTCAGGCCTTCATCAAAGGCATGTTTATATTAAAACGCATGTTTATACTAAAACTTTAATTATACTCGGAGGGATAGCAGTTGGGTTAGTCATTATTCGGCGATTCTAGTTTTTACGAAAACGATTATTATACCCCCGATAGCTACCATTATTGCCCATATATTTAGACTTAACCAAGTCGCTGTTTTAGACAAGAAGGTTAAAAGCCAAGATAAAATACTTCCTATTATTCCCGGTAAAGCCGCTGCAGCCTTCCCCGCTAATTTAGATAATGCTTTACCTATATATTGTAACCACTCCTTAATTTTGTTGGGGTTTTTATTAATATTATTAGGGGGCACAGGCCCACCTGCTCCTGTTACGGAGAGAGCCAATGTTGAAATTATAAATCCTATCGCCGTTATAATAGAAGCTATTGTTATGCCCTGTTCTCGGAATAATGTCTTAAGGCGCTCGCCTAACGATTCATCTTTGTCTGTTTTATACGTTGAATTTGTGAACGTAGGGCTCGTTTATTTACCGATGCAGCTTCTAACCTAGCTGACCTTTGAGTTCCAAATCCCTTATTCTTCCTTCGACGAGTTCGGTTTGTCTTTGGCCTTCCGCTTCAGTTAATTTAGTTTTTTCATGTTCGAGATGTCTATCCAGTTGTGTTAGTCTAGATAAGTTATTAATTAGTTCCCCTCTTTGAGTTTTCATAGCCCGATCGAGTCCCCTCAATTCTCTTATACGATGTTCTAATCCCTCAGTATTTAAAGGTGGATCATTTATAGTTTGTATGGCTTTGTCTATTGAATTAATAGCTTCATTAGTGGCTTGTTTTGGTTGTTCGCTGAAGGAAGTTTCTGCTTCACTCAACTGTATCCTCGAGCTCTGAAGTTCTCCTCGAGTCCTTTCCGTAAGTTTTGGTCTCGGAGTTCTATAATCTAAAAACCCTAATTCTTCACGAATAACCTTTACCCCTAGTTTCTGTTTTAGGGTGCTAAAAGCGAGAGGTTTGCCTGTTTTTTTGTTAACTATATCTACGGTTGGGTGACTTTTAAGTCTAAGCTTTCCTTCTTTATCTATCAAAAACTTAGAATAATCTCTACCACCTTCAGGTGTATCCAGTTCTTTATAAAAATCATTCACCGCATCCTTAAGCACTCTTGTTCTTTGATCTTCTACTACTAGTTCATCTCGTATACTAGTCACATTAGCCGATAATCCCTGTCCTGGGATTGAACTGTCAGAAAGAATACTCGTATCGAGATTGTCCATTTCATAAGATTCATCATCACGCCCACCAACAGCTCCTTCTTCCTCAAAATGACTAGGGTTGTCCATTTTATAAATATATGTTTTTTCCTTTAAACATAAAAATATGTATTAATAAAATGTCTAGGTACGGTCAGAAACTCAATCCATCGCGTAATTTTAGAGAGGCCTTTGGTATAAAAGGAGAAAGATCTAGCGTTCGGGTAGGTAACAATCCGAGTACTATTGATCAGAACGAACAACTATTAGTTTGCTTTCCTAATCTCGGAAGTCACGATGTCATAGTCCCGGGTACGGTCAGATTGGCTTTTGATTTAGTCCTCACATCGGATGACGATAAAGATGAGAACAGCAGCATTGTACAGAATATTGGTCGTGCCATTGTGAAGAAAACAACAGTTAAGATAAGTAGTAATGAAGTATTGTCTATAGATGATAGCGATATATATTACACTTACGTAGATCTTTGGAGAACTACACGAGAAAGAGGCAGTTTACATTACCAAGGTATTGACACAAGTATACTTCGAAATGTCACCAAGTTAAGAGTGGGATCTGCACTCGGTAATGCTAATATTATCGAAGACAAAGCCATAGCAGATAACCTAGGAATTCGTTTTTATATTCCTCTAGATTTTGAATTGTTAGAGACTCACATGCCTTTCTATCAAGCTGCATTTGGGGGATAGATTAGAATATGAGCTGACATTTAATGATTATAAGAATATAATTATAGGAGCACCAAATACGAAGTACGAAATAAAGAATATCGCTTTGGAATTTGATAAAGTCAAGGAGTCGATATTAGCAAGCGAAATCCATTAAATGTATAATAGTTCCATTCCAATACACTACGATCGTATACTTCGACATCGTATGATACCTTTGAATAAAAGCGACACGACGTGGAATATTAATATCAATGTACCGGCCAAGTCTATGAAAGGAGTTTTGATGTTATTTAAAGAGCCCACCCCGGGGTTTGATAGAATAACCGAATCGTTTTACAATCTTAAAATTAATAACGTGCAAATGACTATTGAAGGAGTACCAAACCAGTTGTATAGTCAAGATATGCGTAAATATAACTTATGGGATGAAATTAAGAAGTTTCCCAGCATAAAACGCAACCCATTAACGAATATGGTGATGAAAGATCTTTGTCTAACTGATATGACTATTGGTAAGTTTTTAACCGACAAGCACGCTCTATGGCTCGATCTTAGGACAATCGATGACGATGAATTACACGGTTCTGGTAGACGAATTGAGAATGGTAGTGAAGGAATGACGATAGCGATAACTAAAAAAGCAGAGACAACTGGGTCAATAAATGCTTACGTGTACGTCATTATGGATGCTAAATTGATTATCAATAATGGTAGATTTGAATCGGCTATTTATTAGTTAAAAATAATTTTAGTTAATAATAATTTTAATCGATTTCAAACGCAATTGTGTTTGAAAAAACTTTAGCAAACTTTAGCAAAATCCGAGCAAACTTTAGCAAAATCCGAGCAAACTTTAGCAAAATCGAGCTAATCTAGCACTTTATACCATGGTGGTGTGTCAGTGCATAGAATCAGTTTGGAGTATTTCACGTTCAGCCGTTTTCTTACCTTTTCTATTTCGGATTTACTTTCAATAACGTAGTTCTCTCGTAAACAATCGTCAAAATTATCTTTATCCTTACACTTAAATAAGCAAATCCAGCGAATTTGCTCTCTGAAATCTGTGAGTATAGAATTATATTTCTGGGAAAGAATCCAAACGCTATGTTTAGTATGCCTGCCCGAGAATGCTAGCTTAGATAATTCGGCTTTCTTTCGAGTTGAGTCCCTTTCAGCGCTGCAGTCATCGATTATGAACAAGGTAGGCTCATTCTTGAATTTCTCTTGAAAATATTTCAAACAATCGTTAAGTCGTTCCCCCGGAATAATTTTATATACATTTGGGTCATCATTTACCCACAATTTAGACTTATAAGTTTCGTTATCATTAATGGTTGGACAAATAATAATAATGTGTTCAAAATTTTCGTAATAATACGTTTCTATAAGGTCTAACACAAATTTAGTTTTTCCACATCCAGTCTTTCCGCAAATGATAGCGCAATGCGGATCTTTAGGTAGCATTTCTGGTCTTGGAGAGGACATTCCTTTTATTATTAAAACATTAATTCTTAAAGATAAATGTGGATCATTGTGGAACTCGTATTATTACTGATATGTTTAGGTTTTGTGGGTATAATATTATGTTTAGGTTTTGTGGGCATTATTGCTTTAAAGATGCTATATCATAGTGCAATGATTTTTAAAGTATTTGTAATGTATACGTTGTATTTTTAGAAAAATTTAGCGACCAACCTTGAGAAAATCGGACCAAAATTCATCAAATAGGAGATAATTTACCAAATAATACCGAAACGGCAGTCGACATAAGGGCGAATCAAGTGTGGCCATTTCACAACTTCCGGTTTCTAAATGTACGCTTGAAAACCGTCTTTGTCGCGCTCAACTAGATTTTATATTCTTTTTCTCCGAATTAGGTATTCGTTGCTGTCAAAGTCGATACCCATCGAACGCAATTACGGTAGTTGAGACATGGTGTAAATCCTACAAGCATAATGATTACGTCACCGAAAGCGGGTTCACAAAATGACATGCCCTTTCTAAGAGGGGCACTGTGCTTGAAGCGTCGAAATAAGTATGTTATTGTTGATTAAACAATCTAAATATGATATCAAAATTTCGACGAAAGATTTTTCTACAAAGTGATGTATTTCATTTCTCAATAGCTAAGTTTCACCCTGAACCGCTTGCAAGTATGATACAGCATCTTTAAGCATTTGTCTCATAATATTAAAAATGGAAATAAGCGAAATCATGGGGGAGATGCCCTCTATATATCCCCAAGAAATGATTGAAGATAAGAGAAACAAACTAACAAATGCTGTCTTGGGTGGTGGGAAATTTGTGGATAAAAAGATTTCTACGGATATTATAAGCGGTATGACCGATGAAGAAATAATAGCAGAATATGAGAAATATGAACGCAGGCTGGGCGCGACTATGGTAAAAACGTTAGGGAAATCTTTCCTACATTTATATTCCAACGCTATGAGTCACTTCTTCAATATCACTCCTGATAGTAAAACACAGCTATTCGAAGAGCTTAAGGACATACCCTACGCATCAAAACGTTGTTACTGCGCAGAACCGTGCGCATCGCACATCGATACGATGAGAAATTTGCGACAATGCTGAAATTTACAAACTCGTATAAAAAGCATACTGATAACTATTATTTATGTAAGTTGTAAGATAATTTAGATTTTGAAAGGTCCACTTTGTTTATTTAAGTCTGAAATAAAAAGATTACTTCACATTAACGACAAGAAAGCGATGTACGGTAGCGTTGAAAAACAAGCCATGCTGTCATCAGCTGATCGGTGTCAATCAGTCAAGCAGCCGGTAAAATGCGAAATCTGTCGCTTAAAGTTGCCAAAGTCGAAGCAAAAAAGAAGAAAATCTGAAAAGGATGAAAGACTTCAGCGAAGTTTTCTTCGTTTCATTGAAAAATCAAAGCGAAGTTTTCTTCGTTTCATTGAAAAATCAAAAATATGCAACAAAATATTTTGCCAACCATCGTGAATGCAAAGGCAGCGCGACGACGACAGTCAGCTGACCATGTTGTTTTTCTTACTGCGGTGCGGTAATCATAACAACTTGAAATAGGGAAATCCGCCCCTGTGACTGCATGTGCAGCCCGGAATTACCTCGATCAACAGTCAACACTTCTTATGTGGCAGCTAGCACAGCACTTTTCAGGTAGGCAACTTTCAAATTATAGGCCTATACTTGCTAAATAACTTTTGAGGTGAAAATAGACTAACATTCAGCCATGAATATAAAAATAATTCAAACTTATTACTCATTTACGTTTATTTTGATAATTTAAACAAATGTGAGATCAGCCTCAGCTAGGGTATATATTGAGATTACAGCTAAGATCTAGACTTGATTTTCAAGAATTTTAAAGCATTTAAAAAAAACCTATAGTCTCAGTGTTAAACTACTAGTGAAGCCTGCAGCAAGTTGTGTATACTATCTTCAACAATAATTTCTAAAGAAAATATTTTAGTCTGACTCACTCAAAATAAATTTACTCAATTGTTTTAATTTTTCAACAACAAAAAACAAAACAAATCTGAAAAAATGGAGATGAAATTGATGGTTAATATTAAATATTCTTCAGTAAAACTTATGTGTTTTTTTTTTGTTTTTTTCAGATTTGCAGTCAGAGGAAATGATGTTTAGGTGAATTATATCCTGATTCCTGAACATATATTTTGGAGATGTTGAGAGTTATTGTACAACTCAACAAGTGAATTTTTTGTGGAAAGACAAAGACTTCATGTCTAAGCAGGTGAGATGCCAATTTAGTCTGTCAGCTAGACCCTACTTGAAAATAAGATAAAGGATTGAGCATAAAAGCTTATGCAAGTCTATAAGAAGACTTGAGAGCTCAATTTTAGGTTTAAAATAAAGAACACTCAGTCTCCTTTTTTCTCTCCAAAGTTAAGATTGATGCCAATGTCAGATTAATGCCAATTCAACTGTCTTATTTTCAGATTTGGGATAGCAAAATTTCTCATATTACAGTTTATAGATATAAATTATAAAATTGATGTGCATGGTGTGTTGTGATTATCTTCTATTTATCATTTTGATTTTTTTCTGATTTCATATTTTTTCAGTATGTTTCAATTTCATGATTTAAAGTCAATATTAACTTCAGAGATTGAAATGCAATCAAATTATGTTGGAAGGGTGACATGAAAATGATAGAATAATTTTATGCAGTTAATTATTAAACACATTATCCCCCACTGGAGAACTGAGATAATTATTAAACACATTATCCCCCACTGGATAACTGAGATAAAAGTTGATTTATTTTCAATATTACCAAAATTATCATGATATTTTATTGTATGTATAATTAATATCAATGAACATTATCATCATTACAATATGTCTATCAATTACCCATTTAAAAAAACAACCTAGTACACCAAATTAACCCAGTGTGAAAGAAACAAAATTTTATTAGATCTGATCAAATGTTTATATCTAAGTTTTCAGGATTACAGATATAGTTATAAATAGGTTAAGACATTTTCAGTTTCTCCCAAGGAATATAAGTTCTGAATTTACAAATCACATGAAAAGATGTTTCTCTTTGATTGGAAGTGGCATTGCTTTATGATTCAGAACATGTTTTCTGTTTCTATTTCCTTTTACCTTTATTTTGGAAAAGCAAATGTTTCAAATATTTGTAACTGCAGTATCTCTTCTTATTACATACTGTCATAAGTGTATCAAACTAATATATTGTGTTAAAAATATTTTAAAAAAGAATACAAAAATGTGTGATTGATATGTTTTTATCCTATGTTTTTATTATTGCAGATTATGATGCAGCAGCAGTGGTGTGATTGTTCCTGCCCATTGTGCACTTTCCTGGAACTTGAAACACATAATCTAACAGACTTTCCATCTTTTTAATTGTGCCACAGTGCCAGCAGTTAATTTGAATTGAATCCCTATCATGGCTACTTGGCTAAGACCTATAAGTAGTCTTATTTTAGAAATTTAAAGGAAAAATGTGAATAAAGTTAATGACAAGGATACATGTGAAAAAATTAAAGGTATGTGAAACATGCTGATATTCAGGAATAGATATGTATTATGGCATATGGCACTGAGTTCAATTATACAAGGCTACATAAATATTAAAAGTTTTTGCTGAAATAAAATATATAATTGAAAAAGACTTCTTTGATTTATTTTGTTGGGAACTTGAGACCTACCGGTAAGCTAAGAAAAATATAGAAACATATATCCATTGATTAAATAATATTTTATATAAAGTTTACAACATGTCAAAGTATGCAACCTGTAGAACACATTATCACATATATATATAGTCCATTTTTATGAATATTTGCCTCATAAAAACTCTTTGGACGATAGTCTATTCGAAGGTAGAATTTTATGTGTGACCTGATTGAACCACGATGTGGTTGACCACCTACGTTTGAATGTCAACTAGACTTGCTGCGGGATCCAATCTTATCAAGACAAAGATATGTTTTTATTCCAAGTTTCCAAACAAAAGTTTTCAGAAGATAATAACATTTTATTAGCGAATGAAACTGACATCCACCGTAATTTTTGCAAAGTTGATCTAAACATGAGAGTAACGAAAATGTAGTCAAGGACGAAATACAGTCTAAGCGGAAGTTTACATGTGTCGTCGATCGTCCGTATGCAGATTTGTCTTGAATATAACGGGTAATTCATAGATTTGAGAAGATTACGGAAAGGCATGCATGCTCATTGCAGTGGGTGATGTTTAATGCAAATATTGCAATCCATGATGCGAATGTTCACACTTGATTCGTTGCTCATTGACTTCAAATGTCGCATGATGCCCCGGATACTTTGTTGTTCTTTTTAGTCTTTTTTATAAATTTTTGGAAAATTAAAGAGATTAAGAGGTTAACTTGTGTGTCTTTTAGATTAAAATATATAATTTTGAACGATATTGCACAAGCCGTCAACAAACTGTTGCTTGTAAAGGAAAGCCGACGGCATTCTAGACTCGCTCCGGCTGCAGTAGGCAATTTTTCACTCAGGAAAAAGTTCGCGATTTTTCGACGGTGACCCCCATTTTTTTCTTCAAATTTCAGTTTCTTATATTGTCAAGTTCATATATTGAGAATTTTAAAAAATTCTAAATTTTGAAAAGTTATTTATTAAGAAAATCTATTCATTTTTTGGGGTGAAAAATATAATTTCGTGTGACAAAAAACCGAAAAAAATTATTAAAATGATTTTTTTATCAAACATTTTTGTTTTTAACATGTAAAACTGTTTCATTTCTCACTTTAAGCATTAATATTTTTTGATATTTCATGCTTACACAAAAATTGTGGTCAAATACAAAATTTGATATTTTTTGGCTTTTTTCACAAAAATGTCATTTTTTAAATCGATTTTACTCAAAAACGAGCACGGTGACCCCCTTTTTTTATTTGATTTTTGAAATCAGCACATTCAGTTGAACAAACATGCTTATTTTCAGAAAAATCTAAATATTTTTATTTCTGGGTAGGGTATGTCCTTAATGAAGACCCATTCATCGATATTGCTACGAATAAAAAAATTTGTGACTTTTATTCTAAGTGGGGAATGTACCTGGCTCCCATTACAATGATGATTACAACTGCTAAGCATCTTGATTTTAAGAATATAAATATAATAAATAATAAAGATGTCGAATCCAGAAATTTCGAATCCGGAGATATCGGAGATAATACAACCCAATGAGGATATTCAACTTAGCGATGAACAGGTCACTAAAAAGGTAGATAAGGTGGTTAAAAAACGTAATACAAAAGCTAATGTGGATGGACCTCAACAAGTCACGAAAAATCCTAAAAAGGTAGAAGCTGGTAAGAAGGGTGCCATGGTTACAAAATTAAAGCGTGAGGCAAAAGAGACTCAAGTTATAGCCTCTAAAGAGGCATTCGCTCAGGGAGAGACTCGAGTGATAAATCATGGTAATCTAACACTTCCCTTCCTATTAGGAATTTTAAGCATAGGCGCAGTGATTGTCTACACTAAATTGAATAAGCCATCTACTGATAACAGTAATATAAACAATGATAAAAAACCCTTTAAGAAAATGATATATGATATATAAATAAAGGTATAAATATGAGCGAACAAAAGAATATCGTAAATACCCTTTACCATGCCGCAATAGTAACTGGACTAGCTGCAGGTTCGGCAAAATTAAGCAAAATGACATTAAAAACCAGTACACCAAAATTAGATTTCCTTCCCCAAGATATTGGAATGATGACTATTTATATCGGGGGAGCAATGATGGTTAAAGATTATCTAGTTAAAAATAAATATATTCCCAATGATATCGCTCCCTGAGTTAATGCCTCTTTAGAGGCTATCACTCCTTAAGAACGAATACCTCTTTAAAGATATAATACATTATTTATAAAAATGGCTAGTATTGCAATAATGGTGGGTGGTGCAATATTTGACGCTTTGGCTTTCTCCGGAAGTAACTATCTATTTTTGAGAATGGATAAGGGCGAGAGAGAAAGACACGATAGAGCTTTAGAGAAATTTTCAACTGCTAAGGTTCAATGGGAGGAAAGTAGAACTGAGAGACTCGATTTCTTAAACGAGCAACTAAAAAGACAACATCATTCTATTAAAACTTTTAAAGATGTAGATGAGGCGATACACGAATATTATATTAGATTTGGTAAGCCCTTACCCCCCTTAGAACCTCAACCAACTCTGACAGATTTTTATACTCCTTCGAGTAGTCAAATGAAGGGAGAAATAATATTCATTATTTTAGGTATGACTGGGCTTATCGCATTCGTTTATACAAAATCTAAAAAAAATATTTAAATTTTTTTATTTAGTATACTAAAATGCTCTGCCCCCATAAGGAAGTAATAATTAATAACGGGAAAGATTTTTGTGAGAATTGTTGCCAGTTTATCGATATTGATCCTGAAACTTGTATTCACAGGAATATAATCGATGGTTACAGATGTTTATACTGCGGGTTCGAGCACAAAATAATTAATTTTCGGGGCCATACACGGCTAATTATATCCCTAATCATAACCAAATGGATTTCCAAACGGTATTGCAATATCATTTGGGCCTATACTTACAATTATTAACCAAAAAATGTATATTAGCATATGAGTGAAGCTAAAATTAATTAAAAGAGGCAAGAATAGTAAAGTTACAAGGAAATCGCTAAAATGTTATAAAAATTCATCATATCAGTAAAGGTTTATCCTATTATATTTATTTTTAAAATACTTCATATTCAAAATTGAATATGAATAAAATTGAAGAATTATAGAAATTTTTTGCAAAACCCCTGCTCCTGGCATGCTTTGCCAGACCTCCCTGGGTCGCGACCTTTCTCTTTTTCTTCTCTTCTCTTTCTCTCAGGGAGGATTTTACCCACCCACTAACCGTTTTTCTTGGGGAACGCATTAGAGGGGGGGGGGGGGGGGGGGGCCAGATCCCTATCATCTTTCATCACTCCACCCCTCTCCACTGTGTCTCTCACCGAAATTCATCGAAATTAGAGAGCCCACCGAGGTGTTGCAAGGATCGAACCACCACATAACAGACCGCTAGCTTGACGGGATGTCACCTTGCTCATGTCGCATCTGAGCTATGAAGGACCTGACAAAGGTTGATGTAAATTTCATATATTTATATTTCATATTGTAAAAATCGAAATGTTTGGTTTTAAACTGATGATATATACTATACAAAGTAAATACAACCTTAGTTTTGATATAAAAGTGTGTAAAACTGCTTAAAATGCGTGAAATATAACGTATTCTGTACTGTTTTATTGATTGGTTGTGCAATCTGTCACTGCGTTATAGCAACTGAACCGGGAAACCTGTCAGTGACGTCAGTGATATTATACGTACATTTTATTGATATAATCAATGTTTCCTTAATATATTTGTTGAGTCTATAAAATTGTTTATATTATGTATCAAAATTGTTGGTAGTTAGATGTAGCTGTTGAGTGTTATATCAAACTCTTAACAGTATATAGAAATATGTAAGGACCTAGTTTGAAGGTCTCAATCAATAACACGATAACAGCTGTTACGTCGTAACTATAGTAAAGACTTATTATCTTATTATTGATTGGGCTCTCGCTATGAGTTGTGGGTTCGATCCTCATAGTGGAGTGTTGTTAATGTATTTTAATGTATAAATTAGGATAAAAATATATTTTGGGCCCCGGTGAGATACGTTAAGCCTTTATTACCCCTTTATTTACATTATTTATATTTATTTACAGTATTTTTAAATATATTTTATACATTAAAATATGCGTGTGTCTAAAAAGGTGTTTTTTAATGTATTTCATACATTAAAAACATGTTAAAAAATCCTCATGAAATAACAACCCCTTTCTATATCTACTTCCCAATACCCGGGCCTAAAGCTCTTCAGGGCATCCTGATCCTCGTCCTCCTGCTTCTCCCTGCTCCGACGGCGAGGCATGCTGAACTCTTGTTAGTAAGCGGGACCCATTACCCAGGATAGATGAGACACTTGAGACACTTGGTGGCGCACAGTGGTTCTGTACTTTAGTCTTGGCTAGTGACTTCTGGCAGGTAAAGATGAACTCTAGAGACAATCATAAAACAGCTTTTTCTACCCATTTAGGCTTGCACCATTTTAATGTCATGCCGTTCAGGTTCACCAATGCACCGGCAACTTTTGAGAGACTGATGGATCAGGTGTTAGGGAAACTGTGTTATCTTGATGACATTATTGTCTTTGGATCTAGTTTTAAGGCAGCTTTGGAAAATCTGCGTCTGGTATTTCTTCAGTTCAGAGTAGCAAATTTGAAGTTAAAACCTTCCAAGTGCTCACTTTTTCAGACTAAAGTCACATTTCTGGGGCATGTAGTTTCCTCTGCGGGTATTCATGCAGTGCAATCCTGACAAGGTTGTATCAGTTCAAACATGGCCAAGTCCGGTAAACCGGACTGAAGTGCGTAGCTTTCTGGGTTTAGTTGGCTATTATAGGCATTTGATCGCAGATTTCTCTGAGATAGCAGCCCCGTTGATTAGGTTGACAAGAAAGACGGTTACATTCGTCTGGTCTGAGGCATGTGAAAGTGCTTTTCTACAACTTAAGCAGAGCTTGCTCAATGCACCTGTTTTGTCCTTTCCGGAGGATGATGTTATGTTCATTCTAGATACGGACGCCAGTGCTTTCGTAGTAGGGGCAGTTTTGTCTCAGGTTCAGGATGGCCAGGAAAAGGTTATTGCATATGCCAGTAAAACTTTAGACCCTGCTCAGCGAAATTATTGTACCACAAAACGGGAGCTGCTAGCTGTAGTGATTTTCCTCAGGGCTTTTCGTCATTTTCTGTTTGGCAGAAAGTTTTTGCTCACCGATCACGCGCCTTTGATCTGGTTGAAGAATTTTAAGGATCCTGAGGGTATGCTGGCTCGATGGCTTAGTGTGATTGAATCATACTCTTTTGACATTAAATATCGTCCAGGTCTTAAACATCTGAATGCTGATGCATTGTCTCGGAGGCCATCTAGAAAATGTATTGATAGATGTCTTGAGGAAGTGCAGAAAGTTGAATCTTTAGATCCACATGTAGGGACAGTTTTGGAAACACCCGAACACAACTCTGTATCAGCTGTAGGGAGTTCTGATAATCTTGATAGTTCTACAACCAACTGGCTACCAGTTTGGACTAGGGACGAACTCCATGAGGGACAGAAGAATGACCCAGGCATACAACCGGTTCTTGAGTATCTTAGGAATAGTCATGATCAAACATCTAGGTTAGAAGTTCAGAAATTGTGTTCAGAGGCTAGGAGCTTGGTGGGTCAGTGGAATTCCTTGATACTTCGGAATGGTCTTTTGTATAGAAAAGTTGAATCAGACTTCTTTGGACCCCGTGAGCAACTGGTCACTCCTACTGTAGTCCGTGCTAGTATTTTCAAACACCTGCACACTGATCGTACTGCAGGACATTTTGGCAGAGATAGGACTCTAAAATCAATATAGCTCAGATTCTTTTGGACAGGAATGTCTAAGGACATCAAGAGATGGTGTAAAGCTTGTGATTTTTGTGCAAGGTGCAAACCTGGTCCAGGTCGGGGCAAGGCTCACTTACGCCAGTTTCAGGTCAAATCTCCAATGCAGTGTATAGCCATAAATATCGTTGGTCCATTGCCCAGGACTCGTCATGGGAACGAGTACATAATGGTTGTAGGGGACTACTTTACTAAATGGAAAGAGGCATACCCAATACCTGATCATACCGCTCTTACAGTTGCAGACAGAAATGAGTTGGTAAATGAGTTCATATGTAGGTTTGGTTGTCCGAACCATCTCCATACGGATCAGGGTCGTGAGTTCGAATCCAACCTTTTTAGTGAAGTTTTTAGCTTCTAGGAGTTGAAAAGAGTAGGACCACCCCTTATCGGCCCCAATCAGATGGTCTTGTCGAAAGGTTTAACCGGACACTTCGTCAAATGTTGACAATCTATGTACATCAGGAACCCTTAGACTGGGATGACCATCTCCCATATTTACTTATGGCATACAGAGCTACCGAACATAAGAGTACACATTGCTCCCCTAATCTAATGATGTTGGGTAGGGAGATTAGCCTTCCTATTGATCTAATGGCTGGTGATCCACCTTTAGCAGTAGCAAGTGACTGTCCTGTAGAGTATGTGGAATGGCTAAAAGACACTTTTCAGAGGATTTTTGATTTTGCTCATAGTCAGTTAGAAGTGGCCGTAAACACTCAAAAGAGCAAATGACAGAATAGGTTGGGATGGGCCATACTTGGTGATAGAGAAATTATCAAATTGGACATACAGGATTCAGAAAAAGCCGGATAAACAAGCTATTACGGTACATGTGGATCATTTAAAACCTTACAAGGTCATTTCTGTTCCAGAGAACTGGGTTTTTCAGTCAGATATTTCTGATCAGAGTCGTTTCTCAACACAGGCTGGGGTTTCATTTGATAGACAACAGGGAGAGGAGGTAGAAGCAGATCCTGTTGTCAGGACAAATTCCATGGTTGGGACAGATCCTGTTATCAGGACAAATTCCATGGTGGGGACAGATCCTGTTATCAGGACAAGGACAGGAAGGGTGATATGGCCAAGGTGCCCGTATTCACCCTAGGGACAATAAAACTGGGACCTGGAATTTTAGTTTATTTTGATTGTAAGTGTGTAAAATTTTGTGTACGTTGTTTTTAAAGATATTTTTTGTTTTCAGTTTCATTTCGCATCAGCAAGCACAAGCAAGCAAGCATGGAAATCCATGCTAACGAGGACGAACTATTACAGTTCTTGGAAGGGGAGAGGGCTCTTTGGCCTCAGGGGGGAACCGAGTGCCCTGTCAGCGGCTGTCTGACTCCCAAGTTTTTATGATATGGTCGTCTCCTGGACCATTGAACCTGCCGGCACCATAACAACGTTTGCCTCTTCTCATATGAGACCTGCAAGAAGATCTTTGAGCGACGGAGATCGGCTGAGGAACATACCGCCATGCACCAGCCTCCAGGAGAAATCGCCATTTCTTGGACCCCAGAGACACCATTCTGCCACGTCGTCCCATCCAGTCGGAGTCGTTTTCCCTTTCCCCGAAAAGACAAGCGGCAAAGGAAGAAGCTGCCAGGAGGCGCCGGTCCATGCCTCGCCGTGGGAGCAGGGAGGAGCAGGAGGACGAGGATCAGGATGCCCTGAAGAGCTTTAGGCCCGGGTATTGGGACCTTCTGTATCCTCATGCCTTCTCATGAACACATGTGACTGTCCATTGTCCTATTTCACTTTCGCGTGTTTCGCATTTGTTTGTATACTGTTATGTTTGAGAGATTTTTGTTGTATCATTATTCAGCCATTTTTCCTTTTCTAGGGGGATAAAGTAATTTCAGGGAAATCACTTCACTAAAGGGGGGAGGAATGTAGGAAAACTGGTGTAGGTGGGTTAGGGTATCATAGAGGGGGATTTTTATCATAATTACCGTAGCTGGGTTGATTGTTTATCGGGTAAACTTGTAGTACATTGCTTCACTTTGCACTAATAACTGGGTTTCTTCTCACCGGGGTCAGTGTTTATCGTAGTGGAGGGCATTGGGTAGACCAGTTGTGGTGCTAGATATGTAACGAGCGCACTGATTGGCTGAGACGTTGACCGTCAGTAGATAAACTCTGTTCTGGGTTAGAGGTTATTCTAGAGTGCTATATATAAGTGACCTGTTTCCCGTATTCAGTTGTCTCAGTCTTGGTGATCCAAGCAACATCAAAAGTAGCTCTTTGTAGTACTGATGTCCCACACAGATCCTGGTTCAGGGTCACCCCACCCCGTTATACAGTAGGATGCTAGGTGTTATATAGGGGGATGTAGTGTTAGGTCGGGCAGAGGGAAAATTAGCGTAGGAAAGAAATAGAAGTTAGGTTATTTGTTACAGGGTAATTAATAAGTTGAACGAGAATCACAAGTAAGTCGAAGTTCGACTGTGGTTCTATCAGCTAATCTATAGTAATGGAGGGATTACGTGAGATTACACTGCGTATGCTCGAGACAGACTTTTGAAGATCTACGAGAGAGTATCTTGTATGACCCCATTCAAGGGTGGGAAACAGGGAGGGCACGTAATCCCTCCATTCTATCAGCTAATCCCGTAATTCTCGGGATCATGTGAGACTTTAAAGTGATACTCGCTCGTAGATAAGATCTAATATAATCCAAGATTGTCTCGTAAAGATCAACAAAGAGTATGACAATCAGAACAATGGTTTAATAACATGACTTGAAACAAAAGATACATTCATGTAGGCGTAGCTCTACGTATGTGGCAAACAATTCACATGGCTATATCAGCTCTGCTGTAGAATCCTGTCAGCAAAGTCGTTATTCTGCGGGATGGTCGGCTTGTTATAAAACGTAGCAAACATTAACTCTGACACCCAGTCAGCTTTTGCTAGAATGTCCTGTATTGGGACCGATGCCCTGCTCTAGTACTTTGTGGAGCAAATATCCCTGTATTTACCCCTGCCCTGGAAAGTCCTGTTCGTATCCACCTGGACACTGTGTCACGTGACACTGCCTTATAAGGCTTAATATATGTTACTAGCAGTTTCTTTTCTGATCCCCTTAGAACAGCAGTTCTTGTAATGTACTCATTCAATAACGTGACCACACATAATTCCCTATTCTGAATATACTCTTTCAGAACAAGAGGTTTAGCTAATCTTCCTGGTCTAGATTGCTTTAACAAACATTGAAATTGAAAAAAAGTATCTGTTGTCCTTACAGACATATTTTCAAGACTTAACATGTGTAAGGTTTGGCCCCTTTGGGCCGTCACTAATGAAAGTAACAGAACAAGTTTCAATGTTAAATCTTTTAAGGAACAGTGACAGGTTGAGATATTTCTGAGATAGTCTAAGACTGGTTTTATGTCCCAAATTTCTGTATACCTAGGTTTAGGTGGTCTCTCTTGGAAGATTCCCTTCATAAACTTACAGATGATAGGATGGGAACCACAAGGTTGATTGTCAATCTTGAGGATAGTTGATATGGCACATCTGGCCGTATGAACAGAACTATAGCTAAGTCCCTGGTTGACTAAAGATAAAAAAAATCTAGCACTTCTCCTATAGTTGGATAATAGAAAACTTTCTCCACTTCCTAATGGCACTTGCATACTGCTTCCGGGTGGCCCTTCTCCAAGACCTGATGAGAATCTGGGCTGCGTCCGAAGAAATTCCTCTGCTTCTGAACAGACTCCGGACACTAGGAAGGCTGTCAGTCTCAGCCTCTTCAAGATTGGGTGCTCCTGACCCTCTGGCGACAGTAGTAGGTTGCCTCTCCTCGGCAGCCTGATTGGTCTGAAACACAGCAATTGTAATAATTGAGAAAACAATGCTTGAGTCAGCCAGAATGGTGCAATCAATACTGCTCTAGCTTTATCTATTTCAATTTTCTGTAAGCATTTTGATATGAGGCAAAAAGGTGGAAAAACAAAACAACGTTCTGATGTCCAAATCATTTGAAAGGCGTCCACTGCGAATGCCTCTGGCTCAGGTTTCCAACTGACAAATCGGTTTAGTTTCTTATTTAATCGAGATGCGAACAGATCGATAGTTGGGTCAAATCTAAATAACCTCATGATGTCATTGAAGATAGATTGGTTAAGAGACCATTCCGTTCGCTCTGAAAATTTTCGTGAGGCCCTGTCTGCCTCCATGTTCAAGTAACCTGCAATGTGTCCTACGGTAATCCAAGTACTCATCTTAATACACCAATCCCAAATGACTTTAGTCAGATCGTTACAGGGTTTAGATCTGGTACCGCCCATTTCTCTCAGATAGGCTACTGCCGTTGTTTGGTCACAGAGAACATGAAGATGTTTGTCTTTGAAAACATGAGTCAAAGAGAATGCTTTTAGTGCCAAAAGAATTGCCATGAGTTCAAGCTCATTAATGTGTTTGTCTTTCTCGTCTGGTGTCCACCGACCACCTGGGTAAAAACATCATCTATGTACCCCATACAAATATGACCTAGCTGTCTATAGTGTGAAAACACTGGTTTTAGTATCTTTGTGAAAACCCGAGGGGCACAAGCCAAGCCAAAAGGCATGCATGTGAACTGATAGAGCTCATTCTTCCATCGAAATCTTAGATATTTCCTGAATTGTTTGTTAACGTTTACTGAATAATAGGCATTTGTCAGATCAATTGAAGCCATAAACGAATTACATTTAAGCATGTGCAATACAATCTGAAGGTTATCCATTTTGAAATGATGGTATGTTACATATTCATTCAACTGTTTCAGATTCAGAATTAACCTGTATTTATTGTTTTTCTTTTTCCTGAGGAAAATATTAGAGATAAACTGATCTTCATTCTCAGTTGTTCTTTCCACAACTCCGATGCACTTCAAATGTGCAATCTGTTCATCAATGATGTTTTTCTCATGAAACTTAAAGTTTATCTGGCGTGGTTCTCTAATTTGATTTGGAGAGGAAGTGAAGTCTATCTTAAGACCTTTGATAACCTCAAGAATATACTCATCGCTTGTGAGCTTCTGCCATTCAGTAAACACAAAGATATATTACCAGCCCTGAATTTAGATTGAGAATCATATTGAGAATCAAATCGAGAGGCATACTTACCTAGCTGACCTGTAGTGGATGCCTCTTCATGGGGCTCGTCTACTGCTTCCCCCCTCTCTTCTCAACTGCTCTGTAGTTGTTCCAGCGTGGCTTTCCTATAAAAGGGGCGTTGTAATTGCCTCTGCCACGTCCACGACCTCGGAACGAGTATGGGTTGAATCTGTACCCTCGGCCTCTGTTTGTAGGTCTTTGATGGATGGATGGAGGTCAACATGGATCCTGCTTGCCATGGACATGTCTTTGAGACTCTTTGAGATATCTTCACCAAACAAATACTCGCTGGATACAGGTGCACTTGGTGAGCAAAGCGGACGATATTTTTCCTTCAGGTGGGGTTTGATCAGCTCCTTGCGCCTCGCATTGATCTCTGTTGGCATGTGCTGACATTGTGAGCGTGTCGCTAAGACTTCTCACTTGTGATTGGAACAGATCTGACAGTACGTCATCTTTGCGAGTCGTTAGACGATTCAGGGTCTCAACGATGCACGTGGCGGATTTCACCACTCCCGACTGAACTCTCTGAATACGACAATCCATGGATCTGACATCGGGTGTCAGAGAATCCCACAAGAGTTTGTTTACTTCTGGCGTGTTCAGTTCTGCGCAATTAGCTGGGCGTTTAATGTTCTTCAGTTTAGATGACAAAGCAGATTCGTCGGCTTTGACCGTGAAGAGTTGCTTGATGAGTTCAGCTAGTTTCTCATTAATAGCTTCTCCGTCAGAATTATCGAACGGCATGTTTGATCTCATCAGTCCCAGCAAGTCGGTATTGTCGCCGTCCTTGGCCTTAGTCAGGTCAACAACCTCGAGCAACTCATTGGCAATATCCATCGGAGGCATAGCTTCATTGTCATAGCGCCAGACGTTTTGGCTAGGTTCGATAAAGTCATCGTCGGCCTCATAGTTATATGGACCGTGAGCAGTCTCAGCGCTAATAGCATCAATTTGAGATTGAAACCCGTTCAGTTTATTATCAATGTTCTTGCTCATGTCTCTGATTTTGGCCATTACAGCTGAAAAGGAAGATGAAGATTGACTAGATTCGCCAAAGTTAGACCTTTCATAGGAAGATTTCTGAGAAGATTTCACCAACTTCTGTTTACCTTTCGACTTCCCGGCACTTGAAATGCTACCTTTAGTTGCAGAAAGTTCGTTATCCGTAGACGGACTTGTCACACTCGCCTCTGGCAGATTCATGCTTCCAGTGAATCTTGTGCGCACGTGGTCGAGAACCCGAGCCGTCGTGCACCAAATTACTTGTAGAAAGGTAGCGAAAATATCAACAGACTACTTATAGTCACTAATAGAAAACGGTTTCAAGACATGTGCAGTAATTATACTGCTTTGATGCACCAATTATGTGCGGACAGCAGGCGAAGAGCTTCGAAAAGAGAGCGACACCTGAGCACGTCTTGTTGACTCGAAACCGCAACAAGCACTGACTCGAGCATGCGCAGTGCAATCTCACGTGATCCCGAGAATTACGGGATTAGCTGATAGAATTCATGTTCCTATAGGGCTGATTTAGGAATGTGAGTGAAAGAACTGGTGCTTGTTGAGTTTTCGTTTGCCATCTTTTTGTAATAAAATCTTCTTGTTGTTTATATTGTTGTTTCTCTTTTGAACTTTATTCCTCATTCACGAACTGGAACTGAGAATTAATAAGCATCAAGTCAGCCTGGAAATATTCACAATAAAATAAAACTACACAACTCAAAGTCCAATAAAGGTTGATTTTCACATCATGTTGCTATTGTCTTTAGTTGATTGATTTAGTATTCAATTCTCAGCTGTCACTGGGTGTCTGAAACGCGCCTATTACAGTATCATACAATCTGTTAGAAATTATCTGAAAAAACAGGTGTTGATGTTACTTCTCCACCAAGACCTGGAGAAAAATCTATTTTTAAAAAAATACTTTCTATCTCAAAAGGGTCAAAATATTATTATTGTGCACTAAGTCACAAGTGAAATGGAAAGATACTTGTACGACTGATCTTCCTAGGGAGTCAATTTACCTAAAACCTTTTAAAACAACCAGGGACACAAAATTGAGATGGTTTCATTACCGTTTGCTTCACAGACTTATACCAACCAATGTTTATCTTTACAAAATCAAAGTATGTCCAACAGATATATGTAATTTTTGTAAATCTAAAAAGCAAACTCTAGTGCACTTGTTCTGGCAGTGTCAAGAAGTTAAATTTTTTGGGATAACTTTATTATCATGGCTCAACGAGCATTGCTCACATTTTCACAACATGACTCTAAGTTCAGAACTTGTACTGTTTGGCCTAAAAGAAAATATTGTTACAGTTGATGTATATGACCTCTTTTATTGGCCAAATTCTTTATTTACAAGTGTAAACTGGATGATTGTCAGATAAGTTTGAAAATGTTTAAACATATTTTAGCAAATCGATACACCATTGAGCATCCTATGTATTTCAGCAAGTCAAACCATAATAAATTTTATATAAAATGGCTAATGTATCATCCACTTTTTGATGAGAAGTAGTACATCAACTAAATATGCATCTTTCCATTAGCCTTAACTTTAGAAATAACAAGATGTGTTTGTGAAACACGAATGCCCCCAGATGCATCCTGCTCGCTGTGTCAAGGTCAAGGTCACAAGGTCAAATGTCATGGTGTCATCTGAAAGGTCTCATCACAAGGGATCCATATGTCAAGTATCAAAGACCTAGCTCTGACCAATCAAAAGTTATGACCAAGGTTAAAGTTTTTGTGGACAAACTGACATTATACCCCCGGAATCTCCGATTCGGGGGCATAAAAATGTCTTTATATGCCTGTTCATCATACATTCATCATAGTGACTTTGTGTGCATGTGTGTGTGAAAGTTGTTTTATGTGCGTGTTTTTTTGTGTGTGAAAAACCTGAATCCTCTCTTCTGTAAACTTTATTGAATCTGAAACGGCCCTTCAAACTGATTGTCATATTCAGTGTCATTTCCTCTTCAAAGTTCACATTCTGTCAGATCTTAGATGAATGACAAGTAACAACATAATATGAAACAAGTAGCTGACACCGTTGAACTATATCCCCTCGCAAATTGCACAATATGTATAGGTTTTCCTTATCACATTGCCAATTAATTTTTGTCACACAAAATAACACTACATTTTAGGGATGTCAAGATACAGGTACCTTGCGATACGATACGTATCACGATACTAAGGTCACGATACGATACATATCGCGATACACTAAATGCGACATTATTACGGGGAGATAAAAATTCAGGGATCTAAATTTAATATTCCTTAAGAGACTTATCTGAGTAACCAGCATATAAAGACAAAAATAAGCCAACTTTTTCATGAAAAGTCAATTAATGCTATATTAAAACTATCTTAACAAGAAATTTTAACTAACTCTGGATGTCTTGATTCGATATTCACACAATCACACAACGATATTCACCAAAAATAAAAACGATTTTCACTAAAATTTGTATCACGATACAGTTAACTGTATCGTGTATTGTATCGTGAATTGTACCACAACGATGCATCGTTGTATCGTGACATTCCTACTATATTTTTCCAGGATATGAAGGAAAGTGTTCCAATCAAAACACTAAATGATACCAACATTATGTTCACTGTTGGGCATGATTCGAGTAAACTGACAAAATTTAGATAAAACCAAGAAATTATGTATTATATATTTAGGATCTCTATGTTTAATTTGATCATATATGTTAACCGAAGGAGAACATATGTTCAAAAAATGACATTCTTTCAAATTCAACACTTTTTATCAATTAGAGGTAACTTGTACAACATTATTATCACTTATTTTATTTCATAAAGAACTTGTCCAACTCTAATAACTTTATTTTTTCATAATGCATCAATATAAAAGCTAAAATAATAGTGTTAAAGGGGCATTAAGCATGTTTTTAAGGGAAATATAACGTGATATCAGGAAAATATAAATTAATGGTTCCAAATAAAAGACAATGTATTTAAACTAGATGAAGCAGTAATAAACCTAATATATTATGTAAAGTTAAGCCATGCGATTCCCTAGTCTTACAAAAATGAATTAAAAGGTGTTCACACAAAAATTGCTGCCAATAGACTTTATGTTAATCTTTTATTGTTTTCTGATTATGGATGATTGGTTTACATTATAATTTTTGTATTGTCAGACTAATTGGAATATTGGTCAAAAGTTATGAAGAAAATTTATAAACTGACATGGATTAAGGGTTATCAAAAAGTGGAAATTTAAAGTACAAACAAATCCCTAATAAAAAGGCTTCTTATTAAGGAGAGATGGGACAAACTTCATATCTATATTTTCAAAATAGCAAGTTTATTTTCTATTAATTTTCTTCCAAAATGTAAGAATATTTTGTGGTAACTGTATTGAGTTATCAACATTAATAATATTTCTGCTCTGGGCAAATTACAGTGTTTCTTACTAATTAATTTGTAAGTACTTTAATTAAGTCCTTGTTTTCTATGAAGAGGGGGCTGCTATAATTACTCTGAATAGAGGTGTCGAAGATCTTATTATAAGGCATGACGTAAAATGACAGTAAAAAAGCATTTTGTTTTCAATTAGCCTCAGTGTACAGAACAGCCATTATTCTTTAGATGTCATGACTATTTATTTTGTATTAGTTGACAACAATACAATGTTGTCACAAATTGTTACCGACAGTGAATTCGATTTCTAGATCCCATATCTCCTTAAATGATAGCAAGAGATTTGTACTTCCCATTTTTGATACCCCTTATTTTGTCATTCAGTTTTGTCACTATCTTCTCCATAGAGATCTTCTCCTTTTCTTCTGTGCTTTTATCCATGAAATATGAGGCAAATACATGGGCTGAAAAAGAAATTGTATATGTCAAACTAACATAAAAATGCAGAAAAATTATTGAAAATAATATGCAAAATGTTCTGATCCTTTTTCACATTTTTAAAATATCTAAACACCTAGTTACAAACATAGTTATCCAACTTTTCATAAAAAAATGGGTTCTTTTTAAACACCTAAACCAACAGAACAGTATTCTGAATATTTAATTTTTTTCATTTATCAAGGAGACCAAGTTTATTCAATGTATAAAAACAAAGCATAAGTATGCTTACAACGTAGAGTCCTGCGTTTATTCTAGTCCATGGCAATTTTGTCGTTGTGGTATCCATAAATGGATTTGTTACGGCACTCCTCAGTTGTTACGCGAAACTCGAGCAGGGAAAGGTCCTATTTGTCGCCTGAGGATGAAGAATTCTCGCACCGCCTCAGGTCTACCGTGCGAAGACGAATGTCATACTTCGCATCCCAAAGGTATGAGAGTTCTGAAACAATCACCATATATAGATATAATTTAATTTTCTCTTAAGTTCTATTTCGGTATTAAAGAAATCGTCATAAAGCTTTGCCGTTTCAGAGAAACTGAATTCAAGAGAATCATCTTTATGGCTTCTTTGACTGTTATTTATGTTAATTGATCTTGCAGGACATTGACGGCAGTATACAATTGCAGATCAACAAAGGAAAGAAATACAGGTATATTATCATGCAGTTGACTAATTATTGAGAAAAGTGTGTTTTTACGATAGCATTATTTATGATTATTACCCTCACCATCTGAGGAGTCACCTAACACCTCTTCAGAATGATCAACTGAACTGGCATTTGGTTTGGAACCTGTAATAGACAATTGTTGACATTACATTACGAACAATACAAACTGAAGAAACTTAGAAGAAGTCTCTTCAATATCATACATTCAACATAAATGCATTGATCTAAAATGGAGAAATTTGTTCCACTTTGAATTCTTTTTGTGTCAGTTCTCATCAAGTACATAGCTCATTATCCTGTCTCAGGGTACTCCACTAATCTGTACCCTGGGCTCAGAAACTAGATTCGCTCACGCGGCCTGACTTGGAATATAGCCAATCAAATCATTTTCTCGCCACCTTCTTGATAAAATTTCAACGAGAATATGATTTGATTGGCGATATCACAAGTCGGGCCGCGCGAGCAAATCTAGTTTCTGACTACATGTATGTTGTTTGGGCCAGAGGCCTTAAAAACTTAAATAAATTCTCTCTGTCTCTCTCAAGCACATTTGTAATGGAAAAATACATGCCATTTACACAAAATACAATAATTCAGACAGTTGATGTTAATGACCAAATAAAACATGTTACAATAATACCTTTTCAAATATAACTTATAATATTAAATACACTTTGTTTCACAGCACACCAAAGCTATAGTACTTATGTACTGCCTTTTCCCTATACCAGATTATCATTGAAATGCTTCACCAGATCTAAATAAATAGAGCCCCAATAAACTGAATAAGGAATATGTACATGAAGATTTATATCTGGAGAAGCAGTCAAAATAGCAAAAATGACTCAACATAATTCGAAAGTGGCTTTCAGGTTATTTCAACTAAAAATAGTGATTTTACATTTAAATGTTACCTCAAGCTATTCATTGTTTAGACAGGAAGACAATGAGATATTCTGTTCCAAGTCTCCATCTAAAAATACATGTAATAAGAAACCTATATATTTTAAGGGGTAAGGAATCTAAACAAATAAAAGAACATAAAAAATTTCTGCAAACCTTTTCAGTCCGATTCTAGGATTACATCCTTAAGACAAAGATATTTTCAGAAAAAAGAAATCTTGAATATCTGTATTAAACAAGATGTGTTTGTGAAACACGAATGCCCCCGGATGCATCCTGCTCGCTGTGTCAAGGTCAAGGTCACAAGGTGAAATGTCATGGTGTCATCTGAAAGGTCTCATCACAAGGGATCCATATGTCAAGTATCAAAGAGCTAGCTCTGACCAATCAAAAGTTATGACCAAGGTTAAAGTTTTTGTGGACAAACGGACAGACGGACGGACAGACGGAAAAGGTCAAATATCATGGTGTCATCTGAAAGGTCTCATCACAAGGGATACATATGTCAAGTATCAAAGACCTAGCACTGACAGTATAGAAACTATAGCCAAGGTTATAGTTTTCGGAAAAGGCTCGCTGTGTCAAGGTCAAGGTCACAAGGTCAAATGTCATGGTGTCATCTAAAAGGTCTCATCACAAGGGATACATATGTCAAGTATCAAAGAGCTAGCTCTGACCAATCAAAAGTTATGACCGAGGTTAAAGTTTAAAATGCTCGCTGTGTCAAGGTCAAGGTCACAAGGTCAAATGTCATGGTGTCATCTGAAAGGTCTCATCACAAGAGATCCATATGTCAAGTATCAAAGACCTAGCTCCGACCAATCAAAAGTTATGACCAAGGTTAAAGTTTTTGTGGACAAACAGACAGACAGACAGACAGACAGACGGACAGACAGACGGACAGACAGACGGACAGACAGACGGACGGACAGACGGACAGGTGAAAAACAATATACCCCCGGAATCTCCGATTCAGGGGCATAAAAATGTACAAAATCAACAATATTCAATGTGTGATTTACAATTCCCCCTTCAAGTTATTTTGCTGATGAACCTTTGCAGTTTCATAATTAACTCTCAGATACCAAAGCTCCTACTTTATAAAAACATTAATAAATTTTCTATTTCAGTTGATTTATTTTACTTTATTAGTCCTGCTTTTATTCTACTTTATCTCTGGACCTATACACCTTTCTTGCACTTAAAGCGGGACTACGTCGAAGATAAATATGTGTCTCATACTTATCGACTGAGGCTTCGTTAGCTCGTTAGCGAGTCGGCTAGCTCAGCTCAGCGCAGCGCTTATGAAAACCAACGTGGTAAGGAGCTTAGAGCTCGTCATCGCAAGGGGCTTGATAGGGTTAATTGGAGAGGGGATCTCAATAACTTTGACACTGATCATTAGTTTTATTTCGAAATACTTATAAGCGTCAAAGGTGTATAATTATGAACCCGTTTTTGAATTTTCGCCAAACTCTTGAGAACAGAAACAGAACAGAAGTTTATTCAATTTAGTGACTTGAGCTCACAAAGCCCCTCGTCAACATTACAAAACACATTTACAATCAGAGTATGGAGGCAGGACATTTCAAAATGATATTGAATATAAACTTTGTTTTATGAACTTAGCTAAGTACAACTGAGTGATTTTATTCTGAGATTGTAACAACTGAAATAATTTATATTTTGATGAACATTCCCAATAAATTTTATCAATATATTTAACTCTATTTACATGATACTTTTGATAAACACAAACGAAATGATATTCGTCTTCAATAACATAAATACCTTGCTTAACACAAAAATCACATTTGAGTATCTCCCAACTTCTATTTTCAACTTGTGACATGAAATCCTTAAATGAGTGATGTAAAATGATAGACTTTGAGGAACACTGTTTAGATATGGTTCATATGAAAAACTTTGCTTAATATTAGAATATACCTCGAGTTTCGAAGTGTTATTAATATCACAATTGAGAAATGGGGAGGGGGTCAGACTCGGCCAAAATGCGTGGTATTCGGGAAACGGTCAGGAGAAGAGACGCTTAAAAATCAACATTTATTAACAGTTTCAAAATTGCAGGTGTCAGTGCAGGTAGAGTACATAATTCAAAAAGAATTTGCCGCTTTACGATATTTCCATTGGCTATTGTAGTTATTATAGTGTAGTCCAAATAGTTTTGATTGCTATCGTAAAGTAGTATTGAATACACATTTATGAAGAATAATTTGGGCTACAATATCATAATTTAACTTAAATTTCCATTGGAACAAATATACATAACATTTACATTTTTATGCGCATTACAATGTAAATCTAATGGCATTTATTTAATATTAGTCAAATACATTTATTTGAATTATGTACTTCAAGCTGAGATAATTTCAATTCAACCTTAAATGTTTTACAACGATGATACTACTTACCATAACAGGGCAGAAAATTGTCATGGATATTTTTATTCAAATTTTTTTGCTGTATTGGAAACATACTTATCATGTCAAAACAAAACTTCTACACAATTTTAAAGAATTATCAAAAGAACACAAATAAATGAAATGTGTATTTTGAAAGGTTCTTTATATTGTATAATCATGTACTATTTAAAGGCAAATGCAATTCATATACACTGATTGTGAAAAGAATGGACGTATGGAAAACAAATGTAAAATGTTTCCTATAACTACATGCTTGTGCTAGCTGCTGTTATGCAATATCATGTTCAGATATCATAATCGAGCCTGTATTCTCTCAGACAAATTGCTTCACCAGATACGATACGACCTGTGCCGTCGGATACACATTATTCCATGCACATAACATATTTTAACATTTTATTGTAACAATAATTATTCTTCTGTGATTGTGTTCACACAAACCGGGGGGGGGGGGGGGGGAGCAACCTGGATATATGGCTTTAGGTGGGTAAACATTAGTAATGTAGTGATGAGCTGAACTGAATATAACACCCTACAGTAAATACCGAGAAAATAATGTAATGGAACATTT
Source organism: Steromphala cineraria (assembly GCA_916613615.1). Classification (NCBI taxonomy): domain Eukaryota; kingdom Metazoa; phylum Mollusca; class Gastropoda; order Trochida; family Trochidae; genus Steromphala; species Steromphala cineraria. The sequence continues at coordinate 29,250,361 of OU744723.1, read as the reverse complement.
ACACTTTACATCATGTTGGTAACCAAAATGGAGGAATTCCGCCTCGTTTATTTTATCTTGAGTTATAAGTTGACAACCAACCACAAAAAAAACCCATTTCTTTCCTCCCATTTTTCTAATTTTTCTGTATTATAATCAACTAGTTTTCCGAAAGTATTACTTTTTCATCTTATAAATACAAATGCTGGGGCGACCACAAGTTTGACCGATTTGGAATCCAGTCACATGTCTTTTACGCTGATGGAACTCGATCTTCAGCAGGAAGACAGGGTGGGGGGGGGGGTTATGATATTGATTCAATTTGTCGATGTTTCTTTTCTTATATTGTATGCATATTGAAAACACATTTATAACTGTATATTTGAAAGAAATGATAATGACATTTAATAATTACAATATTCTCTTACCCTGGAACTAAATGATAAGTAAATTAGTGATTTATTTACGGTTACAAATTATTGTGGTCAATAACACCGACATATATCTTTTGTTTATTCCTGCTCGTCAACTGCAGCCAGGGAGGTTGAACGAGATTGCAGTGATTGTTTGAACCAGACCTTGTAAGTACTATAAACATAATTGATGTTATGTTATGTTAATTGATATGACCGATCATTTCCTGTTCTGAGGACAGCTGTGCTTTATTGCTTTGTGGCTGACTGATTGATTATAACCTATTAGATAGCACATGTTATTTAGAACTGCCGGTCTTTGCATGCATGAGAGGACTTCTGATAAAGGAATTCAGCACCGGATAGCCTAATTTATTGTGTATTTCAGAGCTCCAAATAAGCTTTTGCCTATCTGGGTATATTACCCGAATTTTGAGTGATCTTTTTATAGCAAGGCCACCAATTATCTAAACATAATAGATGACGAAAAAAACTTTACTTTCGCTCTGAATGACCAAGAAACAGCAAAACATTCGAGGTTTCAAACACGCTAAAAATAACAGTGTGTTTTATTCACTAAGATCCCCTGTCACATATAAAAATTAATCTTTAAAAGCATACGAAAATGACTGATGGAGTTCATGATGGGAAAATTTGTTTTTGTTCTTGAATCACCGTTAGCAAAATTAATAAATTATGATAATCATTTGTCTACTAATAGCCTAGCTTTTTAAATATAGAAAGGCAAGTTTTACAAACATTCTAGAGTCATTATTCTGAAAACAAAGACGAAAATCCTAGGCTAAACGGTAACGGTAAAGTTTTGATCATCAATTTAACTCCCCACACAACTGGCAACCAATAGGTCAGTGTTTCATACGAGTGGCAAATTTCCGTTTTTAATTTTATATCAGTGTCTTCAAAATTGAGATTTTCTCGTAGCCATTTCGATTGGTGTAATTGGAAGGGTACGCAAACTGTGGTGTTGTATTGGGTAAATATGCAGTTATTTTTGAGTAGCGTAAACAGCAATATTTAGTGCTTTTCTATACGCAGACAATTATTTTTCTTGCGTAGTTTGACTTTTCCTTTCCGTATAATTCGCAAATACGCAGCTTATCTGGAGCTCTGCAGTATTTATTATGTTCGAAATGAATCTATTGTTAATTTTCTTTTCCATCATTTTGCTAATAAATGACAAGCTACTTAAAACATCTACATTGTTCAAATATTTGAGTATCGGGAAGATGTATGGCAAATATTGAAATGATAGTAAATTGCTAATAGCCTTATTTTGTACTTGGTACTTTGATCTTGGTCGTAAAGCGATGTATGCATTGTATTGTCAATTTGGCATCAGGACAAGTCCCTTTTCATTATGCACTCAAATGAATTCTTTCGAATTTAGGGCCACCATTTGGGAGTCAGTTGACATTGCTGCTACAGAATGACGACCCACTCATATTATCAACCATTACACACTAGCTCCTTTGTTTTGTTCGAGTATTCATTTTTCATACCAACTCATATTGTCTGTGAAATGCACGTGCCGAGGTGTTCATCAGACAAAGTGGGTGTCCATGGTGAACACCTGGGATTGCCATGAACACCTGATAGTGAAACTATGATAATTTGATTTCCGAATATTTTTCAAATTCAAAGTTTTCTTTGCAAATCAAAGACACTCACTAAAATTGCAATTTACCAATATATAAGACATTAACATATTTTGCACTCCAAGCATGGGTTCGAATGTGTGACCACTTGATTTCAAGCCCAGTGACTTATCCATTAGACCACGGAGGCCGGTTGAAATTACAGGATGTTTTTCATGACCTCATGATTAAATTTTTTAAAATTCCTGATAATAAACATCACCGTGAACGATTATTTATATATTTGATAATTGTTATAAAACAATTTATTGGTACCAAATAATAATATCATATTCAATTAAGGTTTTTTTGTTATTTGTTTTCATATTAATCAATTGTAGTAGTTTGAAGGGTCCCGCACGGATTGCACGTACAGCACGAGAGACTCATGCCAGTGTCAGCTGCTTGAAATGTACATTGATTCTCCAATTTAGAGTCAATATTTCACCTTCTCATTATATATAATAAAGATAAGCTTTTCAGCATTATCAAAACTGATGTAATGTTGAAAATGGGTTAATATAGCATTGAGCCTAACGGCCTCGGCGTTCATGATTCACGTGCGCGAGGGTTCATCTAACTTGAACACCTCGGTCTCAGTCGGTAACTATTACATCTCGACTCGCGAGGGGGAAATCCCCCCACTGAGAAGCGAAGCCTACACCCTTCTCAGCTCACCGTCTCAGCAGCGAAGCTCGTTAGCAGGCAGGCTAACCCGCACGGTCTTATGCACGAGTACAGCCTAAGCCGCAGACCCCCTTTAATTTTGATTAAACTAATATTTCTATTTCATTGAACGTATTGATTAAAGATTTCCATGTTAGGATAATGAATATGATGTACATATGTCAAAGTTAAACACCATTGAGTTTCTTTACATCCTTAAATCTTAAATAGGAGAATAAGATAATAAAAATAACAAGATGATTATATAATAATTAAGAAAACGTCCTCATTTTGAGACAACAATGTGAAGAACAGTGCTTAAATTTATGTTATTTTGCACCAGGCAGTCCAAGAACAGAACTGTATGATAACAGTTACACTATGTAAATAATTAAGTCAATAATACACACATTACTTACAATACTATTCATGGCTTGAAGTGAGATGTCAGCCTCTTTAGTGCCATGACATCTCCCAATGTGTGACGAGATTGCAGCAGTTAATTGAGTTGAATGAACACATGCCTAGGAACTCAAACAGGAGGATGACTGGAGCTTTGGCCTGCATGCAGCTTCACTGAAGAGGAAAGAGAGAATCTGATAATAATGTGGAGGAAAAAAATAGCTTCAGCTTTTTCTGCATTGAAATCAGCATTGATATTTTGTTATTGTTTCTTCGTTATTTTTATTCTTAACATTATCTTGTGAACAATCAGTTTCAAGTTATTCTTTTGAAATAACATCATTTGCATCTATCGTCAATTTGAAAACACGTTTCAAAATTGTATATCGAATTTATTTGAGTGCAATATTCATTAAATTTTTTTTAAAACATACCTTGAACATTGAGCATATACTAATTATATATTTATGATTAATTTAACAAAATCAGAAAGGACCAATAGTCCATTTAACGGAATTCATTCAAACAATTAATTTTGCCTTGCTGGAGTGGATCGAGACATCGCAGGTTGCAAAAAAATAATAAAACGTCTTCTTCCAAAATATTTGTCTTACGTCTTCTTATATCAAACATATTTCAAAAAGTCGTTAATATTTGGTTTGAAATTTACTATAAATAAAATTCGCTTACCGTCCGATCTCAAATTGTATGGAACCAAAGCCTTCGTCGTCGAGAGTCTTCGACTTCGGTTAGGCCTAATTCTTGGAGGTTGGATTGTGACCGATCGTCCATATTGTTTTGGTTATACCGTTGTTGACAGAACAAGAACTGGGTCACTTCATCTATAAACAGTAGCTGCTGTCTCTTTCTAAAGAACACTTCCTCTTATCTCAAGCTAGATAAAATTGTCCGTGAGTTAATACATTGTGAAGAACATCCACAGTCAGGTGACTTGATACATTTTGGAAAACTTTCGAATCGAGCCTGGGTTACCATATTTCATAATGTGGCGCCTATTCTTGGGCATGCGCAGGAATCACTTCCGATTATGTGCAGATCATAAGATCTCCAAGAGTCTGAACTGTTCCTAATATGCGATTGTTTTGATTTAATTATTCCGAATATTGCATCATTATTTGGTTTGAGGTTAAACTAATTTTGTCCACGTAAGCTTTTATCTGGGTTTAAATGCATTATTTAAGAACAAATTGTTACTAAGGTAGTAGTTTATATTCAATTTTTAAATGATAACAGAAATAACATTTGCAGATTATAGGAATTTTGAATCAAAGATATACTGCCCGTCGAAAACGCGGATACTTCTACACCAAGTTGTTATGAAAGATGAACTACGGGGAAAGAAAAATATTTACCACTTAATTGAGATAAATTTTTAACATTTTCAACAACCACAAAAAAGCTTGAACCTATTATACAATTTTCATCAGGAATATATATACTGACATGCACATGCGTTGCCATTATAATTCGGAAAGGTTTGACTTGTAGTCTTTTAGAAAAGAAAAGAAGTAGAATTACATTTTAGCTTTGAAGATTATGTTTATGTATAAAAATACAAATATTTATATGGAATAATTGCTCATTTGATTTTGAATTCGTTAAATTTGTAGCCAAAACGAACTCGTGTTTTCAGATCTCTGCAATCTGGTGCCCGAATCATTTTCGGGAGGTATAAACTTGTCTCCATCTCTTGAATGGATGTATTACTAAGTACTTATTAGATTTATGTATTCCGTACATACTTGTTACCTGAAGTGACAAGACTTGTGTTCAGACGAGAATGGTGCTGTTCTGTGCAATGAAACGTGAATACATGCGCGATGTTCGCTACAAGAAAATATACATGTTCTATTACTATTTTATACGTGTTGAATATGTTTTTAATGTAAATTAACTAAAAAGGCCTACATATCTACATCGTGAACTGTTTTATCAAATGTATTTTCGAAAATTTAGACCCTAAAAAATTGTAACAATGAATTAACCCTTAAATTAAATGTTGTTACAAGTAATTCATTGTCCTTTTTTGGGTACGAGTTCCCGGAGTGGGGAAGATTTTGTTAAAGAAATGAATTCGCCTATATGTAGATTTACTTAAATCTCAAATCTATATATAAGGTTACTTAAAACAAGACTAATAAATTAATAATCTTTGCAAATTTCATTGGCAAAAAACGTATGCTCATATATAGCCAAAAAAGGCCAATATATTTTTCTGTGTAATATACAAAGGGAGCCGCTCAAACAAGACTTAGTGTTAATACAAATAGTGACATAATTGCAAGATCATAGTTCAAAGGACTCCTTAAATGTTTTTCTTTTAGTAAAAATTCTCAAAATAAAAACGGATTGAAGTTTTTTCTTACAAGTAAAAAAAAGTCGTTGTGAATAAAAGAGTCGTCTTGTATGATGGGAAAAGCAACGTTCTTTTTTCAAAACCGATCTGTTTTTAAGCATCATACCGGTAATTGCAGAAACGGAACATCAGTTACCATTGTTTTCATCTCATTCTATACCAGAATCATAAACAATTAAATACTGCATGAGAACCATACTGTTCCAATATTGAAATTCCGCGTGTTTGAAAATGCTACGTCTTTTACGGTTTATTCATTTCATCTATAAACGCATTGCGTTTTTGTAAAATGCTAGTATTTTTTAAAATCCAAACAAACTTTCCTAAATGTGTCGAAGTCATTGAAAGAAAAACTTTAGATAGTTCCTTCCTATATATTCTAAAAATGCGTTCCACCTATAATAGGAGTTTAACATACATCCCGAAATTACGCGCGTTTTTCATATAACATGTATAAGTTTTTATCAGGAAGCATGGGTCACATCTGATATTTGAATACAATTGAAAAAGAATATTCCCATGATTTATCTCGGGAATACAATATTGACAATGACCCAGAATTACTTCATTCTCAGTCTTTAGAACATATCTAGTCGACAAACTTTTTAAGTTCTTTTAATATGTTAATGTCTCCACATATTTCAGAATAAAAGGGCCTGTTTTCATGAAAGCATATTTCAAATTTAAGAAAACACCTGCACTCATGTATTCATCTAATCTGGTTCACTTTTTTCAACTTTGAAATAATTATTCACTATATGCTATATATCGGACTTTCAAGAAACCATAACCAAAATAAGATCATTGCTCTATGATATGTGTAAATTATCTTTTCACGATCTCTTAATGGTCAAAACTAGTTGACATGAGAGTTGATCAACTCCCGACATTTCTTATCATTCCAATTGAATTTTCACTTCATGTGATTTCTGAAATAAGATAATGTAGGCTACAACATCGTGATTAATAGGGATACCATAATATGTATATATGTAGTCAAACCTTATATACAAACTGAAGATTAACAACTCAAGCAACTCGAAGAATTGATTTCTAATATGAATAGGCCTATGTACTTCAAGTGCATGTGTTAAGACATTAAAAGGCGTTTACGAACACAAGATAAGCAATAATAAGATGGAACATTTTTTTATATTCTTCACGATGATATGTATTTAATGCTTAACTTACGTTGTTATGAGAGGCTACTATACTATAAGGACTTACTTATTTTAACAACTTATGTTTGTTTTGCAATACTCATTGTTAACTATAAAGGTAATTTATTATAGTCTCTCTTAAATTGTCATGTGATTTTGCGTTTGCATCGTTTTGTTACTTCCTACATTCCACATTTTGAAGAAATGGGCTTAGGCCTGTATGTATTTTATAAGGATATAGAAGCTGTCAAGAAAACCTTGCTATTCTTTGAAGTAACTTTTTAGGAAGTTCTGCATCAGTATAATTATATTTTTTGGACAAAGTGACTGCCATATAATATGCACTGCCAACCGTATTCATCCTATTAAGCGCCCCGGGCGCTTAGCTTAACAAAATTCAAAGGGGGCGCTTATTAGGATACCCCAGAAAGGGGGGGGCGCTTATTAGGAATACGTTATAGACAAGCGAAAATAGCACTTGTCGGGATTCTGAACGAGAATGAAAGTAGGTCGATCGTGGAAATTCAGTGCAACTACACATTCACAGGCCCGGATAAACTAAAAACTATTGGAAAGCAGTAGAGGTAGGCCATTTTATGTATGAAGGGGAGGGAGGGGGGCGCTCTGTTATATGGAAATTTGTAATAGGGGGCGCTTATTAGGGAGGGGGCGCTTAATAGGACGAATACGGTATTTGTTTAAATAAGTATATATGTATAAATCAAGAGACGATGTAGTAGAGTTATAAGGCTCTTGCCTAACTGTAATATAAGGAAATTGTGGGACGAAGACCATGATTAAAAACTTTCTTTCAATATATTGAGTCTTGAATGCGAGTACGTTTTGCCTACGAATTCACTAATATCCAAAGCTCCTCACACTGAATTGCGACACCCTTCATGACAAGACTACTCTTTCCAGGCGCTGTTGTAGAAATTAAGACAATGGCCTCACTTCCGGTAAATAAAATTAAGCGCGTGATTCACTGAGTAAAACCAACTTTAGTTCAGGGAAACCAACAAGTAAGCAATAATTTCTAGCATATGACTCAGATATTGTGAAAAGGTCAGTCCTAAAAACATGTATCTTAATATCTTATTTTGCCATAAATTTTCAGTTCGCACTCAGTAAACGAATTCACCGAATTCTGAATGGACCTAAACTCCTTACACCGCAATGCGAAATCCCCATCACACAGCAGAACGCATTGGCTCTGTAGTGGAGTACAAGACAATTCATAAACTTCCGGTTTTGATATTTTGCGCGAAATGCAAGTAACTGCACTTCGATTAACTACATTCGACGATCTTTCACAACACAAGAAGAATGGCCATACTAATATACTAGTTCCTAGACAATGTTAATACGACGAGGTATTAAAAAATCCACCTTTTCAGGCCTTTTTTACTCTTTTCTGTCAAAAGACTTACCGTATCGTGTATTTTTATGCAGCAGAATGCAAAATACTTGGTGCTTTGACTTTAAGTTTGTGTCATGTGATGATTTCTTTCTTATTAGATCGATTTCTAGGTTCTATCTCCAGGACAGTGACTAGATTTTGACATTCGATTAAAATAAATTAACGTGTAAGTGCATGAAGAGTCGTTAATTCTATTTAGAAATCGAAACCAGTTAAGTAAAAATTTGTCAACTAAAACTTTTGATGTTTTGAAAAATATTTCATTCTCTTACAATTTTTTTATTTCAAGAAGTATTGAAATATATAGAAAATGTAGACTATCAATGTTTTTTGCCTATGATATTAGGAAAAGGGAGAACATTAGTATAAATAAGAACCAATAAGTTAATTATGAATATAATCTTTTTATAGTGTCCTTTGACAGGCCCCCTTAACACACGGAAATAAAAATGTCCTTTTGGAAATAATCTCCTCCTGTTTTGAACAAAAAACAACAAAAACAGAAAAAATCTCCTCTACTTTGGAAAAAATGCGTCAATTTCACATGCACGAGTGTTTATTTCGGCAGCGATAATGTCAAATGCAGTGACGATACTTGCCATTACGGACGCAAAAACGGCTTTTACGGAAATATAACGGCGCGGTAAGGCTACTGATCCGGTTTTCTGGGCGACCATCGGCGTAAATGGAGGCCAAACTGTTCTTTCCGGTTAATTCACGGCGGAAAACATTGCTGAGATTGCGACTATTTATCCCTTTTATCAGCTACAAAAATTATCTTTATTTAATTTAATGATTGCATTGAACAAGAACAATCATTAGCTTTCAAAGAATTTTACCTTTTATTCTCAAATGTCTAAAGATCGTTGTTAAAACGAGCTACAAAGTGTCAGACGGGTGACCTACTATTTTCACTTTTTACTTATTTTCCACTTGAGTGGAGACATATTGGTTTTGGCTGATTTCCCTTCCGTGTCAGCTTCAGTTTCTTTCAATTCAAATTGTTTTGTTTTCATGGCAACAGTTTGGACAGTTTTGGGTTAGTTTTGGAAGCACAAGACTGAAACTACAGGAGCAATCTTCATTTCAATAACTATTAATTAGAATGTTGCAAGTTTGAGTGTGTGAGGCCGAAAATATATTCTAAAAACATTTTTTCATTATTTATCAAATTTCATTTTGATAGCTAAATCCCATAGGATCAGATAATTTATTTTGTTATTCTGAGTAACAAATTTTGTTGACAATTTGAACTCTAATTTTATCACTAAAGAGGGATCCCGGTTTGAGAAATCCCACTGGAATCCCGGTTTGAATTGGGATTCCAGTCCCATATTTTCTACATGAAACCGGGATTCCCGGTTGTTGAAAAACTTATCCGAGTCATCCCGCCTAATCCCAGTAAATCCCACACTGAAAACCGGGATTCCGGTGGAATCCCGGTTCTATTTTCACTGGGGTAACGACTTTGTCAGGGATGCCATGGCGACTGAACTGGGACTTAATGCACTGAATGATGCTGTCAGAGGTGGTGTCTGTGAGTTTGTTAACCCCCCAGTAATCTGAATAGTAATCTACTTGCACAAGATAGTCCTCACCATCAAGAGTGAAAAGGTCTGCACCTATCTTGCTCCATGGCCTTTCTGGAATTTCATGTGTCATGAGCGTTCCTTTTGCTGTTTGTTTGCAAACTCACCACATGTAACACACTTACTGACATAATCCTTTATGTCAGCACTCATGTTTGGCCAGTACAAAGCATCACGTGAACACAGGCCTCTGCTCCAAGATGGCTGGCATGAATGCATTGAAGCATTTCTGGTCTGAGAACTGGCGGAACAACAACACGACAACCTTTGAAAAAGGACACTGTTTTGAACTGTTATTTCCTCTCTGAAATTCCAGTAGTCTCTTATACATACAGGAGCTTCCTCTCGTACTTCAGGCCAGCCGGCAAGAACTAATGACTTCAGAGTCTGCAAGGTGATATCCTGGTCTGTAAGACTTTGGATCTGATCAAGCCTCTGATTTCCTCCAGTTCACTGATAAATGATGATTCACTTGAGATTGCAAAGAAAGATCTCATAGTCTTTCAGGTTGATTGAGGGTTCAACCTTCCTCATTGGTAGAGCAGCTTGCGACAGGAAGTCTGCGATGTACATCTCAGAACCTTTCTTGTATCTGACATCAAGATGATACTTCTGGAGTCTGAGAAGCATCCTCTGAAGTCTCTTTGGAGAAGAGAGAAGGGACTTTTTGAAGATACTCTCCAGGGGCTTGTGGTATGAATCTACATGGACCACCTTCCGGCCATAAACGTATTGGTCAAAATATTCACATGCAAACACAATTGCAAGACATTCCATTTTCAATTTGCGTGTAGCGCTGTTCAGTTTGTGAGAGAGACCTAGAAGCAAAGCAAACTGGCTGTCCATTTTGGAGTTGGGCAGCTCCAAGACCAACTTCACTTGCATCAGCCTGAATTGTGACCTCGTCATTGACATCATAGTATCTCAGCACTGGTGCACTCTTAACCAGTGTTTTGATTTGATCAAAGTCTTTGTCGTGTTGGTTCTGCGTCTTTGTCTAGAAGTCGTAAACCTAGACAAATAGTTGATGAAGCCAATGAATCGCTGAACACTCTTTGTGTCTGTCGGCTTAGGCATGTCTGTGACAGCGCGCACTTTCTCTGGATCAGGTTTGAGACCCTAGGCTGTTAGGTGGCCAAGGTATGGTATGGCTGATTGTCGAAGGCGAAGTTTGGACTTGTTGAGTTTCAAATTTGTTTGTCTAGCTCTCTCAAGTAGTTTTATCAGGTTGTTGTCATGATCTGTGTTGGCTTCCTCAAGTGAGTCACCACATCCATACACAAGGATGTCATCATGAATTACCGCAACACCAGGTAATCCCTCCAAGACTTCATGCTGTCTTCTTTGGTATTCTTCAGGAACTGTGGCAATGCCAAAAGGCATACGTAACCAGCGATGGCACCCAAAAAGGAGTCCAGAAGGTTGTTAAGTAACTGCTGGCTTCATCAAGTTTAACATGCCAGAATCCATCCTTCGGGTCAAGAGTTGAGAAGACCTTGGCATTTCCTAGATGTGGAAGAACTTCATCAATTGTAGGTATCTGATAGTGTGACCTTCTCAAAGCCATGTTCAAGTCCTTTGGATCCAAGCATATTCAATGCTTTGGATCCAATGGTTTCTTCACAGCTACCATGCTACTGATCCATTCAGTTGGTTGAGTGACATTGGTAAGAACTCCCTTCTCGACAAGTTCATCGACTTTCTTTTTTACATCTCGTTTCAGTGACACTGCCATTCGTCGAGGTTGATGCTGTACAAGAGGAACAGTTGGGTCAACATCTAGGTGGTAAGTACCAGGTAAGCAACCAAGTCCTTGAAATACATCACCATAATTGTCCATGATTTCTGTATATGTCAGTGGTTGATTGTGTACTTCACCCACACTGTAGACACTCTCACTCAGGCTCATGAGCTGCAAGGCTTCACAGGCTTCTGCTGACAGCAGTGGTCTCTGTTGGCCTTTCACAACTTGAAATTTCAGGTTGTGATGTTCCCCATTCTGAACACACTCCAGAGTTGCCTCTCCAACAGATTTCAAAATGGACTCATCATATAGTCGAAGTCTTGCTGTGCTCTTCTCCAGAGGGGGGTTTCCATGTTGAGCAAGGTAACAATAGTCATTGAAGCTGATCAGGTTGCAAGTCGTACCCGAATCAAGTTGGCACTTTAAGTCAAGTTTCCATTCCTTGCTAGGAATTCCAAGGTTTAAGTCAACAAACCACTGTTTTCCTCGAGACTGCACTGAACCAACATCATGTGAGATAAAGTATGCCTGTTCATCAGAACTTTCGCCTTCACTTAGATTTTCATCAAATTCAACACCATGTGAATCAACAACGTCACTCGACTGCTATCTTGCTTTTTCTTGTAACAGCAACTTGCATAGTGATGAAGTTTTTTTGTTATATGCAGGACATGCACTTCTGTCTTGTTCATGCTGTCCACTACAATATTTACAGTTGTACAGCAAACAGTCTTTTTCACCACGCTGTCTGGATCTGTTATCCTGACGATCAGACCTGCTTTTGGATTTTACTGATCTGTCGTTGTTCATCTCTTTTCTTTGGAATGGACGCTTGACAAGATGAACAGACCCTTCGCTTACTGATGTTATTCTTTTTAGTTGTTTTTCTGCGACTTCACTAGCTCTGCAAGTGTCAATAGCATGTTTAAGGTCAAGTTTGGATTCACAAAGCTTTCGTGCCCGCGCACCATTGTCATTTGTACCCAACACAATTCTATCCCTTATTAAGTCATCATGTAAGGGACCAAATTCACAGGAGGCAGCAAGTTGTCTTAACTTTGTAACATACTGATCTATGCTTTCTGAGTTCTCTTGATTTGTGGTATTGAAAATATATCTTTCATAAATAACATTTCTAGCTGGTTGGAAATGCTTTTCAAGTGCTTCGAGGATTAGGTTTGAAAAAATGACCAATTCACACCTAAATCTCCTAAGTCCACAGGAGCGGATACAGAAAAACTACTGGACGCCATTTTCATATGTTTACGGTAATTGTTCACAGTTAGCAAGTAAGCACTGTCACAGTAGCGTAAAATCAGGCAAGTTCATCAGATTTATAGATCAAGCAGTCTATTATCACAAGCAATGACGATTGAGGAAAGATTTCTCAAATGTTGGTACAATCAGCAGCTGTCACGGGCCAGCTTACCGTAGCAGACAAAAACCACATGTGCGAGATACATAAACTTTTGAGTTGACAGTTGACACTCACCATTGTCTGACGGATGAATATCCAAGAACACAGAGCCTAGCTGAATGTTGCTTGCTTTGACAAATTCTGTGAGTCACAATTTAGTGCTTTAAAACCAAATTCGCCACTTCTGACACCATGTTTGTGTTCAAGGTGTTTATTCGTAATGTCGGTTACAACCACGACTAGTTCATCCGGCTGAGCACACATAAAAGCGGGAATGAAATCCGGGCATGCGGAATACGATAAATCTCATAACAGTGGCAGTCAGGGCGACAGGGACAATTGAGAGTAAGTCGTAAAGGATTCAAGAGCAAATGAAAAGGAAATAAAATGGCGAATAAAGTGTCCATGCTACAACACAATCAAGACCTTCTACTAGTCAGGAATGAGGACAAATCAGTCTTGCTTATGTCCACTGTTGAAAATGTAGAACCTGTTGAGACAGGCAAGAAGAACTGAGTGACTGGAGAACCAAATACAAAACCTTGTATTGTGCATGAGTAAACTAAGTACATGGGTGGTGTCGATCCCGCCGATCAAATGTTGTCATACACTCCGTTCAAAGTAAAAACACTAAAGTGGTGGAAGCAAGTGTGGTTTCATATTCTCAAAGTTACTCTCTTGAATGCCTATGTTCTGTACAAAGATCTTTCAAAAGATAAAACTTTGAAGACAAGCGGTCATTTCAGGAAAGAAACAGACAAGGTTGTAGGTCTGCACAGACGACGTCCCCGGGGTTGGCCAAGTACAAGCAATGATATTGTTCTTCCATCAAACATTGAGCCTGTAGGAAGGAAGAAGAATTTATCACGGGGCCTGTTTTGTATGTGCCACAGTCAGACGTGAACTTCGGTGATGAACAGCGCAAACTACTAACTAATTTTTAAGAAGAAAAGTGGAAAATAATTTTCATTCGAATGTGTCGAGTGCAATGTCTGTCTGTGTGAAACACCATGTTTCCGACTCTACCACATGTCAAAATATTACTGTACGGCTTACATCAATCTCGGAGAAAAAATATTGATAATGGACGGGAAGAAAATGATTGAAAAGAGATGGAAGTTTGGTTTGTGTACTCCGGAGCTTATAAGGTCTCAAAAGATTGTCCTTTGCACCAATAAAGTTGATTGTTTTTATACTGTAAGGTATCTTGTAAAAAAACTTTTTTTTTTTTTTTAAATTTCGGAAAAGAGACAGAGAATGTCAATGTGACCTGTCCATGGAAGTTCACATCAAGCCGTATCATGAACCCTGTCCCTTCTTTGGCACTAGCACTATGTAATTTATTACATACCCATGTAATCTTACGATAGTAATACGTAATGAAATACAATGAATTTCATATTGCACTCCTCAATCCGTATTGCACTTCTCACTTATCCGAATAAATTTACATTGTTCACAATTATAGATAAAAAATATTACAAAATTGAATTAATTACAAGATAACCGATTGCAACGAAAAGTTTTACCGATCTCAAAAACTACATCGACAGTAAGAAGAATGTGAATACCATCAAGAAATCGACAAGTGAAATAATGAAGTTTGCAACTTACTTGAGGGAAAACAATGAAAACCCCTGTCATGTTCTGTCACATGTGCAAGTCACATAGTTTTGAGGGGTCAAAGTATGATTTCCAGTCTATTCAGCGGCAACAACATTCACGGGGAATCATTTCATATCAACTTTTCCTCACAAATTAAATGAATGTCCCTCCAAAACCGTACACGTGCCATCCTTGATAGTGATTTAGATTTTGAGTGAGTACTGTCATTTCCTCTCTTTGAACTGTTCTCTCAATGTTCACATGTTTACGTTTGAATTTCATACGTTGTGAACAAACTTTGCCAAATGTCAATAAATGTTTCAAGTTATGAATGTTTATATGGTATTCGAATGAATACATGTAAGTGATATGCACATGTCATTAAAGAAATCATAAACAGATGAAAAAATATCTTGCGTCTTTTTTCCCCCCAATATTCATCACAGTTTTGTGTGCACTCTATTACCATGTGATGTCATAGGTAGAGGAATGTTATGTTATATTTCGTGAAAGGCACAATTAACAATTCTTCCTGGGAAAAACTCCTGCTGGGCCCTTCTCTGGGGTACTATAGACCCTTTTTCGCGGCAAATTTCACGCGACGGCTAGCTCATGAATATTTAGTGGAGGCTGAAAGACCGGAAGCTCCATAGCTTGCCTTCAGTCGCCTCAACATTTCGAGCGCATAGTTTTCAAATATTAAAAGTAATTCAACCCCACAAATAGAATTATTTGCTAGTACTTACTGTCATTAAGTCATGTTTAAAGGAATATTTGACGTGACTGGTTTAGAAAACAATTTTTTGACTGGGTATATGTTGACATGTGACGACACATTCGATGTTTGTTTACAAACAAACATCGAAGCATGCCGACATGTAGATGATCTTCTGTAGAAATATATGAATTTAATGTAAAATGTAACCCTGTATCGATCCCTGGTTGATGTTGTGAAAATATAGATCTACTAAGCATTAACAGAGGTTCTCCAGTATAGTCCAATATTAAAGTGAGTCAAGACTCGAAATTCCCATTGACTTGCATGTTATTAGGTGGTTAGAATATTTTTCATTAATTTAGCCTACTTATGGCCAAATTGTTGCCAATATGTATTGATAACATTAATAATAATAATAATAATAACACTTTATTATCCTCAGAACAAGTACATGTTGGAAATTTGTTTTGTGCCAAGGCACCCGGCAGCCACGGTGCAGCGCCAGTTAAATCGTTGTTGTGCCTTTACAATGCTGAGTGTCAAGCAAGACAGTTACAACTCCCACCTTTTAATGTCTTTTGGTATGACGCGACCGGGAATCGAACCCCGGTCTTCTGGGTGACGAGCGGACACTCTACCACTGAGCTACGTCCCCGATTATTAGAAATCATCTTAGCTACAAATACATATTTTTCATTTAAAAATCGGATAATTATTAACTTTTAAGACAATTGCAGCAAAACATCATTTATATACAGCAAACAGCAGCAAACTCGAGATTCAACATGGAGATCAATGGAACAGTCGCCAAAAATGTTGTATATTTGTTGCTTAAATCAGTCAACATTCAAGAATTAATCAATGGGAAAGGGAGAGGAAATTATGTGACTTCACCTGAGATGATTTCCTAGCTTTGTGTAATTTAAATCTATTAAATAATGCCTTCTCACAATGAATGAAAATTATTCTTGCAACAGAAATTCAACATGTAAGTCTATGGACATTTTATATATCCTCATTCGACATTATTCAAATTCATGGTGTGGTTTGGTACCCTTTATCAAAATAGACTACTGAGTCATATCATCATCTCTCCAAAGAGACATATTTATTTATGCAGAAAGAAATCAATCTTCACGTTAATGTAAAAATACTGAAACAACTTTTTTTGTTAAAAACTATTCAAATGAGAAAAAATATTTAGAAAATTTCAATCGCAATGGAACCCTTTTATTCCAGTACTAACTTGACCAATACTTTTACTTGCATCATATTTTGTTGTAAATAATTAGTTATGTGACTATAAGTATAATCACAACTGCAACATTATACCATTCTGTCTTGTTATGCCATGACAACTATATGTATAATGTATATGTAATCTTTGGAACCAATAAAAAAATTCTTCAATGGTTTTAGATTTAATATCACATCTGTAATCATGGCAAAATGATTAATTTTTAGATGATTTGTTGTAATAAAATTTTGCTTCATTTTCATTGAGACTGATAAAGACAAACTGTAATATTAATATAATACTAGATTAGCATTTGCGGGATACCGCAAAAGCAGAGCAGCCCCGGAACTTTGGGTTTCGCCTTACCCTGTTCCGCCTTTTACAGGCCTCACCAAATTGGGAATTTTCTCGTGACCTTGACCTTTGACACTCAAGGTCACACAATCAATGAACACATTTCATTGAGTATAACATTATTGTAATGAAATAAAGTGTTAAAAATTAAATTAATCCATTTTCTCCATATATGTTGACCTTGCTGTGACCTTGACCTTCGACAGTTCGTACCCAAAACTTTTTAAAAATGTAGTACTTCTCAAGAGATAATATATACAAAATCTGAACTTCATAGCACAAAAACATTTCAAGTTATTGTGTTTACAAGGAATTGCAATAACTCATATCTCATGACCTTGACCTTTGACCTTCTAGGTCACACAATCATTGAACACTTTTTATTGAGTATAACAATCATGTATTGATTAAAAGTGATCATAGTTAAAATTAAGCATTTTCGCTAAACCATGCTTAAGTCATGACCTTGCTGTGACCTTGACCTTTGACAGATTGTAGCCAAAACCTTTTCAAATTTTTTTACTTTTCCAAGGATGATATATACCAAGTTAGAGCTTCATAGCACAAAAACTTTTCAAGTTATCGCGTTTACAAGGAATTCTTAGAGTGAATACATAGCTCGTGACCTTGACCTTTGACCTTGAAAGTGAACGTGTCAAAATCGTTCCCCCGAGGTATGAGTAGTAAGGTATGAATAAGAGTTCTGGAAAGCTTAGGGGAAAAAAGTTATAGCTAGTAGTACGAGTGCGGCGGCGGCGGCGATGGAAACTTCACAAAAACTGATAGCAGCCGCGTCCTTAGACGGGGCTGCTAATTACTGTATAGTAATCATGTGTACTCAAAACATGCATAGGGGAGAAATACTTTTAATTTATCTTAATAACAAGATTCATGATATAATATGACAGAATTAAGGCAAGGAAGCTAAATTATAAATGTGAAATTTATACAAAAATAATCAAAAATCTTGTATGTCTACCCAGTAACTCACATGTGTAGGGCCTGAGGCACAAATCCTGTTCTTACAATGATATCATTTCATAAGAGAAATATTCAACAAGGTTGCTTTGGGTGATCAATTAGGATAATCAAACAATATGTTGAAGTTTATTCTAGAATCTGAAATGTAAAGGCAGGGATTGGGAAAGACAGGGGTCATGGGCCATTTTGCCCATTAAATGAAAAAATGTCCCATTAACAAATTGAAGTATACTATTGCTGAAAATAAGAAAACTACTGAAAAGCCTGAAAATGGCCCATTTGAAATGTCTTTCCAAATCCCTGTTTAATATTGTCCCTTGTCACTAATATTGTTTTTACAGTCAAAAGATATAAAATCATGTAATAAAATCTCTTGGGTCTGAGACTCTTAAATTTGACTAATCTTAGATAAGATAAGATAAGATAAGATAATGTCTTTATTGTCCCAAGGGAAATTTGTTTTACATCATATATACAGTTCTCCAGTTACAAACAAAGCAAACTAAATGTACATGATAATATTATTATGCATAAGATTTGTCTATATAAACATGAACACATCCGATTGAATTTAACAACATATTCAATATTACCTGTTATATCTACAAACAATTTAAGGATGAAAACTGTGTGCCTCAGAAATGTTTCAATACTGTGATAAATCATTGCTAAAATTCATTTTTTTTTAGTTCTGAATACAAACATGCGAATTGTTTAATGTATAAGGTACATAATAATATTATATATATATATGAATTTAATCTTCCTTTTTTTTTTGACTTGATGTAATGTTGAAACATGTCTTTGATGTCCAGACTACAATGGTTTAGGGGGGGGAGAGTACCATCAAAACACAAATGACAAACATGAAAGGTTCCAAATTTTAATGTGACGTTTCGGGGGTCGTTAAACCCCCTTCCTCAATCATTTATTTGATCCACAGTTATGTCATTCTATGATTACCACATTTCCTAAGCGTAGGTCAGCACCGCCCTAGCCCTAGACTACAATGGTGTTTTATCTGTCATTCTGGTAATATCCTTGATAACAAAATCCTGTTCATGGGATATTAAGCTAATTATGTAAGCCCTAAGTGCCAAATTTGCATAAATATGCATTAATATAGGTTGTTTATCATTTTGTTTGAAACTAAGATGTTTTATCTGAAGGCCCTTCTCCAAAATGAACAAACTAAATCATGAATATTATTTTCATAATATTCTCTCACATCCATCATTAAGATCTAATGTTTATCAATAATTATTACAATCATAATGATCCCACTTTAAATCTTATTTAAGAGAAAAACAGCAAATTAATTTGTCTATCAAAATATCACTTTTCAGGAAGTGATGGGATGTATTATTTAAGCTAAGAAATGAAGATATAGCAGTGCAGGTTGTTCTTTCGCCAAATAGTACTATTTCTTTGGCTCATGCAATAAGATGACAAAATATACCTAAACATGGATCTGCCTATGCTGATCCCCAATCAGTAATTTGAATCTCAGATGGAATATTATTTCAAAATAATATTGCATGACATAACCTGCATATATTTTGTTAAGACAATACTACACTGTGACTACAGCAAACCATTTCTTCAGAAAAAAAAAAATTAACAGGGATGCTGGAATATCGTTTTAGTTTACTGCATACTGCTTATTGTAGGTAATCCAATCCCTCAAAGGCTGATCGATTACATTCAAATAATTTTCTTTTGGAAAAACAATTTGAGCCAAAAAAAACATGTTTTCGCTTGGGAAAGGGTTGTGTGAATATTGACAATCAGGAAGTAATGCAATCTAACCGGTAAGAAAATATCCCTAGGAAAACAAAGTCACGTTTGTAGAATTTGTTTTTTTTTCAAATTTAAATGATACTCCAATATTAAGTTCATTTATTTTCAGGAATGGACATCTCGTCATGTGTATCAAAAAGACTATCAAAGACAACCGCATGACAAACATGGCCGCCTTAATGTTTACGTTGTTTTGCAGACATAAAAACTACTTTCAAACCATAATACTGATTGACAGTGTTCAATGTAAAGTGTTTATGCTTTTACAGTTACAAAGGATACCATTTTGCCGTCTTTACTGAACAGGAAATGTTTCATTAGCGAGTATAATTGAAAAATTGCAAGCGAGTTGGCACTTCACTCACCGTCATGTTTTGCCTCCACCTCGATCAGCTGTTATGTTAATGAGGTCAAGGTCGTATGTAAATGAGCGCGCGAAAAGGGGTCTATACTGTTGGTTTGACCTTTTTAGATAATCAACTTATTTGATACACCTTGAGTAACCAGATGCGGTCTGTTGCTCCCAGTGTTGATATAAATATCTAACACTTGCTCTATCGGCTATAGTTTTCTTCATCCCTGTGCCGTCAAGAATTTCAATTTAATAACATTAATTGGTTTCTTAGCAATAAGTCTTGTCTCGTCATTATTTAATGCAGATATAACCTGGGGGAATCTCACGACTCATTCAGTGGACCTCTGACAATTTGGCAGAAAGGTCAGAGGTTTTTGTTTCAACATCTTTCATTTCCTGAGCATATTAATGACTAAATAAATGCTCAGATAAAGTTTTATTAAACCTCACCACAATAGCTTGACTTCCATCAGCTTCTTTTTCACCCAGTAGTATTCTAGCATTGTGTTTTGTCAACAAACTTGTTACATCCAATATAAACTCACGCCCAGGATCTACATTAAATATTTGAGGCCATTTCAGGGGACTTTTTTGTATATTTTTTCTAAGGCTTTAGCTAACTTGGAAGAATTTTTAGTCATTAATGGTGTTGCTTGTTTATAACTGCTTACAATGTCTATCACTGTAACTGCGTATTTATATGTTTTTCTAACAAATCTGACATGTGGTAGAAATAATAGGTCAGCTTGATGACCTTCAATTTGAGTACCCACATCAAATTTTTGTCTATGCATATCTAGGTGGTTGGAGGTATATTTGCTAAATGGCTTGTTTCATTAACCAATTCTTCGCTACAGTCCTGCTAATCTTACTAGCATTCGCAAGTTTTTCAATTGCTGTAAGAGCCTTCCAGTAACCCCTCGGACTGTAATACAGCCTTTGGAGTTTCTTTTCCATATGTTGTCATATTCAATCCAGACTTTTTAATAGCATTGTGTCCATATGCATATGTATTTATACCATTATTTGTAATCCACCTTTTAATATCTAATGGACATAATGTTGTTTTATCTATTCTCGTTGCATAAATGTTATGACCTTCACTTCCCAAAGTATTTATCTCAATTTTAAAATTTGATCTTTCCAAGTAATGCCTTTTTATTCTGCTCAAAGTTCATATTTTTCTTTACTACATACCGTTTAAATCCCTTAGCCTCCTTTATTTCCTTTTCTGCCATTTTTATACAATACATTTTTGGTCTTAACCCCACATACTCAGAAATAGGCACACCATTACATTCATCTTACGTAAATCCTTTTTGTTTTTCACATTTTTTATGTTTTTCTTCATATCTTCATACACATCAGTTTGTATTTCTAGCACTAGTAGTAGAGAATCTGTGTCGGTGTATAAAACTTCACATCTCCATACATTTTCTTTAACTCATTATAAAACCAGTCTTACATTAAATATTTGAAAGGTCAAATACACTCATGTCCACCCAAATTGGTTTAATGAAAACTATTTTTGATTGATTTATGTGAACAGCAGCCAAATCATGATCAAATATTTTGAATTCATTAAATGCAGGACTAGCAATAGCCTTCCTCAATGATTCTTACTCATATGTCCATAGTAATCTCACTTCTACTTTTTCTTAAATTTTGCATAGTTTTACCAAATACTGAATTATTCATTAGCTTGTAAAGATTTTTCTCAAAACCGCTGGTAGCTTTCTTCCTCAGTTCAGTATTCAATCATATATAAGGCTCCATCCAAGGACTCGATTAATTGAAGACCCCTTTGTACTTTAGTTAATTTCATGCCCACAGAAATATAGTTAAAGATTTCTATGATGAACTAGTTATTTTAATTTGTTCATCAAATTTGGAACTGATTCTTACACATCTGATAACTTAGTAAGTCCTAGTAAGTTATTTGTGTAATCTGACAACCGTTCTCGTTTAACGGTTCATCTTTCTGGGTTTTATGTAAATATTTTGGATATTTGAGGTCAGCTTCAAATATCTATCCCTTTTTGGAATATTTTGGTATTTTCATTATACATGCACGGCTTGTTGTTTATTGGGTAAATGGGTATAATCAACCCACTTAAATCCTCCTGTAGGTAAATACTGACTCGTAGCCAAACCATAAAGGTTATTAGCATGTAATAGAGTATATACCTACTTTGCTTAGTTGCTATGGATATACACATTTTTTCAACAATAAATAACGGTTCAATTCATGAGTGTACTTCTCAGTTATTGCAAATGTATCATTAGCTTTTGCTAAAAGATCTAGTGACCATAGCAGGCCCCCATAAATAAAAATGTCAATTTGGAAAGAATCTCATCCTGTTTTGTACAGATAACAACACAAACTGAAAAAATCACCTCTACCAGTGTATGAAATAAGACCCGTCCGTCAGCCCGAAACGGGTAACTTCTGGTCTGGGCTGGTAACTTTTTAATGTTTTTGTTGAATTTGACCATGAAATTAAGTAAAATCATTCTTTCGGGCTGGTAACTTCTCAGGCTTATTTCATACACTGCCTCTACTATGGTAAAAATGTGTCAATTTTACATACACGAGCGTTAATTTGGACAGAGAGAATGTTAGTTGCCTAGGAAGTCAGAAAATGCATCAAGGTGAAACAAATTGGAAAAAATTCCGCGGCTGGCAATGCCATTGGAAACGGCGGCATGTTGGGTGCAAAGACACCCGAGTGTTAGAATGTGTCTGGAAGTTAGAAAAATAGAGCCATGGGCTCTGTAGCTCATCAGGCTTTACACTTGATTTCGGTTTAGGGTGTGGCCAACGTGGTTCCCCCTTAGTAGGGGCCATGGGGCAAGCAAAGCTACAATTTATAATCCTCACTAGATAAGGAGTTTGTACACAAAGTTTCAGCTTTCTAGGCCTTCTGCTTCTGGAGAAGAAATTGAAAATAAGTTTTAGGGCATGGTCCCTTAGGCCCTTATTATGCCAATCCCCACATGCCAAGGCACCTGCACACAAAATATCAGCTCTCTGGGGCTTCTGCTTCTGGAGAAGACGACGGACATAGGTTTTAAAGAGACACAGAGTATGTTGATAGGATCACATGTGTCAAATTTTGAAATCGATGTTATTACATTGGGAACCACTTACTGTTACTGAAAATAACAAGTTAAAGGTCAATCAGTACATAAGAGCGAAAATACGGCCATTCAAAGTCGGGATTCTGATCGAAAACCGGACAATGTGGCTCGAGTGGCACGCGCAAATTCGCCAAACGGAATTTTGAAACCTTGTCATAAGCTGACAGGAAGATATATTAGATTCGATAGTGTTTATTAGGTATTGTAATGTAGATTAATTGGATGCATAATTTCGAATATTAAACGTATTTGAGATATTTTCTTGATGTTCCCATAAAATCAAGCATTTAGAGATATTATGCATAAATGGATATATTTGCAAGTCCAGTGATGAGATATGAACTTCAATCAACATATTAGATATTTTGTAGCTTATCAAAACCAATAAAATTTAAAGAAAGTTACTCTGTGTCACTTTAAGGGCGTGGCCCCTATGGCCCTTAATTGGGGTCACAGGGTCACCAAAGTTACAAATTAGAATCCCCACATGCCAAGGTACCTGCACATAAAATTTCAGCTATCTTGGGCTTCTGCTTCTGGAGAAGAAGATGAAAATAAGTTTTAAGGGTGTGGCCCCTGCTCTTGAGTTGTTCTTTCTTGCACATGTCTAAATCTGTTTCAGTCAATTACAGATGATATAAAAGATGCCAAGAGCGAGACCTAGAAGGCCAAGGACTCTGAGTTTTGAGGGGCCGTTTACCTCCAGCGACGACGAGTTTATTGCCAAAGTCCATGCTGATGAAGCTTCTGACATGGAGACTACTGATGATAGTGACACTGAGAGCGACAGTGACGGATTGGCATCGGACATGAACAGTGATCCAGATATAAGAAACATTGCAAGAAATATACTAGCTGCTACGGGCGGAGCCGCTAGGGCTGGTGGTACTTTCACAGAAGATGAGTTCAGTGGCTTTGATGAGCAATACAATGACATGGACACACATTATACAGAGGAGGGTGATTTAATGTCGAAATGGAAGGAAGGGCTGAGGCCACGTGAGTAGTTAAACAATAACGGTACGTCTAACAATGCATGACGTAATCCTATTGTCCGTCGCTGAACAGACCCCGAAACCCTCACCACTACTGGACCCCCTGCGATTTCTCTTTTGTTACACGTCAATGATATCAGAACAATAGAACTGTGGGGGTCTATTCATCATTTCTGTGTTTAACGCACTTCAACAGTGTCTATAATTACCGCCACGACTAATGTACCTTTTATTTTCAACGCGAGTATATATGTCAAATTTACATTAAGGGAAAACAAATTTTTACATTTTTTTTATTTAAAACTATATTATTCATCAGATAAATTCATACCATTTAAATGTGATGAAACATTCTAAACGAGATCTGATTTTAAAAACTTACTCTTTACAAACGGCAGATAAAACCATAATGTAACCTTTCTTTTTTAACGTGTGTATACATGTCAAAGTATGCCAAATAATAGCCCTGTGAAATGTCGAGTCCATCGAGGGAAGGGGGTGTCATAACCTGATTCTCTCGACGAGTTTTAAGAACAATAGATGGGCCTTGGTCGCAGCTTGAGTCTTATATAATTAAGATTGTACACTGCACAAGTTCATACTCGTTACAAAATTTTGAATAGGAGTGTCCAAGTTGCACTGAACCCCCTACAAACTGCTAACCATTAAAACCCTCAGGTTCATTAACCCTGTAGGGTTCAGTGCAATTATTGTCAGTTATGTCAGTACGTATAACAGAGGGGGTCTTGTCCTGGGGAAGCAACTTGGTTTAACAGTTTGTAAAATTATATCACCCCATACGACCAGAATGGCTGCTACACCAGAGTGATGAAAGAATAATGCGTTTTGCAATAGTTTTTTCCACAAATAGGTAGAAATTTTCTATTATGGAAGCAACACCGTTAATGGCGAGTCAAGAAATAGATATTTTAGCAAATTTTGGGCATCTAAGTGATGAGGTTTCAGTAAATCTTATCTTAACCAGCGGGGATGAAATATCTTCAGATTCAGAAGACGATTATTTGGTGAGTAGACGTATAAAATTACAATTAAAACTTTTTTAATCCTAAGCCTGTGCTACTACGTGTAAAATTTTCAAATACATATATTCAAAGCCTATGACGTTGTACTCAAAACAAAGCAATTATAGTTGATTGAATAGCAGCCAAAGAACGCGTTAAAGGGGTATTGATTTATAATTTAAACTAAAAATATTATTTAAAAAAAAAATGCATTTTGATAAACACAATTGTTTATAGAAATATTCCACATCTAAACCGGCGAATTAACCTTATTCTTCACACATGTACAACATCTTAGAGGTCGTGCAGGGTAAACGCTTTGACTTTTACCTCTTCATACGCTATACATCAACATTTTGATAAAGCCTTAATGAAACATCTCAAAATTCAGTCGAATTACTATGAATATGGGCTGTAGTTTTAGATAATATGTATGCCTGTATTATTCGGGTGTATTTTCAACTCATAGTATCTATTGTTATTAACATTGCGGTATAACATAGCAATGTATCCTAATTCGACCGGTTAGGTTAGTTTTTAATGAGATATACGATATTGAAAATCCTTAAAACAGTACAACAGAATGGTGGGTTTTTTTGTGTATCACAGATATGCGTTGATACCGATGAAGAAGAAGAAGAATTAGAGGCAGATGGATACCAGGGGGGTGGTGGTGCCATTTCTGAAAAAACAGTTTCAAATGATAACAACGGTGAAAAGGAACCTTTCACAATCAGGTGTATCGGACATCAGGATGCTCCTCGTTTTGGAACAATGCAGACCTCATACACAGTCAATTTTGACCAGGAATATTTGGACAACGCTCATCAAAGTGCTAACCCTGATCAAACTTTAGCCCATGGCATTGATTTGATGATAGGACGCATCGGGTTCATGCAAGGTATGTACTGTCAGACCTACCTTTTTTTTTTTCAATAAATAAGGTTATTATCGCTACGTATGACAAATCTGTCAGCAAGGTTATATTCATACTCCATGTTATCAAAACATCCAGGGGTCATAAATAATATCGAAAGAGAGAAATATTTGTACATTATCCGTATTATATGCGGGATAATTTTTAGAATATCACTATTTAAGTAAGGGTCTTTGAAAGAGTTAAAAAAGGGTTATTTTTGTTATCTTTCAGATCTGACACCAGGAGATAGAATATCTATCACGATTAGTCATTCAGAACTGGACGCGGATGTTAGAATACCCTTTGTTAGATTCGAACACATGGTATCAAATTTGTTGCTCTTAGCCGTGGATCATGTCGCTCAATCCAAAACTAACTTCTGTTTCGATATGGGTATTAAGATAAAGGTAACTGTGGTTAGGAACCCTGATAACGTCGGTAGCTGGAGAGGCGTGGGGCGGTCTACACGCAGAAATACTAAAACTGTTAGCGAGTTTTTGAAGAATAGACATTTGCTACTACTCATTCAGAATAAAGATGACTTATGTTGCGGCAGGGCTATCGCTACATCCCTTTGCATAGTACAGGAGAAGCCAGACCACACAAAAGGTAGGCAATTTGTAAATGATTGGTAAGAAAGACAGAGACGCGGCGTTAGAGCTGTACCGTGCAGCTTGTGTTCAACCCAGAGCGGGTGACGAGGGTGGAGCTACACTGGATAAATTTCAGACACATTTACTCAACACAGCAGTAATATATGTGCATAGCCTTACACCGGGAGGGGGGCCTACATTGATTTACAAGGGTTGTAACGTAGACCGTATGGACTTGCCTTCTATTCACATACTTTGTCACGAGGGACATTACGATGTCATCAATTCTGTAAAGGGCTCTTAAGGTACTCTTTACTACTGTACACAATGCGACAAGGGATTTAGCAATCTTAAAACACACCCATGCACTAGGGAATACAGCTGTTCAAAATGTCACCAGCCAGGTGTAGCATGTACACCAGGGGATTAGGCACTGCTCGTCACAGTTGCAATGTATGGTTTCCTTCTCGAGAATGCTTCAATCGGCACCTAAGGATATCTGTAAAACTTTCAAAATGTGTCAAATATATTCCAAATTTATGCGTCATACAACTAGCTTGTGGAGTATGCGGGGGTGATAAGTCTTCTTTCTTATGCGAGCACTGTCCATGGAGACATGAAATGTATTCACAATTCATCCCTCGTGATTGTAAGAGAAATAGTATTTTGGGCCCCGACACTCTTTCTCAGCTAGGAGGATTTTTGTCTAAATTGATACCCCAACCCCAAAATTTGGAACTCGCGACTACCACCCACGCGTTTATTCCATCCCTTATTGCCCTACCAAACAAATCAAAAGCTGTACTTTCCCTTGTGTAAAACATGTGCTGATAGAAATCTAGATGATGAGTGTACTCATAGCGACGGCGAACGGGCCTGGGTTGGTACATTTACGACGATCAAAGTACAACGAGCGGTTAAAGAATTTGGTTATACTCTCAGACGCATTTACGACGTCTGGCATTACGACAAATTTGAACAGTACGACTGGGAGACAAAGCGAGAAAGACTGTTTTCATGCTATGTTGACTCGTTTATAAGCTTAAGCAAGAGGCTTGTGGGTACCCCGTAAAACGTGATACACCCAAAAAGCGAGCTGATTTCATGCGCGAGGTATTTCTTAAAGAGGGAGTGTCTCTGGATTCAGAGAAGATTGTTCTTGCAAAGAATATGTTAAATTCCCATCGGGGAAAACTAGGGCAGACAAACGATAAACGCGCTACTGTTTTTCTAGACCGCGAGTATCAGTTGCATAATTTGTTCTATGACCAGTGCGTAGTAATCCACGATTTGGAAATAATTAGAAATCTGTGCATGTGATGCACTGTGATGTCCCCCACTAACATTTAATCCGAAAGTGACCCTACCCCCATTATGTACAAATTTCATATTGTTTCCATGGAAACCAGAAAAATAATAATTCAGAATAACCAAAGTAGCAAAGGCACCACTCCTCCAGTAGTTCTAACCACATATCAAGTCTGGTAAAAATATTTTGAATAGTTTTTAAGCTAAAGTACAGAAACAGACCCTACCCCCCCCCCCCCATATACACCTAGTTCAACTTGTTTCTTTAGAAACTAGAATTTTTTTTTCAAAATAACTAAAATAGAAAAAGGCACCACTCCACCACTAGGTCCAACCATATACCAAGTTTCGAAAAATCATATTGAATAGTTTTTGAGATACTGCCCGGAAATGGTCCTTTCAAACTGTTGCCATGGAAACCAAGAAAATTATATAATTCAGAATGACCAAAATAGCAAAAGGCACCACTCCACCACTAGGTCTAACCACATATCAAGTTTTGTTAAAAAATATTGAACAGTTTTGAAGATATGGCCCGGAAATGAAAGCATCCCCCAATATGCACTAAGTTCAAAATATTTTCATGGGAACCAGAAAAAATAAAAAATTCAGAATAACCAAAATAGCAAAAGGCACCACTCCAGTACTAGATCTAACCACATACCAAGTTTCGTTAAAAAATATTGAACGGTTTTGGAGATATGGTCTGGAAACAAAAGCATCCCCCAATATGCACTAAGTTCAAAATGTTTTCATGGGAACCAGAATAAATAAAAAATTCAGAATAACCAAAATAGCAAAAGGCACCACTCCAGTACAAGATCTAACCACATACTAAGTTTCGTTAAAAAATATTGAACGGTTTTGGAGATATGGTCTGGAAACAAAAGCATCCCCCAATATCCACTAAGTTAAAGTTGTTTCCATGGAAACCAGAAAAAATAAAAAATTCAGAATAACCAAAATAGCAAAAGGCACCACTCCAGTACTAGATCTAACTACATACCAAGTTTCGTTAATAAATATTGAACGGTTTTGGAGATATGGTCCGGAAACAAAAGTTTTACGGAATTACGGAATTACGGAACCTAAAACATTATGTCTTTCGCAAAGCTTTGCGGGGGACATAATAAATGAAAACATCTTGCTGGTAGAAATCCCTGATTGAGCAACACGAAACACCTCACAAGGCTAGTAATCCGGTCATAGCGGCCTGGGTAACGGCTCAGGCACGCCTGAAACTGTACGAAGTACTCAATCTGTTAGACGACAAGTGTTTGTATTTTGACACGGACAGCGTAATATTCTTGGACGACGATAACACTCCTCATCTTTCTCTCGGCGACTCGCTAGGACAATGGACTGACGAAATAGAGGAGGGTAATTGGATAGAGGAATTCGCCACGTGTGGACCTAAAAATTATGTGTACAAGCTACACCATCAGCCTAAAAAGGGGTTGCGAGAAATTTGTAAAATCAGAGATTTTACTTTGAATAGTAGAACTTCAGCCGCTTTAAATTTCGACGCTCTAGTACAGACGGCAACGCAACACAAAACCGACCCGGTAACAATCGATGTACAATTTCCGAATCAGCTCAAAAGAGCCGGTCTCAAACGAAAATTAGATATTCACACTGTTCACCAGACAAAGACATACAAATTTTGTTACAACAAAAGACGCATTGTCGCGCATCCTATTACGGGTAAGCTGGTATACACGGTTTTAAAACTTAGGCAATCGTGCGGATAGGTCAGTCAGCCGCCTAACCCTCGCCCGACCACAGGCACCTTATTATTATTTCTGTTAAGTCGTGAGTGATTGTACCATGTCGGTCAATTGGAACGTTATCAACGCAGCCTTAATGGCCGGGAATTCCCTAGTACAATTTTCGCATACCATGATGTTATACGAACAAAACCATCAGCATAAAGAACATTTCCTCAACGGCGTGCAATCGCTACACGAGTTGGAAAGCTGTGTAGACACTAATAACAGCGTTCACGGCCCCGACATGAAAGCAAAACGTTTCCAGCTCATGTCAACAGAGATGATGGTCGCCCCAAACTGCGCGGGACATCCGTACAACGTCAAAGCCGAGAACACCTCGGCAACCCATCAGCAATTGCGGCATAACGGGTCATCAAACAACGCAGCAGCAGAGCAAGACAACAGCATAAGCAACGTCGAGCATTGGACAGTACAACAGCAACAACAGCAACAACAACAGCACAGTACCGTCAACCGTTTCGACAACGACGGGTACGCCAGCCCTAAATCGTGTACGGAACAGCGTATCAGTGGCGGCGCGACAGTTGAGCAGCAGCAGGGCAGCAGCAGCAGCAGCACCAGCACCAGCGACTGCCTATTCAGTTGACAATACGTAAAACGTCAAAGAAACGTTAACGTGACCCAAGAAATAAGAAAATGGACAATGTGGGTTGCGAACTGGATGAATTAGAGAAATATTTAATGAATGAAAAAAATTGAGATTGAGAGAGAATGAACAAATCAATTAAACGGGTGCGTGGTTTCACGCACTGAAAATAATTCATTGCTCGTGTTGTTTGTCTTATTTTTCACGTTATCTTATTAGCAATAAGAGAAGGATACAACGGGGTATAACAGGGTATATGAGAGATCACCCCGATCTTTTAATACGACCCGACGGTATGGTTAAATTAAAAACAGCAGAGGTGAATAGGGAGCCCCTGTCTTCTAAACTAAAAGTTCTAGTCAAACCAGCCAGTAAATACGATGTAGTCGTACCCGCAGCCAGGGAAATAAGCAATTTAATGGATAAAGACGGGCTACCGTCAACATTAGTGAGAAACCTACGATACAGGGTTAATCCACCTCACGTGCAGATGAGATGCTCGCCCGTCTCACTCCGAGGTACGTGGACGTCCAGCGATGAAGAAGAAGAAATCCGGGCCGAAATGTCGCCTTCAAAACAAAATAGAGG
This sequence comes from Steromphala cineraria, assembly GCA_916613615.1. Classification (NCBI taxonomy): domain Eukaryota; kingdom Metazoa; phylum Mollusca; class Gastropoda; order Trochida; family Trochidae; genus Steromphala; species Steromphala cineraria. Next base: position 29,219,547 of record OU744723.1, on the reverse strand, counting down.
TAGTAAAAAGAAAACCAACTGGCAGTCGCTGTAAAATAAAACCTTCCTGGGGTAAATGGCTAAACAGAATATATTATGATACGAGGAGAGGTTTCGGGTCTGAACGTACGCTACTGGACTCTTCACTGAAAGCTAAGCCTAAAAGAGGTTTCACTAAGCCGTCCAAGGAACAGGTGAATTATTGTTTACAAGCTCAACCTTGGTATACGTTACATAGACCCGCACGAGCGAGAGCAATACGTAGAACTCTGTATAGCTCGACCGTGTGCCGTAAAGATCAGCTCTGGCAGGCCAATTTATCGGTGTTATCGCATCTAAGTAAATACAATGGAGGCCATTAGTACATCTTATGCGTTATCAATGTATTTAGCAAATTTGCGTGGGTAGAACCCTTGAAAAATAAAACTGCCCAGGTGGTAACCGATGGGTTGAAACGTAACAGTTGAGAGGGCCAGCCCACGATTGTTCGATAGCATAATGACTGACAAGTGCGGAGAGTTTCTAAACAGCGTGCTTAAAAATTATATAACAAAATCTTTAGGAAGGCACTTTTACACCAGTCAGAATGACGACTTTAAATTCGGGGTGGTAGAAAGGTTTCAGAGAACTCTCAAAACGAGGTTATGGAGGTATTTGACCACCGTTTGAAATAGGCATTATGTAAGTGTGTTACCTAACATACTTGGCACTTACAATCACACGTACCACACCTCTATCGGGGCTACCCCGAGTAGCGTGACTACCGCCAGAGATGAAATACGTGTATGGGAATTTGTCTGCAGAAAGGGTAAATACGAGGTAGCAGGAAGGATAAGCAATGTAGCAATTCCCTCTAAAACACTGGTGAGAATAAGATCTAATAAAGGTTTCTTTGGGAAAGGTTACGAACCTAACTGGAGTAGAGAAATAATTTACGTAATTTCGCGTGTAAGGCATAGACACCCTTCAGCCTATAAGATAACCGACTACGGGGGTAATCCAATACAAGGTACGTTTTACAGAGAAGAGCTCCAGATCGTAAGAGAGCCCGAGACGTATGACATTGAAAAAGAATTACACTATAGACGGAATAAAGCCACGGGGGCGAAAAAGGTTTTAGTGAGATGGAAAGGATACCCCAAGGCGTTCGACCAGTGGATACCCTCCGAGAACGTTGTCAAAGGTTATTAACAAACATTCTGGCGCAAATAGTATACGTTTTGCTAACTATTTCACTCTTCATTGGTATTTCAATAGTTACACCGCAATCGAGCTCGTCCGTTATAAAAGAATTCGAAAAACCTTTAAAGCAGCTATTCTTGTCAACTATCGAGCCTGGCTTGAAAAATCTCTTAAACGTGACATGGAAGTAACATTTTTACATTACGCTGCCGAGTGATGCCAGTCCTCATACGAGACCCGATAATGTCCAACACTCGTTTACAGTCGATTTACCACACCCTTTAAAAGTGGACAGAAGTTCTTGGCAGGTAGGGGTTAGTTCGCTGCAAATACCCGTAGCCTTGAAAAATGTTACTTCCCCTCATAATTCTCTAACTTTAACAATCGTTGCTCCTTACCGCGAAGTTTCACGTAGAAATAAAAAAGTATTACACGAACAGTATTCCTTTGAAACGAAAACTGCTGGTCCTCTCGTCCACCCGAACTTAGACGTTGCAAGATGCCGCAAAAGAAAAAGATTGGGTAAACGAAGAAGGTTATTCTAAAAAAATGATGATGTCCGAGCATGTTCAATGCACCAAGAGCGATCTAGACTTGTTTAGCAGGCCTGGCATGGTGAGAACTTTTAGCGAAAGCGCCTGAGTCAAATACACCCCAGTGGCTGGAATGGGGACTCTAGATAACACAATACGATTGCTACATGCGCGTTGTTTATTGCGTGAAAAGAGCGGACGGTTCAAATACCATTACCAATAACAGAATGGATGGCGCTAATCAGGTTGTTGAACGCCGAGATGTTGTTGCACCGGTGAATAATGCTTTCCATTCTTTATTCAGGGAAGTTCGAGTAATAGCCGGGGCGAATCAAGTTGAGTTGACAGATTCACTAGGCAATTATGCTTATCGGCTTATATTGAAAACATCCTAAGATGTGATAAATCCCAACTCGCTACCACGTGACAGCCTGAGGGTTTTAAGAAAGAGCCACTGGTAAATTTAATTTAACCGATAGAGATCGGGCAGTGGGTAATTCAGGGTTTATAGACAGGTGTAACATGATATAACCCACAAAAACTGGTAGGCAGATTACACAGCGATCTGTTTTTACAGCATAGATATTTATTAGACGGTGTCCCTTAAAAATTAGAACTGATTCGAACTCCACCCGAATTTTACTTTATGTACGCAACAAACGCTGACAATAGGCAGTATAGAGCGCATATCGATACGGCAGAATTTTACGTGCGCCAGGTAACAATAGCGCCCTCGATCAGAGAACAACATATACGTGCTCTATCAAAGGGTGCCACAGCCCGTTATCCTATCTGTCAGGTTCACTGTACCGCTCACGATATTCCCAAGGGCGTTCGAGATTTCCATACCGAGCACCTGGTTAGTGGAGAAATCCCTAAAAGGCTGGTACTGGGGTTAGTTGATAATAATGCATATGCAGGGGCTGTAAATAGAAAACTGGCGGAAACATACCTGGATTTATTTAGACATACAGGAGGTGTGAATAGAAACAGCATACATAGCGTAACACCTGCTGAATTTAAGGCTGGTTATACTTTGTGTGCGATCTGACACCTGATCTCGGTGCTGATGAATCACATGTGTATAGAAAAAGCAAAGGGAAAGTAGGATTAGAATTGAAATTTAGCGAACCCACAGACGTGGCGGTCACTTTAATATGTTATCAAGATATGGATAGCGTAATTCATATTGACCAGTTAGAAATAATAGCATGACTTGAACACAGTCGGTCAACTTTTTTTTTTTACATTAGTGTCGACCCACTTAAAGAATAGTAAACCGTTTCCCTGTATATATGTATGCAATACAGACAAATTACATCAGCCTGGTTCTCATTGGTTTGCTGTCGTAGTTCTGGAGCGTGGATATGTAGAAGTATTTGATTCCTGAAACATTTTACTAGTAAATACAACGTGAATGATAGACTCGTGACATTATGGTATAATAGGTGGTCAAAAGTTCAGCGAAAGTGAAGGTCGGTAGAATTCCATAATATTTTGTGCATCGCAGCTCTTTACCACGGCGTGCGTGAGCTCTAGAGAGAGAGAGACATGATCGAGTACAAGTGTACCCTGTGCTTCGCGGAAAGGATATAAAAAAGTGTGACGGACTGTACCCTGTGTTTCATTCGCGATATAGCCATGGCTTACGCGAATACGGTGGACGTGTGTACGAGGACTCTTGCGGCTATGACCTGGAACACGATGCCGAGATCCCTTGCTGGGTTTTAAAGTCGTGTTGCCACGATATAGAAATGCATGCACTAGGAATGCATGCAAGCGCAATGACACTTTTAAAAACTTGCCCTGGCAGATGAGTCAGAAATCTCACGACCTTGCCATGAAAGGATTCATATATACCGGCCAACACGATAAAGTGGAATGTTTTTGGTGGTATATATCTGAGTTACTGGCTATCGGATGATGACATTGCCGTGAAACATAAACGCCTGTCTCAAGAATGCGCATTTGTAAAAATGACTTCACTACTATAAATACACTTATAAGCATATTCATATTTATTTTCATTATCTATAATCTATTACTTGTCTAATTCTATAATTTGGCTAACTAAATTCTGTAATCAATAATGCTCCTTGATGTTGATCAAAACAAAATGCACATGTCAACGTTTATAAACAAGAGTCATCAGAAGATGACATATCCCACCGGTTCCACATGATCATAAGATGTAAACTTTTGAAAGATAATTGTAAATTTTTCAAGCAAGGTTCATAATAGTATAAGTTATTATATATGAAACGAAACCTTTCATGAACAGAGTGCAAATAAGAGCCGTTTCCATGGAAATAATAAAAAATAAAATGTTCAGAAATGTGAAAATATCAAAAGGCACCACTTCAGTAGGTGGGCAATACACATGTAAAGTTTAAGAAAGATATGTGGACCGGTTTTTGAGTTCTGCTCAGGAACTAAACCTTTCATGAACAGAGTCCAAATAAGAGCTGTTTCCATGGAAATAATGTGAAAATATCAAAAGGCACCACTTCAGTAGGTGGGCAATACACATGTAAAGTTTCAGAAAGATATGTGGACCGGTTTTTGAGTTCTGCTCCGGACGTACATACAGACGGACAGGGCGATGACTATATCCCACGGACGGACATACAGACGGACAGGGCGATGACTATATCCCACGGTATTACATACCGGTGGGATAACAAAAGGTCAGCTGACCTTATATGCATATCATCACAACTTGTGCCAGTTTGCAAGCAAAACTCATTTTCACATTACCGTAATTTCTCTATTAATTCGACCCTAAAATTTTCAAAAGATTTTTAGAAAATGCATATGGGTCATTCTCATGAAAAGGCCACATTTTCAGGAGTACAAAAACAGCAAAATTAACCATTACAGAACATATTTTTATTTTATGAACTTTAAAGAGTAAACATTGAAGTATCTAGAAAAGATTCAATCAGAGCATAACAACCGTTTTTAATTTTTTTTAAATAGAAAATAATAACGCTTTGAAAATAAAATGTCTCTGGTGTTACAATCCTTAATTTCATTTTAAACATCAAAATTTGTTTTTCCTCCTTTCAGTTTTTAGAATAAAAGGAATGATCATGCAATTTTAGAAATTTTCTAATTCATATTTTTTTTTTTGATAACTACGGAAGCGTATTAGTGTCACGGTGAAAAAATATTTTAGAACTATCTCCTACGTAGGAGATAGTATCTCCTACGTAGGACTTAGTATCTCCTACGTAGGACTTAATATCTCCTACGTAGGAGATAGTTTCTCCTACGTAGGAGATAGCATCTCCTATGTAGGACTTAATAACCTAATACTTACTATCTCCTACGTAGGACATAGTATCTCCTACGTAGGACTTAGTATCTCCTACGTAGGACTTAGTAACTCCTACGTAGGACATAGTATCTCCTACGTAGGACATAGTATCTCCTACGTAGGAGATAGTAACTCCTACGTAGGAGATAGTAACTCCTACGTAGGACATAGTATCTCCTACGTAGGACTTAGTATCTCCTACGTAGGAGATAGTATCACCTACGTAGGACATAGTATCACCTATGTAGGACTTAGTATCACCTACGTAGGACTTAGTATCTCCTACGTAGGAGATAGTATCTCCTACGTAGGAGATACTATCTCCTACGTAGGACATAGTATCTTTAGGTCAATATGGTCGTAAACTGAACTAGATATTGTTACTAAGCGTTATTGACTCATCGGGCCCCTTACTCGGCGAAGTTACGAAGTCACATCTTTACCCAAATTGTAAAAAAGATGATAAACAGAACTGTGATTCAAAGTTACTTTTATGTAAGTTAACAGTCACGCTATTTGTCAAGTTCATCAATGATGCCCCCAGTCTGGGATGAATCGATCTGATTGCATATATATATATCATCGCCACACATCTAAATTAGGTAAAGTTAACGTAACAGACAACAATATTCTTAATTCTTCAATCAAGGTTATTAGCAAAAGTAGCGATTTTGTTGTAAACTATTATCACTCATTTGTGATATATTTCCTTAGTATTTGTAGCATAAATTGACCTTAGGCTTCTCCAACAACATTTGGCCTTAACGAATTATACAAATTGCTTTGATTATTAAGATGTTAGATGGGTTTTTTTGGGTTTATTAAAATATATTTGTGTATTTATATGTGTACAACGTTCTGTTGTTTTTAAGGGCGGCCTTTAAATAAGCCTATTGCTTGATCGACAAACCTAATTTCACCGTATGAAATAAAATGTTTCCAAACCAGGGCTAGACAATATCGAACCACCATTGAGATATTTGCTATTGTCCGTAAGATGCGCTTATCTATCTTTTATTCTTAACCGAGTTGTTCTGAATCACATGTATATTTATCTCAATATTTATAGATTATATAAGGCAGAAGTGTAGATGTCTTAGAGAATTGCGTCAACTTATGTGAATCCTCTTGCTGTAAACATTGCTACTTAATATTGTTCTTTTTCACAATAATCACAATACGCATTCCAATACTAGAAGTAGTATTTAATGTATCATTTATGGTATTATGTGTAGGACTAATGTTGCATACGGTAATCAGCGAAATCAAACAGTATTTTCTAAGCGAAAGAACGCACAAAACGTTAATAATTATGTCTCAAATATTCTAAAAAAAATTATGAGGAGTGCAGAAAAGGTATATTGTATTTGTATTATTTGAAGCGTACAATAAGGCAGTCGCTTGGCCGCACATTAAAAAAGATATGAAAACAGAAAACAGAAACCACAAAACTCAATCAAACTGATTTTCGTTTACAAATTAATCGTTACTTTTGCTTATAATCTAAGATTTAAGGATATTGTTGTCTGTTGCTTTGTAATACTGTCTAATGCGTTGCTTTGAAAAGGATTGAGATATTTGTCGATTATATATAAAACTTCAGCTGCATTTAAATCAATCAGATCAGATTGAGGCGACAATGGTTATCTTGACAAAAGCGAGTCTGTAACCTTTGAGACAGCTTGAATTGTCGTATTTTAAAAAAATTGTTATTTCGACGAGTGAGTGGTCCTATGAAAAAGGAACTTGAATAACTAGTTTAGTTTTCGATCAGATATGAAACAATCTCCCTTTTGCTGATATATACAAAACTTAAGTTTGAAACACTACCTAAATTCCAATTAAAATAATATATTAATATCAACTTATATTCATATAATATTACATGGAATAATTGTTTAACGACCCCTCTCGGTAAATAAGACGTGACATGGACAGTTTAACATTATTATGTTTCTTTGTTAGATCCATCCCTTTATGAAATTGGGTTTTAAAATGAACACACTTAAGTCACAGTTATTGAACTTATTGTAATGACAAGATCGAGTAAAATAAAGGCAAATGCTCTCTAGACAATATAACATAACGTTAACTGTTAGATACATAATCCATTTGTGACCAACAAACTTTAATACAGATGTTAACGATGATTCATTCGACATTTAAACTTTGAACATCATGTAATATTAACATCAACATACAAATAAGGAATAGTAAAGACACAGGCAAACACACAAAAAAACACCTAAATGATCAATTTCTGAAACAAATTATCTCCTACGTAGGAGATACTAAGTCCTACGTAGGAGATACTAAGTCCTACGTAGGTGATACTATCTCCTACGTAGGAGATACTAAGTCCTACGTAGGTGATACTATCTCCTACGTAGGAGATACTATGTCCTACGTAGGAGATACTATCTCCTACGTAGGAGAAACTATCTCCTACGTAGGAGATACTAAGTCCTACGTAGGAGATACTATCTCCTACGTAGGAGATACTATCTCCTACGTAGGAGATAGTTCTAAAAAAAATTTTCACTGTGACACTAATACGCTTCCGTAGATAACCATAATATGCTAAAATGATGAAAAAAACCCAGTAAAACCACAGACATTGGTAAATAGATATATCTCTGGTTTAACCTTTTCCTTTTAATATATCTATATGTTGAGTTTGATTAAATTCTTTATGTCTAAACTAAGTATCCGGATGAACACAAAGTATGTATATGTATATTTTATCTTTTAAATACATTTGTTGAGTATATAAAAGAGAATCTGAGAGTGCATTTTCTGTGGTGTTACTGGATTTTGTCTGTGGTGTTACTGAATTTTGTCTGTGGTGTTACCATTGAACCAAATGATTCAACTCGCAAGCGCTGCAGCAAGCTTTTTTAGATAAAAGCACAATTACCAACATCCTGGAATGATTCAAAGTTAACATTAATGAAATAACATTTGCCTAATATCATTTTAAATGATAATGAAACATAATTTTTGGAATAAATGTCTTTGGTGTTACCTGTCTGTGGTGTTACCTTTGTGCAATATTATCCAAATTTTCGGAATAGATATGTGGGTAACTTTGTCAAACAGATTATTTATGAACAAAACATAACGTTGTTCTGTCAGTGGATATATTTACAAAAATAGAACTGTGTTCATAACTGTTTTTTGTCTGTGGTGTTACTAAAGTTTTGTCTATGGTGTTACAGCTGACAAATTTCATACATTGTCATCTTTCTATGTAAGCAACTAATAAAATACAAGCACCATTCTTATGGGAAACATGTGTTGAAAGTGTATAGTAAATTAGTTTGCAACAATTTATTTTAGGTGCATCATTTTAACAAATTTATCTCACAATTTGTCTATGGTGTTACTAAAATGGGTCTATGGTGTTACCATGTTTGATGGTAACACCAGAGACGGTAACACCATAGACAAAAAATTACATTTTTCCATTTGAATGAAATGATTGTTTCCTAAATCATGATGAAACAGTGTTTGGTGATTGTTTCCATGTTTTTAGACATTCCCAGAACAAAACAAAAAAATTATTATTGCATTGTTTTGCTAAAATGCTTGGTAACACCACAGACATTTAAGGTTATGAGTTTCTAATCACATCTCCTCATCAGCAACTTTGGAGTCTTTCCCTCTTTAGTACCTCTCAAACCTCATGGCAACTATGACAAGAAGTGAAATCATTGCCAAATATGGGTTATACCCTTGAAATGGAACATTTATTGCCCACTTTTATATGTTGGTAACACCAGAGACATGAACTCGAGGGACAGGCATATTTTTGTCACAAAAAAGCCGGACAACATGCCATGCCATAAGCCCATCAGCCCTTACTGGCCAGATGAGCTAAAAAAGGAGAATTTCAGTAAGAATTATTAATTCTAACTTTGGAATTGCTTTTTATTGCAGTGATAACATCTATCATAAATTAATGCTTCATTTGCAGATATTTGCTTATTATTTTATGTAGACTTTGTAAAACATATCACACCGCAATCGGATATAGATATTTCAAAACAAACAATTTGGCATAACTGCAACATTACAATTGGTAAAAAAAGTATTTATTACCCGAACTGGCACTCAAAAGGAATTCATTTTATAAACGATCTTTTGGATGACTGCGGTCTCTTTCTGAGCTATATTGATTTTAAGAAACAATATGACATTAACACAAACTTTATTCTGTATTATGGCTTGATACAGTCAACAAAAACATATCAAATCAACTGGATATTTAAAAATAAAAAAAGTAGATTCACCAACGTTACCTTTATATATACAACAACTTTGCAAAGAGAATAAAGGATGTGGACACTACTATTCAATTCTTACTGACAAACAATGCACAAAAAACCAACACATCAACAAATGGAATCACGAATTGCAATGCAACATTCCTGTTCAGACATGGCGCAAATATAACATGATACCCTTTAGATGCACTACCCATATAAATTTACAATGGTTCCAATATAATATCCTTCACCATATCCTCCCAACAAATACACGGTTATACAAAATGGAATTTACTAATTCAGATCTATGTGATTTATGCTCCCGAAAAATAGATACTATGTACCATCTATTCTGGGATTGTGACTTTGTAAGACCATTGTGGACAAAACTCAGAGAAAAAGCTCAAATTGAAATACATCTTGATAAAGAGAAGATACTCCTTGGCTTCCCTGACAGAAATAATGATCCACTAAATGCTATTATCCTCATCTTCAAAAAAACTATTTTCGATCTTAAACACAAAAAAATGCCTACCTTCCAAACACTAGTCTATAAAGTCTATGATTATTATAATGTTACCAAATGTGCAGCTGAAATGTCAAATAGAATTGATACTTTCTTCAAATTCTGGTCATCCTGTCATTTATTGTTTATGTAAACATGTTGTGTGATTGATACCTATGTACTTCTGAATAAAAGTGTAAATAAAAAAAAATAAAACAAGCAGCTGACATGGTCGAGCTATATCCCCCGCAAATTGCACAATATCTATATACATAGGTTTTCCTTGTCATATTGCTGATTAATTTTTGTCGCACAAAATAACACAACTTTTCCAGGATATGAAGGAAACTGTTCTAATAAAAAAAAAAAATGATATTAACTTTATGTTCACTGTTAGGCATGATTCGAGTAAACTGACAAAATTAAAATCAAACGAATGAATTTATGTATCACGTATTTGGATCTCCAAGATCAATTTGATATTTAAAAATCGTTCTTCATGACACACCTTCATATGATTACCGGTATGTATCTCCATATCAAATTTGATCCAATCGAATTATTAGTTAAGAAGTAGTAAGCAGGACAGGACTTGTATCAGTTTTCCAACAGAGTCCTCATTTTTTGCCAAAAAAGACAAAATTTTATGAAAATATTTTCAAAATTGTTCTTCATGACACACCTTCATATGATTATGTATCTCCATATTAAATTTGATCAATATGTGATGATTAATTTAGAAGTTGTGAGAGGGAGAGGACTTTTTTCCACTTTTTCTCCAAAATCCTAATATTTTATGTAGATTTTCATAAAAGTGTTACTCATGACACATTATTACATGTTTCTTTATTTCCATGACGAATTTGAATTGAAATGGTTCATTAGTAACAAAGTTATGAGCCGGACACAAAGTGTAACGGACGGACAGACGGTACCCATTTTAATACTTCGTTGTTGCGGGGGATAAAAATATTTGCTTATTGATAAAATATCTATATTTAATTGTATTTGTATAATTTAGACAAATTGTCTTGGTTATATTCATTTACTAACTTGAGACAATATCGTGTATTTTATTGTCAATGAAGTTGTATTGTAAAATGTATCTTAATTATTGTTTGTTTGGTAATTGTAAAAAAAGAGTAAGGAATGTTTTTTCTGTTTCTTTTGTAGTTTTTCAATACCACCATTTGACAACAAATTGGTCACTTGGCTAAAGAATTCAAACTTAAAACAAGGCAACATAATGGGAGCTGAATAAATTATCGGGCTCTTTTATTGCCATGATGTCCCCTGTAAATAATGTCAAACCCTTATTGCCAGACTATCAGTGCATCATATTGTCACCTCTGAGAGAAAAGCTGTCAATGGAAATAAAGTTCATAATATGGTTCAGATGAATAAAACTATAAAACTTGTTTTAACATTTGTCTGTTCTTGCTACAACAACCATGTATATTGCGTAATTTCTTGAGATAATGTTAGCTGTAAGATGAGCAATGAAAAGAAAATTGCATTGTACAAGATAAAATACTGAGGACAAGACATAAGACACATTACTCATAACCATACACATAAAAACCTGAAAAATATGCCCAAAACCTTTCTCACAACAATATTATAATTATCCACAGAGCTCTTTTCTTATACATTTGTGTAAATATAAGGGACAATCTCTTGAAGGCATTGATAGTAGCTGCAATACATCTTGAATATACTTAAATTTGTATGTCTTAAATTCATAGAATTGAGATTTTTCATAAAGTAAAAATAAATAAGTTATTTTAAAAGTAGCAAAATTCAATTGTCTTATTGTGCAAAAACAGTCAGGTAATTCTTGTCTCCGTCCTATGAATTCCAAGTCTGAAAGATAGACACATATCAATAATTCAAGAAAATATGTCTTAGTCTTTAGAATTTGATTTCCAAACAGACAGGTAGATGGAGCACTTTGTAGGTAGGTATGTAGCTAAGATATGTCTGGCAAAGGCTTTATGAAATATACAATATTAACACGAAATGATGTTATCAAAGATTTTCAAAAGTCTGTCCCTTACAAACATGTTGGTAATGTACAATGCCCTACATAACCTCATACACAATGCCAAAAAATATTTCAAGAATATTTAAGAAGGCAGAACAATTTCAATAAATTTGAAGTAGAGTCTAAAAGACAAGAAATAATGCACAGTGTGAACCTAAATCCAAATAAGGTCATGAATAGTTTCACCGGAAGTAAAACGAAAAGCTCTAGATGGTATTGTTTTAAATTCCAGTTAATTACTGATAAATTCTGTATGCAAATAAAATGAAATTCATCCATAAACTAGAAATATGTGCATGTGATGCACTGTGATGTCCCCCGCTAGCATTTTATCCGAAAGTGACCCTACCCCCATTATGTACAAATTTCAATTTGTTTCAATGGAAACCAGAAAAAAACCAATTCAGAATAACCAAAGTAGCAAAAGGCACCACTCCTCCAGTAGTTCTTACCGCATATCAAGTCTAGTAAAAATATTTTGAATAGTTTTTAAGCTTAAGTACGGAAACAGACCCTACCCCCCATATACACCTAGTTCAACTTGTTTCTACCAAAAAAAAATTCAGAATAACTAAAATAGAAAAAGGCACCACTCCACCACTAGGTCTAACCACATACCAAGTTTCGTAAAATCATATTGAATAGTTTTTGAGATATGGCCCGGAAATGGTCCTCCCTCCATATGTTCTAAGTTCAAACTGTTGCCATGGAAACCAGGAAAATTACATAATTCAGAATGACCAAAATAGCAAAAGGCACCACTCCACCACTAGATCTAACCACATACAGTTACGGAATTACGGAATTACGGACGGAACTGAAAACATTATGTCTTTCCCATACACAATATCTTTCTATCTCTTTCAGGCACCATGCCATGTCACAGCACTCAACAAATTTATTTACAATGTATAACCCCCCCCCCCCCCACTCTATTTCAAATTCTAAATTAATTTAATCTTATTTGTTTACCACTTTAGAATTTTTATTCACTTTACTTGGGTGCCTATGACCTATTCTAAATTTCATGCACCGATTTTTTGGGAAATAACTAAGGCATAGGCCCCATGTCGGCGACATCACCCAATGGTGAAAGAAGTCCAACCCAACAACAACAATATAATATTGTATTCAGACTTTCTTCTATTCCAAATAAAATAGTGAAATATGTTTGTGATTATGTGAAACTTTAAAGAAATCAATGCCTCCAAAGGATGATGATGATTCGCAAAGTATTTCCATATTCCTTTTTCTGTGAAGAGTCGCCCTATCCATTTACTCTTCATTTAACAAAACGATATTATATCTATCATTTTCCCAGCAATCTTTGTTGCTCATTGCCTTATCACATATGCATATATCATATCTGATGCTTTGAGAAATTTGTCATGTTTCCTCAACCAACAGATTTATTTGACATTGTATACTGCATATGCACAATGTTCTGTAATACGTACTGTATACTCTATATCTTATGTATATATATATATCATGCCTTTGCTCCAAGGAATAAAACATTTTTTTTTTAAATATCTATCATTTTCAACTCCTTTTTGCATACTCACTTATCAACAAATTGCCTTTCAGTTTAAAAAGGATATAGTTTGGGCGTTTTAAAAAGTCCTTACATGGGTTGGGAAGAGCCATAAAAAGGTGTGTGAAAAGGGGTAAATCTGAGACTTGATTATAATTCTTCCCCGAAGAGTTAAAGATTTATTTGACCATGAAAACGATTATTTTCTTATTTTGGAGTATTGGCAATCAAAGTTTAGGGAGATCATTTCGTTCAAGGCAGTGGAAAATGCTATTTCAAGAATTTGAATGGTTCTTTGTATGTGCGGACAAATTTACTCATTTGAAATTTTCTTTTGAGCCAAACCATATAGTTATAGTTTTATCACAGTGAAGATTCAGACCAGCGACAACAGCGAACTATATAATCACAAATTAGTTCTGATAATCCTTTTCCGATGCATCATTCAAGAGTAAACTTTGTATCAACTGCATATTGAAAAACAATATATTCCATTCCTTTGATTTTTATGCCTCTGATATAAGGGTTTGTTTCTTATTTGCAAATAGATAAGAGTTCAACACATGTAACAAACAGAAATGGAGTCACTGGATCTCCTTGTCGACAACCAAATCCTAAATTCAACATTTGTTAAATGTGCCAGAATTGACAACAGATCGAGAGCGCCAGCTATCTTTTAAAAGGTTAAATCCAGTGCTTCCAAAGTATTGTCAATAAAATCCAACTCAGTGTAAAAGCTTCTTTAAATCAATTGCAACCAGGAGGCCAGATATTTCATTATGTTCACAGTAATGCATTAAATCGTATTTGTATTTGTGTTTTTTCTCTGTTTGGGTTTCGTTTATTATATCGGGAAGAACTTTATAAGGCGTGAGGCAACTGTCACGAGAATGTTTTGGTATGCAAGTTATTATTCCCTGCCTTCGAAAATCCGACAAAGTTCAAGTTTCATATGAAAATAGAATAGATTGCCAAAGAATTATACCAATGTCTTTCCAAAAGAATTCATGAAATTCTGCGTAATAACTGCCCTAGTCTGGGCTTTTCCGAATTTTCATGTTCCTAGGAGCACACTCACATTCAATTTTCAGTTCGGTTTCACAGAAATTTCGCTTATCGGTTTTGAGTTTGATATTTATATTTGTAAAAAGATCAATATCGCTTTTTTCAATAACTAGCGTGTTGTACCACTGTAAAAAAACGTATGATTCCTCTAGTATCGTCTTTTTAGCAAGTAATGTTGTGAATTTACTCATATTTTTAATTATATAATTTCTTTATAAATTCATAAAATATTCAGTATTTTTTTCTCCTTCATACAACTTAGCCTTACTTCGAAATATTACTCCATTATGTTTTAGGTTCTTATTTGTTCAAGTTTATCTATTTAAAACACAAGTTTTTATTCTCGCCAAGAAATCTCTCTACCATTTCATATTTCGGCTTCGAAAGTTTTTCTTCTTTTTTATGTGTTTTCCGCTGGATCGAGTAACTTATTGTTTTCGTTCTAATATCAATTTTAATCATCTAAAAAAATAGTTGATAATTCACCGATAACTTAAGTTTCTACGTTGTCTAAATCTCCGACAGTTTTATATTCGGATACAGCATCACTTTTTGTTTGACAATATCAACATAATCACCATGGTAGAGAAGGGACGAATTGAACTTCCAATAACCTGGTCCGCGTTCTACGAGACGTAATCAATGCAAGCTCTAAAGAAATGATGGAATGATCGGATCTGTAACGAATGTCAATGGAAGCGCTCTTGACAAGGGACATAACTTCTTCTGAAGCAAGGAAGATTGTTTAATCTGCCTGCTCTGTCGCCATGTATATATTATCTGTCTGTCTATGGATTAAAGATTCTCCATGGGTCAATTAATTATAGCTTGTGTTTAAAAAAGAATAATTTCCCCTGATGATTCCTGTGTTTTATAGTGTAGGTATCTAATTAGTAGTCCAGAACTTCATTCCAGTCACAACCCCTAATAATTGACCGGACAATTATTCTAATTCCGAAAAGAGATCCTGGGAAAATATTGGTGAATCTGTATTTGAGCAATAAATTTCTGTCACTTTAAACCAAATTTTTTCCTATCGTGATATCTAATATTAAAAATCTCCCTCCATCACCTGATATGATTTCATGAGGTTAAAATTCAAAATGATCTTTCATCAATATTAAGTTTGGATGTAAGTTATCTTAGCGAGAGAGCGAGAGAGATAGAGATAAAATAGATTTGATTGTTTTTCCCTTGGATGATAAGCCGTTACCTATACTAGATACGTGAAATGGGCGTGCAAAAATTAAACTTAGAGATAATTATGAAAAAATATTTCAACACTTCTGCAACAGTTCTGCAAAATAAACAAATGATACAAACTAAAAAAATATCAATTTTCCTTGTAATGTGTGATCGTTGTGATGTCTATGTTCTATGTTTTACTGGGATAGGATTGTATCATTATTTCAAACTTGCCAAATGTCCACATCACAGAAGATAGTAAACCGTCACTAACTCGTCAAACTTGCCAAATGTTCACATCACAGAAGATAGTAAACCGTCACTCACTCGTCAAACTTGCCAAATGTTCACATCACAGAAGATAGTAAACTGTCACTCACTTGCCAAATGTTCACATCACAGAAGATAGTAAACTGTCACGCACTCGTCAAAACGATGAATTTCATTTGTCATTTAATAAACACTATTAGATAAAGAGAAAAATAGTAATTCATGCAATATGAATTTCGCGGGTGATGTCCTATTTCGTCTCTATATGCTAAATAGATATTGTCTGGTGTCACATAAATTCACTCAATTAAACTTCTGGAGAAAAAATAGAGCCATTGGCTCTGTAGCTCATCAGACTTTTGATGGGAATAGTTTTTAAGGTTTTGATCCCTGTGACCCAATTTGGGGTCATGGGGTCACGAAATCTACAAATTAGAAGGAGTCTACTCATTTTTCAGGTTTCTAGACCTTTTGGAACTGGAGAAGAAAATGAAAATAGGTTTTTAAAGTTTTGACCCCTGTGACCCTATTTGGGGTCATAGGTGACAAAATCTACAATTAAGAATCCCCATTGGCCAAGGAGTCTGCACATCAAATTTCAGCTCTCTAGAGTCATTGGTTCTGGAGAAGAAGTCGAAAATGTGAAAAGTTTACGGACGGACGGACGGACGCCAGACGCCTTGCCATGCAATAAGCTCATCGGGTCTTTCAGACCTGACGATCTTAAAAGAAAAAACCACGATTCCCTCACAGACATTGATTCAGGGTTTTTGTTGATTTCTCACAACAACATGTCTTGTATTCACATCATAAATAGCACACTGTAAGCTCTGTGCACAATAATGAATTTCAAGATTGAGTTAGGTTTAACAGTTTTTTTAAAATTCTGCTCAGAAAACCAAATTCTAACTTTAGTTTCAAAATTATTTGATTGGCTAGATCCCAAGTCGAGAATGAATGAGATTTGTAAATCTATCATTAATCATACCATCTACGATCGTTTTAAAGCAAAACAAGTGGTTCTTCAAGACAAGTGGTTCTTTAATCTTCTATATGAAAGGATTTACCATCAGTAAGTCACAACATGACCATCCCTCAGAGAAATTGGAATAACATCAACAAATGTGAATGTTAGTACCACCTACTCAAACAGATCTAAGCAAGTTTATAGATTCTTTCATGCTTTTTCGCTATTTCTAGTTTTTGTCGAAAGGTTACTCGTAAAAAGTACACCTCCATTCTGAATCTATAGGTACAGTGATTGATGACACTATGGTGTGGTTTGTGGTTTGAAAGGAAAGGAAAAGTGTGAAAGTTTTTTTATTATATGCCAAGCGGTGAGAGACTGAGATTTACCATTCAAAAGTGGCTACCACAGTAGATATCGCTTTTCTAAGATCAAGCCATATCTACAAGCGATATCTACATTGTAGATATCGCTACAATCATATCGTCATAATCCTATTACATCATCAGTTAAATGACATCAAAAGGCTTTAGCATCACTTAGAACACAGATGACAATACTGTGACGTCACAAAGTTCATGGCGTAACAATGCTATGACGTCACAATGCAATGACCTCACTGTTCAATAAGTCTAATGACAGTTTTGTGTTCAGATATGTTCATTCTTTTGCTAATAACTGTTGAAAAATGATTTGGATGATAAATTAAATCTCACCCTCGTGTCTTTTGATATCAAATATATCAACACTCGTTGATTAAAGTAAAAATATCCTCGTCAAGCCTCGGATATTTGTAACTTTAATCAACTCGTGTTGAAATATTTGGTATCAGAAGACACTTGGGTGAGATTCTCTATTTCTCAGTTCTAGAAAAGTGTTCGTGCCACTGAGTGTGATATCACTTTTTCAAGTCAGTGAAAATATCACAGAGGGGATGACGTTATGTGTACAATGGTTTGACGTCACTTCTACAATCAACGCGACGTCATTGCCGTCGCTAAGTAACGATGAACAATGATATGACGTCGCCAGAAAACTCTCGAGTCATGACCTTTTTCAACATAAAATACAACATTTTCGACCACAGAGGCTTATAATAAACAGGATATCTTTTGTTTTGAGTGTGATATCACTTATATGTTATTCATTATGATATTTTTTCTCTTATGAAAAGATAGACACAACAGTGGATAATCTATAGTACGTTATGACCAATCTCCGTATTTTTACAACACATATCAAATAATAACATAATTAAACATTATTTACTAGTGGTTGATCTATTCACGATATTCCGCATATTGGTACAGTCACATCCATCAAAGCGATTCCGACAACAAAAGTATGAGTTTTCAAAGGGTTCGGCTGTTAATTTCGGCGGCATTCTAAAAAAACGGGTATAAAATACTGATTAAAGGTCAAATTTATGTGTGTATTGTCTCAATTATACGCTCATTGCATTCTCATAGATAATGGTACTGGATATATTGATCTATCATTCTTAGAAAAAATACATTGTATGACCTCTTTAGTGCAACCCCCCACATTACAAGCGAATGCGGTTCTAAACGACGCTCTTGTGAACGATATCCGTTACTATAATGACTAAATGCAGACAGATTCAAACTAGAACTTTTCTGCTCAATTATCCTTTATGTGCAACGAATTGTAGGAATGTAACTTAATGTGGACTACAACGAATTGTAGGAATGTAACTCAATGTGGACTACAACGAATTGTAGGAACGTAAGTTAATGTGGACTACAACGAATTGTAGGAACGTAACTTAATGTGGACTACAACGAATTGTAGGAATGTAACTTAATGTGGACTGCAATGAATTGTAGGAATGTAACTTAATGTGGACTGCAACGAATTGTAGGAATGTAACTTAATGTGGACTGCAACGAATTGTAGGAATGTAACTTAATGTGGACTGCAACGAATTGTAGGAATGTAACTTAATGTGGACTGCAACGAATTGTAGGAATGTAACTCAATGTGGACTACGAATTGTAGGAATGTAACTTAATGTGGACTACAACGAATTGTAGGAATGTAACTTAATGTGGACTACAACGAATTGTAGGAATGTAACTTAATGTGGACTACAACGAATTGTAGGAATGTAACTTAATGTGGACTACAAAGAATTGTAGGAAAGTAACTTAATGTGGACTAAAACGAATTGTAGGAATGTAACTCAATGTGGACTACAACGAATTGTAGGGAACGTAACTTAATGTGGACTACAACGAATTGTAGGAACGTAACTTAATGTGGACTACAAAGAATTGTAGGAATGTAACTTAATTTGGACTACAACGAACTGTAGGAAGGTAACTTAATGTGGACTACAACGAACTGTAGGAACGTAACTTAATGTGGACTACAAAGAATTGTAGGAATGTAACTTAATGTGGACTACAAAGAATTGTAGGAACGTAACTTAATGTGGACTACAAAGAATTGTAGGAACATAACTTAATGTGGACTGCAACGAATTGTAGGAATGTAACTTAATGTGGACTGCAACGAATTGTAGGAACGTAACTTAATGTGGACTGCAACGAATTGTAGGAACGTAACTTAATGTGGACTGCAACGAATTGTAGGAACGTAACTTAATGTGGACTGCAACGAATTGTAGGAATGTAACTTAATGTGGACTAAGGAGGTTTCCATTTAGATTTCTTTGCATTAATGAGTGTTCATTATTTTATAAACACTGCAAAAAGTATTTCATGACAACTTCAATGCGATGAACACATTCATGTGTGGTCATTGATGATTTACACGTATGACAAATAAGCAGTACAATCTTTTGAAATATGTCATGAAATATAAACAAGTTTTAAAAAGTAATGAATTAGATTCTACCCGTTGCCAAAAAATTTGGTTAATTTTGCACACATATTCGAAGGTCCATTTAATAAAACGTATTCCTCGTTTTACTTTGAGTTCATCTCTGATGGATTGATAGATGAAGGCGAACCATTAAGACACTTTCATGTGATATGTGTGATGATATATTACCGATCGCTTACTGATTGCCAGATTCATTACAATGTAATCAAATAAGAAAACGTGAAGGTAGTTATTGTTGGTTCGTCTTTGAAACTTCATTATCTTTCATGTGTGTACATTAATTTAGGCTAGGACTTCATGTTACCATTGCATGTATGGTAATAACTATCTTTCGTGCGCGGTTTCCATTTACAAAGTGCATAAAAATATTAGCATTGCAATATGAATAAATTGTATTAAACTGAAAAAGGCAAAATTGGTTACCGATTGACAGGTTTGTGCACGGATTTTCATGGTTTCACTAAAGTCAGTTTCTATATGTTTCCTCTCCTTCAGGGAAATTAATTGGGAAACAAATTTTGTTGACTTAAGTGTTCTTGATGTGATTGTGATAAAAGTTTATCTTTCATACGCCTACAGAAACGAATTTACGAACGCATCACAACAATATCTAATCACAGTAGGTTTATCTTCTATGTAGCGAAAGCGTGTTTAAATGAAAAAAAATCTACCTACCTGGTAGAAAACAAACAAGGAACGTACGTCAGTGAGGACAAACACGTCGACCGACTAGCGCTTGCCGCATGTGGACCATTGAGTAGCTTCACCTGTTGAATCATGCAGATGTGTTCGAGCGTCTTGTTTTCCTTGGCGTGTGTGGTCAAGGCGCTGAAAGGTTGTTTTGTTTTGAAAACCACCCAATACTGGTACTAATATTTGGAAGTGATCTTCCACTTACCAGCTTACAGGAAAATGAAAATCAAACTTTAAAGAGAAAGTATTATCGACTTCTTCAAAAACAGTAACACGTTAAACTAAATAACTGAAAAATGTAATTGTACAACAATGCTCTTGCATATATATAAAAAATTCAGAGACTAAATATAAGTCTACCCCCCCTCCCCCCCTAAAAAGTAGTCCAATCAAGTCAATGTTGAGGAGTATTTCTCATTCACTCATTGTACATCAATTCTTTGATCCAAACCATAAATTCAAAAGTTGTACTTTTGACACCCATTGAGCGCATCCCACCCAAACGAAATCATCAGTGTTAACACCCGTGGATACTTTGCTTTATATCAACTTAAACATATTTTGATCTTGAAAGTCTTGAAAACGGCTTTTTCTCTTTTATAAATGCCAATAACAATAATAAAAAACATATTTCTTTGAAACATGAAAGAGTTCATTATAAGGTCTTTTTGGGAGGAAATTTCAATTTTTTTTTACTAAGAATAGATAAGGATTTTGATTTTGAAATAAGACTTTCTGTATAACTGTTAATATTAGAAAGCTACACGAGCATACTATCATATTTAAACAAAGGCTGAACTGATAGCTTTTGGTGACAGACAAGTTATGTATTCAATGATTGAATGATTATGTTAGCCTTTATGAAACTTTTAATATGCATTCAGCTTATTTATCCAACCAGTTATCCATCTCGAACGCTTATTCAGAGAAAGGCAAATAATCTTACATACATTCTATTCAGATTAAAGCATTTTAATTAAATCTTCAGCTTACGTAAGGAAGAGACGAGTTTAAAGTAATTTTAATAAAACAATTTATAAAGTATATCAATATGTGCATTTGATTTACAATCACTGGTTCAAATGTTAATCCAAGATGTTTCTAAAGTTATCAATTAATTTTACTATTCTACCGTTATATCCAAGTGTAAGGGAGTGAAAATGAGTACAAAATTAAGTTGCATTTGTTCCTTTCATGCAATTGAATTCACATGTTAGCAAAACAAGTATATTAAGGTTTTAAACTTGTACTATAGGCTTACTTTTAAGGCAGCACTCCTCGTATTGTCACTCTCAAACTGGCTATGTTAGAACATACCATAGAAACATCTCACACATCCATCTCAAAATGGCAAATATACTATATTATAGTCAATAAATACTTGTATTAAGGGACCGGTCATTTAGTATGGGGGGGGGGGGGGGGGGGGGGGGGGGAGATGGGCCGGTGATTTTAGGGGGTGGGTCACAAAAAAATAAGACAGCCTTTAGGGGTGGGTCACAAAAAAATAAGACAGCCTTTAGGGGTGGGTCATAAAAAAATAAGACAGTATTTTAGTGCTGTTTTCAAACTGAGTGATGAACATGCTAACATAAGAAACATTCTGATCAGAATGAGGTAAGATATATATGCTTTAATAAACATAAACAACAAACTTTAATGCTCTGTTAAGAATATAAATAGTGTAGGGGTGGGTCATAAAAAAATATGACAGGCATCAGTGGGGGGTCATAAAAAATCATGACAGCTTTAAGGGGTGGGTCACTTTTTTTGGGACATACTGTGGGGAAATTTCACCACCGCCCCCCCCCCCCCCCCCCCCCCTATAATATATGACCGGTCCCTAAACGAAAATCGGTTTTCAGGTACTTATGAAAAAAAATATTCAGGCTGTAAAATGGAAGGCACTGATGAAGTTATAGACGAAAAGTTATGTCATTATGTGCCCTCGGGCGGTTGCTACATCACCATATATTTACCAAATTTCGCAACTAGATATTACATGTGTGCGATATTATCTTGTTTTCAAAACATCCATACAAATAATCCAATATCTGGTACCATATTGTAAACATGTATGTAAAAAAAATAAAGACATTTTATTGTCAAATAACAAAATAAGAACCCAAGAACCAGACGTGGTGTAAAATCAGAGTAAACGAATTACTAACGGGTGACGAATTCCAATCACTTGGTGTTGCAGCTACTGAACGTCATTATTAATGCTATTAAGCAATTTGTGTTTAATAATATTTTCATTAAGTGCAGTATTGACAGATGAAATGTTTAACCGTTATCATTACTTACATGATGAAATAATGATGGCCATAGTTGACTGTTTTGACTTTTGGTACAACCAATAGTTGCTATGAGTTTGAGCCCAAGTTCCTTGATGGTGAATATGCCTGAAGAAGGTCTACAAGGTATTTTGGCGCTGAGTCAGAGAGACATCTGTAGAAACTGCAGAGTGGTTTGTACTGGAATCGACGCATAACTGGAAGTCAGTGTAGATCTTCAAGTACCAGGGTGATATGCTCATGCTTTTTTGTGAGACTGACAATTCTCGCTGCAGAAATTTCTACTCGCTGTAACTTGTCTATCAGTTTCTTTGGTGCACCTACAAGGAGACTATTACAGTAGTGTTACATTGTCATTATGAGGGACAGCACAAGGGTGGCTGTAGAATCAGTGGTCAAGAATTTTCTTATGTTCCCGATGTTGCGTAGCTGAATGTAACAAGTCCTTGTAATGTGGGTGACGTGGCGTTCCATTGTCAGTTGAGAGTCTACAATTACCCCCAAGATCTCTGGCCCTTATCATCGTTTAATTAAAGCTTATTTGCATTCATCCACTTTTTGACAGCGCTGCAGCATGTTGAAATCTGTTCCACTGCTTCGTTGGCTGCTATTGGATTACTGTAAAGAGAGAATCCAGCTGGGTGTAATCAGCATAAAAGTGATATTGATATATTCCTCAATAACATGACCAAGCTCTGCAGTGTACAACGCGAAAAGTATGACTGGAACCATCTTCATGCGGTTTCATGAAGACCATATTTTTTCATAAGGCGGGAGAGAAGAATGGAATGATCTATCGTATGAAAAGCTGCACTCAAATCAAGCAGAACAAGGAGTCCAGCCAATCTAACAGAAGTATAGGCTAAACCATCAACTACTTGCAAAAGAAACAAGTTATGATTTTTCGCAAAGAAGAAGTGTTTGTGGTTGAAGAAAAAAAGCCTACAAAAATCTAAGTGGTGGAACATTTTAAAAATCCAATTCAATTTTACCTAATTAATTGTGCAGGTTGCGGCTTCTATACCCTAGTTTAGTGACCAAACATGTTAGTTTCATTAAACGACCTAAAAAGAAAAAATGGATGATAAGTCTAAATATCTAGCAGAATAAGTTACATTGACATTAAGTCATTTGAACCGGCTTGTAACAATAATTTCATACATATACTGATGGCGAAAAGAAACGTAACACCAGAACTAAATGTGAAGCAAAAATCCCTAATTTTACGCCAATCTATTTTTTTGCAACAAAAATTATTATCATTTGGTAAATAGCATTCTCTTTTTGAAGTAATAGTCTCACTGAGCATTTTGCGAGTAAGATATATTTAAAAGATAGAAGAAATATTTTCACACACGGCTTAGCGATTCTTCACATGCATTTCTATAAACTTTAAGGGCATGCTGTTTTATACCTTTTCTAAGCTTTATAAACAAGCCCATTGAGATGATCACAAATGGATTTGAATGGTATATGAGCTTTCTTGTGTTTCGATTATCATACAAATCATTTGAAGAGCCACCAGATGAACTGCTGTAACGTCGGAAGATTCTATATCCATGTGTGACTCCACTTGTAACTAAACAACACAACAGTTACGAATGCAAAATGTTATTAATGATATATCATCGTATCAAGAAGTGATTGTTGCAAAAAATTATCATATAAATGCGTACAAACTGTTCCGAAGAGAGACAATACAAAGTTATGAATTGTCATGGTGATCGAAAACCGGACAATGACGTCAGTCAATTGCAGTAAGCAGATACATTTTGGTTGGATTGTGTTAAAAGGCTCATTTAGCTTACATATATGTAAATGGTAAGCATACATTGTGTTGTGTTTCGATTTTTAATGATATATTTACATTACATAAATTGCCATGTTTAGCTGTTTTAGGGTGTTAAGAATGAATATCACCAATAGTGGATTTTTTTCACGTATGCAAGGCAAATAAGATACAATTTTAATGACGGAATGTCTTTTAAATCTGTTTTCATGTTCTGATTCAGTCTCTTTACTCAGATACATCTTATGACATGCCAATAAAAGGAAGGTGTTCTTGATGCTGTTGGTTATCCGATTCTCACAGAAATCATGCTCCTTACTCCTTACTGTTTGTCCTCATGAGTATGTCCATTCTATTGCTGTCCACTGACACACCATACTGACCTTAGTAAGTCTAAATAGACCTAAAGGGTGTGGTAAGACCCAGTAAGTGGGAGAAACGCACATTCAAGACCAATATTGTCAGTTTAACATTGCGACGAAGAATTCTTTCACCCGTGTTGACAGTAGTCGCTATAAAGTATTTTTAAAAGTAGTAGATAATGGATTTTAAAGATGATAAGGCCACGGATGAGATAAGGAAATTCAGGGAAAGTTCAATGAAACAGAGTTTTTCTGTAACGAGTGCAAAACCAAATATGGGGTCAAAGTTACCATGAAAAAAATTCCGTCAATAACGAGTAACGATGTGGCATACTCATATGGAGGTGTCTCAAGTCATTTTGACCAAAGTTATTCCAATCTTCTAGCAACTTAACGCCAAGGTCTTGAATAGTGGATGGATGTTTTTGATGTTGGCGTACCCTTTGTCCAAGCATGTCCCAGACGTTTTCGATGGGGGACAGGTCCTTTCCGTTGGCCAAAGTAATGTGTTGATATTCTACTGTTCTAGGTAACCTGAAGCAATCCTGACCCAGTGTGACATCTAGCTTTATCATTCTGGAAGATGAAATCACGGCCTTGACTACGTGCAAGCGGCACAACATGTGTTGCCAAGATATTGTTCCGGTAGTACTGGCCTGTGACACGTCCAACAACAAGTCCGTTTTTTCAGGGGCAGTGATGACACACCACACCATTACTTGATAATGTGGAGATCACGAGAACGCTCGTTTCGTAGACGCAACAACTTCTTGCGTCTGTCCAGGAAATCAACCGTGACTCATCTAAAAACATTACATTCCTCCATTGTCGATTATGCCATTGACGCCGATCCTGACACCAACAACTTCTTTCTTTGGTGTACCTTCCAAACATGGGATCTGTCCTCTATACTAGTTTTCGCCCTTTGTCGACCCGAACGTCGTTTATCCTTTACAGACCATAATCTGCTTATCACAGATTGTGAAACATTAAAGATGCTGTGTCATACTTGCATGCGGGTCAGGCTGAAATTTAGCTATTGAGAAAAGAAATACATCACTTTGTAGAAAAATCTTTCGTCGAAATTTTGATATCATATTTAGATTGTTTAATCAACAATAACATACTTATATCGACGCCCAAAGCACAGTACCCCTTGTAGAAAGGGCATATCATTTAACGAACCCGCTTTCGGTGACATAATCATTACACGTGTAGGATTTACACCGTGTCACAACTCGCGTATTTGCGTTCGATGGGTATCAACTTTGGCAGCAACGAATACCTTATAAAGGTATTCGGAGAAAAAGAAAAGAAAATCTAGTCGTGCGCGACAAAGACGGTTTTCAAGCGTATATTTAGAGACCGCAAGTTGTGAGATGGCCACACTTGATTCGCCTTTATGTTGGCTGCCGTTTCCGTAATTTTGGTAAATTATCTCATATTTAATGAATTTTGGTCCGATTTACCCTAGGTTGGTCGCTAAATTTTTCTAAAAATACAACGAATACATTAAAAATATTTTTAAAAATATTGCAAGTATGATACAGCATCTTTAAGGGTTCGGGTCACAAGGGTCTGTGTTATGCCAATATGTAGAATGCCTAGGACATATAACCGTTCAGCTTATGTTAGTCGACGCATATCAATGGTTAGGTAAAAAAATTAAACAAGGCCCAATGAATGCAGCTTCAATTTGCCTTTCTCGATGGGTACCGGTATACTATTCGATCTTAATAATGCAAATTTTGTGGTCAACCCCCATTATCATCATTTGTATCAGTTACAGATGCTGAGGTTGCCAATTTTGCCCCATGAGCGCCAATTTTGCTGGAAATTTTCCATCTGTATGAATTTATGTAACGTTTTCTGATCTGCATTTGCATTTGCTAGTAGCATGCCCACAAAGTTAAATATCCCCTACTTTTTTTAAGATATCAAAAAAAATTAATAGATAACCTATGATACCATGAAATCTGAATTTTAAAATGAGATGGCATTAAAATACCCTTACACTCGAGATAGGATTAAAATGTGTCAGCAGTGCCCTTCTGATGGTCATTTTGAAATTGTCCGTAAAAATTATAAGATATTTCCAGTTAGTTTTTGCAGGAAAATGGGCTTCCATAGGTTTTTTGGTAAAACAGAGGTTAAAAGTGCTCACATTACAGTCAGATCTCAATCAATCGGTATGTAAGATGTATAACTGTTATGGTAATTTCAAAGATTAAAAAGATTCAAAGTTCTATGTTCAAAATCAATTTCTTTTTTCCAAATTCAGTCGCTTCAACAACTGGGGGCCGTTCAGTAATGTGACGACAATATTGGAAAGGAACAGGCCTCTTTTACAAATTTGATGCCGTATATAATTTCCCTGCCAACCTAGTCTATGTCTTTGAAACACTTATAGATTAAAAACAATATATACTTAACAGGTATTTGTGAAATAACCCGGATTCAAATGCGCGATGTTTACGTTATCTCCCTTTGACACTATGGAGGCCCAGCAAAGAAAGCGGAATTGAACAAATACAGGTTAATGTTTAATCATAAAATTCACATACTTTCACCACTTAGATTTTTCTAGACTTTTAGTATGTTGTTTAGGGATACATTTATGTTGTATTTCTGCTAAAAGCGTTTGCAGCATAGCAGTCTCAGTGCTGTGATGTTGGCGATACGCAGACTGAAAGGGCTCAAGTCAGTAGATTGTTGACTTGAAGGTGTTCTGCCAGGCGTTCGGACACATCCCTTTCAATGATCTTTGATACAAAGGACAGGTTCGAGACTGGTCTGTAATTCGACAGTTGCTCCTTGTCCAATGAGGGTTTCTTCAGAAGAGGTTTGACGATACGGATGGCATTGTACCGCTTGAAAGACTGGAGTTGACAAGGGTTATAAAGGCAGGAAGTAGAATGTCCATGTTTTAGAGAAGAACTTTGGTTGGTACCGGGTCAAGGATACAAGATGTTGGAATTAAATCAAGGTGATCAATTCAGATGGAGTATATGGTCGAAATTCGGTTAGAAGATTGTCTGATTCGAGGGATCAATCTTGGACTGTCTCACACTCTGGCATTACACACAATACATCCTGCAATCCAGCTGTAGCTTACTACTGTGCCAACATCTTGAAGTGCAGTGGTAACACTGATTAGACAATACATCCTGCAATCCAGCTGGTAGCTTACTACTGTGTTAACATCTTGAAGTGCAGTGGTAACACTGATTAGACAATACATCCTGCAATCCAGCTGTAGCTTACTACTGTGTTAACATCTTGAAGTGCAGTGGTAACACTGATTAGACAATACATCCTGCAATCCAGCTGGTAGCTTACTACTGTGTTAACATCTTGAAGTGCAGTGGTAACACTGATTAGACAATACATCCTGCAATCCAGCTGGTTGAATACTACTGTGTTAACATCTTGAAGTGCAGTGGTAACACTGATTAGACAATACATCCTGCAATCCAGCTGTAGCTTACTACTGTGCCAACATCTTGAAGTGCAGTGGTAACACTGATTAGACAATACATCCTGCAATCCAGCTGGTTGAATACTACTGTGTTAACATCTTGAAGTGCAGTGGTAACACTGATTAGACAATACATCCTGCAATCCAGCTGGTAGCTTACTACTGTGGTTACATCTTGAAGTGCAGTGGTAACACTGATTAGACAATACATCCTGCAATCCAGCTGGTAGCTTACTACTGTGTTAACATCTTGAAGTGCAGTGGTAACACTGATTAGACAATACATCCTGCAATCCAGCTGGTAGCTTACTACTGTGTTAACATCTTGAAGTGCAGTGGTAACACTGATTAGACAATACATCTTGCAATCCAGCTGGTTGAATACTACTGTGTTAACATCTTGAAGTGCAGTGGTAACACTGATTAGACAAAACATCCTGCAATCCAGCTGGTAGCTTACTACTGTGTTAACATCTTGAAGTGCAGTGGTAACACTGATTAGACAATACATCCTGCAATCCAGCTGGTACCTTACTACTGTGTTACCATCTTGAAGTGCAGTGGTAACACTGATTAGACAATACATCCTGCAATCCAGCTGGTAGCTTACTACTGTGTTAACATCTTTAAGTGCAGTGGTAACACTGATTAGACAATACATCCTGCAATCCAGCTGGTAGCTTACTACTGTGTTAACATCTTGAAGTGCAGTAGTAACACTGAATAGACAATACATCTTGCAATCCAGCTGGTTGAATACTACTGTGTTAACATCTTGCAGTGCAGTGGTAACACTGATTAGACAAAACATCCTGCAATCCAGCTGGTTGAATACTACTGTGTTAACATCTTGAAGTGCAGTGGTAACACTGATTAGACAATACATCCTGCAATCGAGCTGGTAGCTTACTACTGTGTTAACATCTTGAAGTGCAGTGGTAACACTGATTAGACAATACATCCTGCAATCCAGCTGGTAGCTTACTACTGTGTTAACATCTTGAAGTGCAGTGGTAACACTGATTAGACAATACATCCTGCAATCCAGCTGGTTGAATACTACTGTGTTAACATCTTGAAGTGCAGTGGTAACACTGATTAGACAATACATCCTGCAATCTAGCTGGTAGCTTACTACTGTGTTAACATCTTGAAGTGCAGTGGTACCAGTGATTAGACAATACATCCTGCAATCCAGCTGGTAGCTTACTACTGTGTTAACATCTTGAAGTGCAGTGGTAACACTGATTAGACAATACATCCTGCAATCCAGCTGGTAGCTTACTACTGTGTTAACATCTTGAAGTGCAGTGGTAACACTGATTAGACAATACATCCTGCAATCCAGCTGGTTGAATACTACTGTGTTAACATCTTGAAGTGCAGTGGTAACACTGATTAGACAATACATCCTGCAATGCAGCTGGTAGCTTACTACTGTGTTAACATCTTGAACTGCAGTGGCAACACTGATTAGACAATACATCCTGCAATCCAGCTGGTAGCTTACTACTGTGTTAACATCTTGAAGTGCAGTGGTAACACTGATTAGACAATACATCCTGCAATCCAGCTGGTTGAATACTACTATGTTAACATCTTGAAGTGCAGTGGTAACACTGATTAGACAAAACATCCTGCAATCCAGCTGGTAGCTTACTACTTTGTTAACATCTTGACGTGCAGTGGTAACACTGATTAGACAATACATCCTGCAATCCAGCTGGTAACTTACTACTGTGTTAACATCTTGAACTGCAGTGGTAACACTGATTAGACAATACATCCTGCAATCCAGCTGGTAGCTTACTACTGTGTAAACATTTTGAAGTGCAGTGGTAACACTGATTAGACAATACATCTTGCAACCCAGCTGGTTGAATACCACTGTGTTAACATCTTGAAGTGCAGTGGTAACACTGATTAGACAATCCATCCTGCAATCCAGCTGGTTGAATACTACTTTGTTAACATCTTGAAGTGCAGTGGTAACACTGATTAGACAAAACACCCTACAATCCAGCTGGTAGCTTACTACTGTGTTAACATCTTGAAGTGCAGTGGTAACACTGATTAGACAATACATTCTGCAATCCAGCTGGTTGAATACTACTGTGTTTACATCTTGAAGTGCAGTGGTAACACTGATTAGACAAAACATCCTGCAATCGAGCTGGTAGCTTACTACTGTGTTAACATCTTGAAGTGCAGTGGTAACACTGATTAGACAATACATCCTGCAATCCAGCTGGTAGCTTACTACTGTGTAAACATTTTGAAGTGCAGTGGTAACACTGATTAGACAATACATCCTGCAATCCAGCTGGTTGAATACAACTTTGTTAACATCTTGAAGTGCAGTGGTAACACTGATTAGACAAAACACCCTACAATCTAGCTGGTAGCTTACTACTATGTTAACATCTTGAAGTGCAGTGGTAACACTGATTAGACAATACATCCTGCAATCCAGCTGTAGCTTACTACTGTGTTAACATCTTGAAGTGCAGTGGTAACACTGATTAGACAATACATCTTGCAATCCAGCTGGTAGCTTACTACTTTGTTAACATCTTGAAGTGCAGTGGTAACACTGATTAGACAAAACATCCTGCAATCCAGCTGGTTGAATACCACTGTGGTAACATCTTGCAGTGCAGTGGTAACACTGATTAGACAATACATCTTGCAATCCAGCTGGTAGCTTACTACTGTGTTAACATCTTGAAGTGCAGTGGTAACACTGATTAGACAAAACATCCTGCAATCGAGCTGGTAGCTTACTACTGTGTTAACATCTTGAAGTGCAGTGGTAACACTGATTAGACAATACATCTTGCAATCCAGCTGGTTGAATACCACTGTGTTAACATCTTGAAGTGCAGTGGTAACACTGATTAGACAATCCATCCTGCAATCCAGCTGGTTGAATACTACTTTGTTAACATCTTGAAGTGCAGTGGTAACACTGATTAGACAAAACACCCTACAATCTAGCTGGTAGCTTACTACTATGTTAACATCTTGAAGTGCAGTGGTAACACTGATTAGACAATACATCCTGCAATCCAGCTGTAGCTTTCTACTGTGTTAACATCTTGAAGTGCAGTGGTAACACTGATTAGACAATACATCTTGCAATCCAGCTGGTAGCTTACTACTTTGTTAACATCTTGAAGTGCAGTGGTAACACTGATTAGACAAAACATCCTGCAATCCAGCTGGGTGAATACCACTGTGGTAACATCTTGCAGTGCAGTGGTAACACTGATTAGACAATACATCTTGCAATCCAGCTGGTAGCTTACTACTGTGTTAACATCTTGAAGTGCAGTGGTAACACTGATTAGACAAAACATCCTGCAATCGAGCTGGTAGCTTACTACTGTGTTAACATCTTGAAGTGCAGTGGTAACACTGATTAGACAATACATCCTGCAATCCAGCTGGTAGCTTACTACTGTGTTAACATCTTGAAGTGCAGTGGCAACACTGATTAGACAATACATCCTGCAATCTAGCTGGTTGAATACTACTGTGTTAACATCTTGAAGTGCAGTGGTAACACTGATTAGACAATACATCCTGCAATCTAGCTGGTAGCTTACTACTGTGTTAACATCTTGAAGTGCAGTGGTAACACTGATTAGACAAAACATCCTGCAATCCAGCTGGTAGCTTACTACTGTGTTAACATCTTGAAGTGCAGTGGTAACACTGATTAGACAATACATCCTGCAATCGAGCTGGTAGCTTACTACTGTGTTAACATCTTGAAGTGCAGTGGCAACACTGATTAGACAATACATCCTGCAATCTAGCTGGTTGAATACTACTGTGTTAACATCTTGAAGTGCAGTGGTAACACTGATTAGACAATACATCCTGCAATCTAGCTGGTTGAATACTACTGTGTTAACATCTTGAAGTGCAGTGGTAACAATGATTAGACAAAACATCCTGCAATCCAGCTGGTTGAATACCACTGTGTTAACATCTTGCAGTGCAGTGGTAACACTGATTAGACAATACATCTTGCAATCCAGCTGGTAGCTTACTACTGTGTTAACATCTTGAAGTGCAGTGGTAACACTGATTAGACAAAACATCCTGCAATCGAGCTGGTAGCTTACTACTGTGTTAACATCTTGAAGTGCAGTGGTAACACTGATTAGACAATACATCCTGCAATCCAGCTGGTAGCTTACTACTGTGTTAACATCTTGAAGTGCAGTGGCAACACTGATTAGACAATACATCCTGCAATCTAGCTGGTTGAATACTACTGTGTTAACATCTTGAAGTGCAGTGGTAACACTGATTAGACAATACATTCTGCAATCTAGCTGGTAGCTTACTACTGTGTTAACATCTTGAAGTGCAGTGGTAACACTGATTAGACAATACATCCTGCAATCTAGCTGGTAGCTTACTACTGTGTTAACATCTTGAAGTGCAGTGGTAACACTGATTAGACAATACATCCTGCAATCCAGCTGGTAGCTTACTACTGTGTTAACATCTTGCAGTGCAGTGGTAACACTGATTAGACAATACATCTTGCAATCCAGCTGGTAGCTTACTACTGTGTTAACATCTTGAAGTGCAGTGGTAACACTGATTAGACAAAACATCCTGCAATCGAGCTGGTAGCTTACTACTGTGTTAACATCTTGAAGTGCAGTGGTAACACTGATTAGACAATACATCCTGCAATCCAGCTGGTAGCTTACTACTGTGTTAACATCTTGAAGTGCAGTGGCAACACTGATTAGACAATACATCCTGCAATCTAGCTGGTTGAATACTACTGTGTTAACATCTTGAAGTGCAGTGGTAACACTGATTAGACAATACATCCTGCAATCCAGCTGGTAGCTTACTACTGTGTTAACATCTTGAAGTGCAGTGGTAACACTGATTAGACAAAACATCCTGCAATCGAGCTGGTAGCTTACTACTGTGTTAACATCTTGAAGTGCAGTGGTAACACTGATTAGACAATACATCCTGCAATCGAGCTGGTAGCTTACTACTGTGTTAACATCTTGAAGTGCAGTGGCAACACTGATTAGACAATACATCCTGCAATCTAGCTGGTTGAATACTACTGTGTTAACATCTTGAAGTGCAGTGGTAACACTGATTAGACAATACATTCTGCAATCTAGCTGGTAGCTTACTACTGTGTTAACATCTTGAAGTGCAGTGGTAACACTGATTAGACAATACATCCTGCAATCTAGCTGGTAGCTTACTACTGTGTTAACATCTTGAAGTGCAGTGGTAACACTGATTAGACAATACATCCTGCAATCCAGCTGGTAGCTTACTACTGTGTTAACATCTTGCAGTGCAGTGGTAACACTGATTAGACAATACATCTTGCAATCCAGCTGGTAGCTTACTACTGTGTTAACATCTTGAAGTGCAGTGGTAACACTGATTAGACAATACATCCTGCAATCGAGCTGGTAGCTTACTACTGTGTTAACATCTTGAAGTGCAGTGGTAACACTGATTAGACAATACATCCTGCAATCCAGCTGGTAGCTTACTACTGTGTTAACATCTTGAAGTGCAGTGGCAACACTGATTAGACAATACATCCTGCAATCTAGCTGGTTGAATACTACTGTGTTAACATCTTGAAGTGCAGTGGTAACACTGATTAGACAATACATCCTGCAATCCAGCTGGTAGCTTACTACTGTGTTAACATCTTGAAGTGCAGTGGTAACACTGATTAGACAAAACATCCTGCAATCGAGCTGGTAGCTTACTACTGTGTTAACATCTTGAAGTGCAGTGGTAACACTGATTAGACAATACATCCTGCAATCCAGCTGGTAGCTTACTACTGTGTTAACATCTTGAAGTGCAGTGGCAACACTGATTAGACAATACATCCTGCAATCTAGCTGGTTGAATACTACTGTGTTAACATCTTGAAGTGCAGTGGTAACACTGATTAGACAATACATCCTGCAATCTAGCTGGTTGAATACTACTGTGTTAACATCTTGAAGTGCAGTGGTAACAATGATTAGACAAAACATCCTGCAATCCAGCTGGTTGAATACCACTGTGTTAACATCTTGCAGTGCAGTGGTAACACTGATTAGACAATACATCTTGCAATCCAGCTGGTAGCTTACTACTGTGTTAACATCTTGAAGTGCAGTGGTAACACTGATTAGACAATACATCCTGCAATCTAGCTGGTTGAATACTACTGTGTTAACATCTTGAAGTGCAGTGGTAACACTGATTAGACAATACATCCTGCAATCTAGCTGGTTGAATACTACTGTGTTAACATCTTGAAGTGCAGTGGTAACAATGATTAGACAAAACATCCTGCAATCCAGCTGGTTGAATACCACTGTGTTAACATCTTGCAGTGCAGTGGTAACACTGATTAGACAATACATCTTGCAATCCAGCTGGTAGCTTACTACTGTGTTAACATCTTGAAGTGCAGTGGTAACACTGATTAGACAAAACATCCTGCAATCGAGCTGGTAGCTTACTACTGTGTTAACATCTTGAAGTGCAGTGGTAACACTGATTAGACAATACATCCTGCAATCCAGCTGGTAGCTTACTACTGTGTTAACATCTTGAAGTGCAGTGGCAACACTGATTAGACAATACATCCTGCAATCTAGCTGGTTGAATACTACTGTGTTAACATCTTGAAGTGCAGTGGTAACACTGATTAGACAATACATTCTGCAATCTAGCTGGTAGCTTACTACTGTGTTAACATCTTGAAGTGCAGTGGTAACACTGATTAGACAATACATCCTGCAATCTAGCTGGTAGCTTACTACTGTGTTAACATCTTGAAGTGCAGTGGTAACACTGATTAGACAATACATCCTGCAATCCAGCTGGTAGCTTACTACTGTGTTAACATCTTGCAGTGCAGTGGTAACACTGATTAGACAATACATCTTGCAATCCAGCTGGTAGCTTACTACTGTGTTAACATCTTGAAGTGCAGTGGTAACACTGATTAGACAAAACATCCTGCAATCGAGCTGGTAGCTTACTACTGTGTTAACATCTTGAAGTGCAGTGGTAACACTGATTAGACAATACATCCTGCAATCCAGCTGGTAGCTTACTACTGTGTTAACATCTTGCAGTGCAGTGGTAACACTGATTAGACAATACATCTTGCAATCCAGCTGGTAGCTTACTACTGTGTTAACATCTTGAAGTGCAGTGGTAACACTGATTAGACAAAACATCCTGCAATCGAGCTGGTAGCTTACTACTGTGTTAACATCTTGAAGTGCAGTGGTAACACTGATTAGACAATACATCCTGCAATCCAGCTGGTAGCTTACTACTGTGTTAACATCTTGAAGTGCAGTGGCAACACTGATTAGACAATACATCCTGCAATCTAGCTGGTTGAATACTACTGTGTTAACATCTTGAAGTGCAGTGGTAACACTGATTAGACAATACATCCTGCAATCCAGCTGGTAGCTTACTACTGTGTTAACATCTTGAAGTGCAGTGGTAACACTGATTAGACAAAACATCCTGCAATCGAGCTGGTAGCTTACTACTGTGTTAACATCTTGAAGTGCAGTGGTAACACTGATTAGACAATACATCCTGCAATCCAGCTGGTAGCTTACTACTGTGTTAACATCTTGAAGTGCAGTGGCAACACTGATTAGACAATACATCCTGCAATCTAGCTGGTTGAATACTACTGTGTTAACATCTTGAAGTGCAGTGGTAACACTGATTAGACAATACATTCTGCAATCTAGCTGGTAGCTTACTACTGTGTTAACATCTTGAAGTGCAGTGGTAACACTGATTAGACAATACATCCTGCAATCTAGCTGGTAGCTTACTACTGTGTTAACATCTTGAAGTGCAGTGGTAACACTGATTAGACAATACATCCTGCAATCCAGCTGGTAGCTTACTACTGTGTTAACATCTTGAAGTGCAGTGGCAACACTGATTAGACAATACATCCTGCAATCTAGCTGGTTGAATACTACTGTGTTAACATCTTGAAGTGCAGTGGTAACACTGATTAGACAATACATCCTGCAATCTAGCTGGTTGAATACTACTGTGTTAACATCTTGAAGTGCAGTGGTAACAATGATTAGACAAAACATCCTGCAATCCAGCTGGTTGAATACCACTGTGTTAACATCTTGCAGTGCAGTGGTAACACTGATTAGACAATACATCTTGCAATCCAGCTGGTAGCTTACTACTGTGTTAACATCTTGAAGTGCAGTGGTAACACTGATTAGACAATACATCCTGCAATCTAGCTGGTTGAATACTACTGTGTTAACATCTTGAAGTGCAGTGGTAACACTGATTAGACAATACATCCTGCAATCTAGCTGGTTGAATACTACTGTGTTAACATCTTGAAGTGCAGTGGTAACAATGATTAGACAAAACATCCTGCAATCCAGCTGGTTGAATACCACTGTGTTAACATCTTGCAGTGCAGTGGTAACACTGATTAGACAATACATCTTGCAATCCAGCTGGTAGCTTACTACTGTGTTAACATCTTGAAGTGCAGTGGTAACACTGATTAGACAAAACATCCTGCAATCGAGCTGGTAGCTTACTACTGTGTTAACATCTTGAAGTGCAGTGGTAACACTGATTAGACAATACATCCTGCAATCCAGCTGGTAGCTTACTACTGTGTTAACATCTTGAAGTGCAGTGGCAACACTGATTAGACAATACATCCTGCAATCTAGCTGGTTGAATACTACTGTGTTAACATCTTGAAGTGCAGTGGTAACACTGATTAGACAATACATTCTGCAATCTAGCTGGTAGCTTACTACTGTGTTAACATCTTGAAGTGCAGTGGTAACACTGATTAGACAATACATCCTGCAATCTAGCTGGTAGCTTACTACTGTGTTAACATCTTGAAGTGCAGTGGTAACACTGATTAGACAATACATCCTGCAATCCAGCTGGTAGCTTACTACTGTGTTAACATCTTGCAGTGCAGTGGTAACACTGATTAGACAATACATCTTGCAATCCAGCTGGTAGCTTACTACTGTGTTAACATCTTGAAGTGCAGTGGTAACACTGATTAGACAAAACATCCTGCAATCGAGCTGGTAGCTTACTACTGTGTTAACATCTTGAAGTGCAGTGGTAACACTGATTAGACAATACATCCTGCAATCCAGCTGGTAGCTTACTACTGTGTTAACATCTTGAAGTGCAGTGGCAACACTGATTAGACAATACATCCTGCAATCTAGCTGGTTGAATACTACTGTGTTAACATCTTGAAGTGCAGTGGTAACACTGATTAGACAATACATCCTGCAATCCAGCTGGTAGCTTACTACTGTGTTAACATCTTGAAGTGCAGTGGTAACACTGATTAGACAAAACATCCTGCAATCGAGCTGGTAGCTTACTACTGTGTTAACATCTTGAAGTGCAGTGGTAACACTGATTAGACAATACATCCTGCAATCCAGCTGGTAGCTTACTACTGTGTTAACATCTTGAAGTGCAGTGGCAACACTGATTAGACAATACATCCTGCAATCTAGCTGGTTGAATACTACTGTGTTAACATCTTGAAGTGCAGTGGTAACACTGATTAGACAATACATTCTGCAATCTAGCTGGTAGCTTACTACTGTGTTAACATCTTGAAGTGCAGTGGTAACACTGATTAGACAATACATCCTGCAATCTAGCTGGTAGCTTACTACTGTGTTAACATCTTGAAGTGCAGTGGTAACACTGATTAGACAATACATCCTGCAATCCAGCTGGTAGCTTACTACTGTGTTAACATCTTGCAGTGCAGTGGTAACACTGATTAGACAATACATCTTGCAATCCAGCTGGTAGCTTACTACTGTGTTAACATCTTGAAGTGCAGTGGTAACACTGATTAGACAAAACATCCTGCAATCGAGCTGGTAGCTTACTACTGTGTTAACATCTTGAAGTGCAGTGGTAACACTGATTAGACAATACATCCTGCAATCCAGCTGGTAGCTTACTACTGTGTTAACATCTTGAAGTGCAGTGGGAACACTGATTAGACAATACATCCTGCAATCTAGCTGGTTGAATACTACTGTGTTAACATCTTGAAGTGCAGTGGTAACACTGATTAGACAATACATCCTGCAATCCAGCTGGTAGCTTACTACTGTGTTAACATCTTGAAGTGCAGTGGTAACACTGATTAGACAAAACATCCTGCAATCGAGCTGGTAGCTTACTACTGTGTTAACATCTTGAAGTGCAGTGGTAACACTGATTAGACAATACATCCTGCAATCCAGCTGGTAGCTTACTACTGTGTTAACATCTTGAAGTGCAGTGGCAACACTGATTAGACAATACATCCTGCAATCTAGCTGGTTGAATACTACTGTGTTAACATCTTGAAGTGCAGTGGTAACACTGAGTAGACAATACATCCTGCAATCTAGCTGGTTGAATACTACTGTGTTAACATCTTGAAGTGCAGTGGTAACAATGATTAGACAAAACATCCTGCAATCCAGCTGGTTGAATACCACTGTGTTAACATCTTGCAGTGCAGTGGTAACACTGATTAGACAATACATCTTGCAATCCAGCTGGTAGCTTACTACTGTGTTAACATCTTGAAGTGCAGTGGTAACACTGATTAGACAAAACATCCTGCAATCGAGCTGGTAGCTTACTACTGTGTTAACATCTTGAAGTGCAGTGGTAACACTGATTAGACAATACATCCTGCAATCCAGCTGGTAGCTTACTACTGTGTTAACATCTTGAAGTGCAGTGGCAACACTAATTAGACAATACATCCTGCAATCTAGCTGGTTGAATACTACTGTGTTAACATCTTGAAGTGCTGTGGTAACACTGATTAGATAATACATCCTGCAATCCAGCTGGTTGAATACTACTGTGTTAACATCTTGAAGGGCAGTGGCAACACTGATTAGACAATACATCCTGCAATCTAGTTGGTTGAATACTACTGTGTTAACATCTTGAAGTGCAGTGGTAACACTGATTAGACAATACATCCTGCAATCTAGCTGGTTGAATACTACTGTGTTAACATCTTGAAGTGCAGTTGTAACACTGATTAGACAAAACATCCTGCAATCCAGCTGGTAGCTTCCTACTGTGTTAACATCTTGTAGTGCAGTGGTAACACTGATTAGACAAAACATCCTGCAATCCAGCTGGTAGCTTACTACTTTGTTAACATCTTGGAGTGCAGTGGTAACACTGAGTAGATAATACATCCTGCAATCCAGCTGGTTGAATACCACTGTGTTAACATCTTGAAGTGCAGTGGTAACACTGATTAGACAATACATCCTGCAATCCAGCTGGTAGCTTACTACTGTGTTAACATCTTGAAGTGCAGTGGTAACACTGATTAGACAATACATCCTGCAATCCAGCTGGTAGCTTACTACTGTGTTAACATCTTGAAGTGCAGTGGTAACACTGATTAGACAATACATCCTGCAATCAAGCTGGTAGCTAACTACTGTGTTAACATCTTGAAGTGCAGTGGTAACACTGATTAGACAATACATCCTGCAATCCAGCTGGTAGCTTACTACTGTGTTAACATCTTGAAGTGCAGTGGTAACACTGATTAGATTATACATCCTGCAATCCAGCTGGTTGAATACTACTGTGTTAACATCTTGAAGTGCAGTGGTAACACTGATTAGACAATACATCCTGCAATCAAGCTGGTTGAATACTACTGTATTAACATCTTGAACTGCAGTGGTAACACTGATTAGACAATACATCCTGCAATCCAGCTGGTTGAATACTACTGTGTTACCATCTTGAAGTGCAGTGGTAACACTGATTAGACAATACATACTGTAATAGAGCTGGTAGCTAACTACTGTGTTAACATCTTGAAGTGCAGTGGTGACACTGATTAGACAATACATCTTGCAATCCAGCTGGTTGAATACCACTGTGTTAACATCTTGAAGGGCAGTGGTAACACTGATTAGACA
The DNA here is from genome assembly GCA_916613615.1 of Steromphala cineraria. Classification (NCBI taxonomy): domain Eukaryota; kingdom Metazoa; phylum Mollusca; class Gastropoda; order Trochida; family Trochidae; genus Steromphala; species Steromphala cineraria. Next base: position 29,179,156 of record OU744723.1, on the reverse strand, counting down.
ATACATCCTGCAATCCAGCTGGTTGCTTACTACTGTGTTAACATCTTGAAGTGCAGTGGTAACACTGATTAGACAATACATCCTGCAATCCAGCTGGTTGAATACTACTTTGTTAACATCTTGAAGTGCAGTGGTAACACTGATTAGACAAATTATCCTGCAATCCAGCTGGTAGCTTACTACTGTGTTAACATCTTGAAGTGCAGTGGTAACACTGATTAGACAAAACATCCTGCAATCCAGCTGGTAGCTTACTACTTTGTTAACATCTTGAAGTGCAGTGGTAACACTGATTAGACAATACATCCTGCAATCTAGCTGGTTGAATACTACTGTGTTAACATCTTGAAGTGCAGTGGTAACACTGATTAGACAATACATCCTGCAATCCAGCTGGTAGCTTACTACTGTGCTAACATCTTGAAGTGCAGTGGCAACACTGATTAGACAATACATCCTGCAATCTAGCTGGTTGAATACTACTGTGTTAACATCTTGAAGTGCTGTGGTAACACTGATTTGATAATACATCCTGCAATCCAGCTGGTTGAATACCACTGTGTTAACATCTTGAAGTGCAGTGGTAACACTGATTAGACAATACATCCTGCAATCCAGCTGGTAGCCTACTACTTTGTTAACATCTTGAAGTGCAGTGGTAACACTGATTAGACAAAACATCCTGCAATCCAGCTGGTAGCTTACTACTTTGTTAACATCTTGAAGTGCAGTGGTAACACTGATTAGACAAAACATCCTGCAATCCAGCTGGTAGCTTACTACTGTGTTAACATCTTGAAGTGCTGTGGTAACACTGATTAGATAATACATCCTGCAATCCAGCTGGTAGCTCATTTCTGTGTTAACATCTTGAAGTGCTGTGGTAACACTGATTTGACAATACATCCTGCAATCCAGCTGGTAGCTAACTACTGTGTTAACATCTTGAAGTGCAGTGGTAACACTGATTAGACAATACATCCTGCAATCCAGCTGGTAGCTAACTACTGTGTTAACATCTTGAAGTGCAGTGGTAACACTGATTAGACAATACATCCTGCAATGCAGCTGGTAGCTTACTACTGTGTTAACATCTTGAAGTGCAGTGGTAACACTGATAAGACAATACATCCTGCAATCCAGCTGGTAGCTTACTACTGTGTTAACATCTTGAAGTGCAGTGGTAACACTGATTAGACAATACATCCTGCAATCATGCTGGTAGCTAACTACTGTGTTAACATCTTGAAGTGCAGTGGTAACACTGATTAGACAATACATCCTGCAATCCAGCTGGTAGCTTACTACTGTGTTAACATCTTGAAGTGCAGTGGTAACACTGATTAGACAATACATCCTGCAATCCAGCTGGTTGAATACTACTGTGTTAACATCTTGAAGTGCAGTGGTAACACTGATTAAACAATACATCCTGCAATCCAGCTGGTTGAATACTACTGTATTAACATCTTGAACTGCAGTGGTAACACTGATTAGACAATACATCCTGCAATCCAGCTGGTTGAATACTACTGTGTTATCATCTTGAAGTGCAGTGGTAACACTGATTAGACAATACATCCTGTAGTAGAGCTGGTAGCTAACTACTGTGTTAACATCTTGAAGTGCAGTGGTGACACTGATTAGACAATACATCTTGCAATCCAGCTGGTTGAATACCACTGTGTTAACATCTTGAAGGGCAGTGGTAACACTGATTAGACAATACATCCTGCAATCCAGCTGGTAGCTTACTACTGTGTTAACATCTTGAAGTGCAGTGGGAACACTGATTAGACAATACATCCTGCAATCCAGCTGGTTGAATACTACTGTGTTAACATCTTGAAGTGCAGTGGTAACACTGATTAGACAAAACATCCTGCAATCCAGCTGGTAGCTTACTACTTTGTTAACATCTTGAAGTGCAGTGGTAACACTGATTAAACAATACATCCTGCAATCTAGCTGGTTGAATACTACTGTGTTAACATCTTGAAGTGCAGTGGTAACACTGATTAGACAATACATCCTGCAATCCAGCTGGTAGTTTACTACTGTGCTAACATATTGAAGTGCAGTGGCAACACTGATTAGACAATACATCCTGCAATCTAGCTGGTTGAATACTACTGTGTTAACATCTTGAAGTGCTGTGGTAACACTGATTTGATAATACATCCTGCAATCCAGCTGGTTGAATACCACTGTGTTAACATCTTGAAGTGCAGTGGTAACACTGATTAGACAATACATCCTGCAATCCAGCTGGTAGCTTACTACTTTGTTAACATCTTGAAGTGCAGTGGTAACACTGATTAGACAAAACATCCTGCAATCCAGCTGGTAGCTTACTACTTTGTTAACATCTTGAAGTGCAGTGGTAACACTGATTAGACAAAACATCCTGCAATCCAGCTGGTAGCTTACTACTTTGTTAACATCTTGAAGTGCAGTGGTAACACTGATTAGACAATACATCCTGCAATCTAGCTGGTTGAATACTACTGTGTTAACATCTTGAAGTGCAGTGGTAACACTGATTAGACAATACATCCTGCAATCTAGCTGGTTGAATACCACTGTGTTAACATCTTGAAGTGCAGTGGTAACACTGATTAGACAATACATCCTGCAATCTAGCTGGTTGAATACTACTGTGTTAACATCTTGAAGTGCAGTGGTAACACTGATTAGACAATACATCCTGCAATCCAGCTGGTAGCTTACTACTGTGTTTACATCTTGAAGTGCAGTGGTAACACTGATAAGACAATACATCCTGCAATCCAGCTGGTTGAATACTACTGTGTTAACATCTTGAAGTGCAGTGGTAACACTGATTAGACAATACATCCTGCAATCCAGCTGGTTGAATACTACTGTGTTAACATCTTGAAGTGCAGTGGTAACACTGATTAGACAATACATCCTGCAATCCAGCTGGTTGAATACTACTGTGTTAACATCTTGAAGTGCAGTGGTAACACTGATTAGACAATACATCCTGTAATAGAGCTGGTAGCTAACTACTGTGTTAACATCTTGAAGTGCAGTGGTGACACTGATTAGACAATACATCTTGCAATCCAGCTGGTTGAATACCACTGTGTTAACATCTTGAAGTGCAGTGGTAACACTGATTAGACAATACATCCTGCAATCCAGCTGGTAGCTTACTACTGTGTTAACATCTTGAAGTGCAGTGGTAACACTGATTAGACAATACATCCTGCAATCCAGCTGGTAGCTTACTACTGTGTTAACATCTTGAACTGCAGTGGCAACACTGATTAGACAATACATCCTGCAATCCAGCTGGTAGCTTACTACTGTGTTAACATCTTGAAGTGCAGTGGTAACACTGATTAGACAATACATCCTGCAATCCAGCTGGTTGAATACTACTATGTTAACATCTTGAAGTGCAGTGGTAACACTGATTAGACAAAACATCCTGCAATCCAGCTGGTAGCTTACTACTGTGTTAACATCTTGAAGTGCAGTGTTAACACTGATTAGACAAAACATCCTGCAATCGAGCTGGTAGATTACTACTGTGTTAACATCTTGAAGTGCAGTGGTAACACTGATTAGACAAAACATCCTGCAATCCAGCTGGTAGCTTACTACTGTGTTAACATCTTGAAGTGCAGTGGAAACACTGATTAGACAATACATCCTGCAATCTATCTGGTTGAATACTACTGTGTTAACATCTTGAAGTGCAGTGGTAACACTGATTAGACAATACTTCCTGCAATCTAGCTGGTTGAATACCACTGTGTTAACATCTTGAAGTGCAGTGGTAACACTGATTAGACAATACATCCTGCAATCTAGCTGGTTGAATACCACTGTGTTAACATCTTGAAGTGCAGTGGTAACACTGATTAGACAATACATCCTGCAATCCAGCTGGTAGCTTACTACTGTGTTAACATCTTGAAGTGCAGTGGTAACACTGATTAGACAATACATCCTGCAATCCAGCTGGTTGAATACTACTGTGTTAACATCTTGAAGTGCAGTGGTAACACTGTTTAGACAATACATCATGCAATCCACCTGGTAGCCTACTACTTTGTTAACATCTTGAAGTGCAGTGGTAACACTGATTAGACAAAACATCCTGCAATCCAGCTGGTAGCTTACTACTGTGTTAACATCTTGAAGTGCAGTGGTAACACTGATTAGACAATACATCCTGCAATCCAGCTGGTAGCTTACTACTGTGTTAACATCTTGAACTGCAGTGGCAACACTGATTAGACAATACATCCTGCAATCCAGCTGGTAGCTTACTACTGTGTTAACATCTTGAAGTGCAGTGGTAACACTGATTAGACAATACATCCTGCAATCCAGCTGGTTGAATACTACTATGTTAACATCTTGAAGTGCAGTGGTAACACTGATTAGACAAAACATCCTGCAATCCAGCTGGTAGCTTACTACTGTGTTAACATCTTGAAGTGCAGTGGTAACACTGATTAGACAAAACATCCTGCAATCGAGCTGGTAGATTACTACTGTGTTAACATCTTGAAGTGCAGTGGTAACACTGATTAGACAAAACATCCTGCAATCCAGCTGGTAGCTTACTACTGTGTTAACATCTTGAAGTGCAGTGGAAACACTGATTAGACAATACATCCTGCAATCTATCTGGTTGAATACTACTGTGTTAACATCTTGAAGTGCAGTGGTAACACTGATTAGACAATACTTCCTGCAATCTAGCTGGTTGAATACCACTGTGTTAACATCTTGAAGTGCAGTGGTAACACTGATTAGACAATACATCCTGCAATCTAGCTGGTTGAATACCACTGTGTTAACATCTTGAAGTGCAGTGGTAACACTGATTAGACAATACATCCTGCAATCCAGCTGGTAGCTTACTACTGTGTTAACATCTTGAAGTGCAGTGGTAACACTGATTAGACAATACATCCTGCAATCCAGCTGGTTGAATACTACTGTGTTAACATCTTGAAGTGCAGTGGTAACACTGTTTAGACAATACATCATGCAATCCACCTGGTAGCCTACTACTTTGTTAACATCTTGAAGTGCAGTGGTAACACTGATTAGACAAAACATCCTGCAATCCAGCTGGTAGCTTACTACTTTGTTAACATCTTGAAGTGCAGTGGTAACACTGATTAGACAAAACATCCTGCAATCCAGCTGGTAGCTTACTACTGTGTTAACATCTTGAAGTGCTGTGGTAACACTGATTAGATAATACATCCTGCAATCCAGCTGGTAGCTCATTTCTGTGTTAACATCTTGAAGTGCAGTGGTAACACTGATTAGACAATACATCCTGCAATCCAGCTGGTAGCTAACTACTGTGTTAACATCTTGAAGTGCAGTGGTAACACTGATTAGACAATACATCCTGCAATCCAGCTGGTAGCTTACTACTGTGTTAACATCTTGAAGTGCAGTGGTAACACTGATTAGACAATACATCCTGCAATCCAGCTGGTAGCTTACTACTGTGTTAACATCTTGAAGTGCAGTGGTAACACTGATTAGACAATACATCCTGCAATCAAGCTTATAGCTAACTACTGTGTTAACATCTTGAAGTGCAGTGGTAACACTGATTAGACAATACATCCTGCAATCCAGCTGGTAGCTTACTACTGTGTTAACATCTTGAAGTGCAGTGGTAACACTGATTAGACAATACATCCTGCAATCCAGCTGGTTGAATACTACTGTGTTAACATCTTGAAGTGCAGTGGTAACACTGATTAGACAATACATCCTGCAATCCAGCTGGTTGAATACTACTGTATTAACATCTTGAACTGCAGTGGTAACACTGATTAGACAATACATCCTGCAATCCAGCTGGTAGCTTACTACTGTGTTAACATCTTGAAGTGCAGTGGTAACACTGATTAGACAAAACATCCTGCAATCCAGCTGGTAGCTTACTACTGTGTTAACATCTTGAAGTGCAGTGGAAACACTGATTAGACAATACATCCTGCAATCTATCTGGTTGAATACTACTGTGTTTACATCTTGAAGTGCAGTGGTAACACTGATTAGACAATACTTCCTGCAATCTAGCTGGTTGAATACCACTGTGTTAACATCTTGAAGTGCAGTGGTAACACTGATTAGACAATACATCCTGCAATCTAGCTGGTTGAATACCACTGTGTTAACATCTTGAAGTGCAGTGGTAACACTGATTAGACAATACATCCTGCAATCCAGCTGGTAGCTTACTACTGTGTTAACATCTTGAAGTGCAGTGGTAACACTGATTAGACAATACATCCTGCAATCCAGCTGGTTGAATACTACTGTGTTAACATCTTGAAGTGCAGTGGTAACACTGATTAGACAATACATCCTGCAATCCAGCTGGTAGCCTACTACTTTGTTAACATCTTGAAGTGCAGTGGTAACACTGATTAGACAAAACATCCTGCAATCCAGCTGGTAGCTTACTACTTTGTTAACATCTTGAAGTGCAGTGGTAACACTGATTAGACAAAACATCCTGCAATCCAGCTGGTAGCTTACTACTGTGTTAACATCTTGAAGTGCAGTGGTAACACTGATTAGACAATACATCCTGCAATCCAGCTGGTAGTTAACTACTGTGTTAACATCTTGAAGTGCTGTGGTAACACTGATTAGACAATACATCCTGCAATCCAGCTGGTAGTTAACTACTGTGTTAACATCTTGAAGTGCTGTGGTAACACTGATTAGACAATACATCCTGCAATCGAGCTGGTAGCTTACTACTGTGTTAACATCTTGAAGTGCTGTGGTAACACTGATTAGATAATACATCCTGCAATCCAGCTGGTAGCTCATTTCTGTGTTAACATCTTGAAGTGCAGTGGTAACACTGATTAGACAATACATCCTGCAATCCAGCTGGTAGCTAACTACTGTGTTAACATCTTGAAGTGCAGTGGTAAGACTGATTAGACAATACATCCTGCAATCCAGCTGGTAGCTTACTACTGTGTTAACATCTTGAAGTGCAGTGGTAAGACTGATTAGACAATACATCCTGCAATCCAGCTGGTAGCTTACTACTGTGTTAACATCTTGAAGTGCAGTGGCAACACTGATTAGACAATACATCCTGCAATCCAGCTGGTAGCTTACTACTGTGTTAACATCTTGAAGTGCAGTGGTAACACTGATTAGACAATACATCCTGCAATCAAGCTGGTAGCTAACTACTGTGTTAACATCTTGAAGTGCAGTGGTAACACTGATTAGACAATACATCCTGCAATCCAGCTGGTAGCTTACTACTGTGTTAACACCTTGAAGTGCAGTGGTAACACTGATTAGACAATACATCCTGCAATCCAGCTGGTTGAATACTACTGTGTTAACATCTTGAAGTGCAGTGGTAACACTGATTAGACAATACATCCTGCAATCCAGTTGGTTGAATACAACTGTATTAACATCTTGAACTGCAGTGGTAACACTGATTAGACAATACATCCTGCAATCTAGCTGGTTGAATACTACTGTGTTAACATCTTGAAGTGCAGTGGTAACACTGATTAGACAATACATCCTGCAATCCAGCTGGTAGCTTACTACTGTGCTAACATCTTGAAGTGCAGTGGCAACACTGATTAGACTATACATCCTGCAATCTAGCTGGTTGAATACTACTGTGTTAACATCTTGAAGTGCTGTGGTAACACTGATTTGATAATACATCCTGCAATCCAGCTGGTTGAATACCACTGTGTTAACATCTTGAAGTGCAGTGGTAACACTGATTAGACAATGCATCCTGCAATCCAGCTGGTAGCTTACTACTTTGTTAACATCTTGAAGTGCAGTGGTAACACTGATTAGACAAAACATCCTGCAATCCAGCTGGTAGCTTACTACTTTGTTAACATCTTGAAGTGCAGTGGTAACACTGATTAGACAAAACATCCTGCAATCCAGCTGGTAGCTTACTACTTTGTTAACATCTTGAAGTGCAGTGGTAACACTGATTAGACAATACATCCTGCAATCTAGCTGGTTGAATACTACTGTGTTAACATCTTGAAGTGCAGTGGTAACACTGATTAGACAATACATCCTGCAATCTAGCTGGTTGAATACAACTGTGTTAACATCTTGAAGTGCAGTGGTAACACTGATTAGACAATACATCCTGCAATCTAGCTGGTTGAATACCACTGTGTTAACATCTTGAAGTGCAGTGGTAACACTGATTAGACAATACATCCTGCAATCCAGCTGGTTGAATACTACTGTGTTTACATCTTGAAGTGCAGTGGTAACACTGATAAGACAATACATCCTGCAATCCAGCTGGTTGAATACTACTGTGTTAACATCTTGAAGTGCAGTGGTAACACTGATTAGACAATACATCCTGCAATCCAGCTGGTTGAATACTACTGTGTTAACATCTTGAAGTGCAGTGGTAACACTGATTAGACAATACATCCTGCAATCCAGCTGGTTGAATACTACTGTGTTAACATCTTGAAGTGCAGTGGTAACACTGATTAGACAATACATCCTGTAATAGAGCTGGTAGCTAACTACTGTGTTAACATCTTGAAGTGCAGTGGTGACACTGATTAGAGAATACATCTTGCAATCCAGCTGGTTGAATACCACTGTGTTAACATCTTGAAGTGCAGTGGTAACACTGATTAGACAATACATCCTGCAATCCAGCTGGTAGCTTACTACTGTGTTAACATCTTGAAGTGCAGTGGTAACACTGATTAGACAATACATCCTGCAATCCAGCTGGTAGCTTACTACTGTGTTAACATCTTGAACTGCAGTGGCAACACTGATTAGACAATACATCCTGCAATCCAGCTGGTAGCTTACTACTGTGTTAACATCTTGAAGTGCAGTGGTAACACTGATTAGACAATACATCCTGCAATCCAGCTGGTTGAATACTACTATGTTAACATCTTGAAGTGCAGTGGTAACACTGATTAAACAAAACATCCTGCAATCCAGCTGGTAGCTTACTTCTGTGTTAACATCTTGAAGTGCAGTGGTAACACTGATTAGACAAAACATCCTGCAATCGAGCTGGTAGCTTACTACTGTGTTAACATCTTGAAGTGCAGTGGTAACACTGATTAGACAAAACATCCTGCAATCCAGCTGGTAGCTTACTACTGTGTTAACATCTTGAAGTGCAGTGGAAACACTGATTAGACAATACATCCTGCAATCTATCTGGTTGAATACTACTGTGTTAACATCTTGAAGTGCAGTGGTAACACTGATTAGACAATACTTCCTGCAATCTAGCTGGTTGAATACCACTGTGTTAACATCTTGAAGTGCAGTGGTAACACTGATTAGACAATACATCCTGCAATCTAGCTGGTTGAATACCACTGTGTTAACATCTTGAAGTGCAGTGGTAACACTGATTAGACAATACATCCTGCAATCAAGCTGGAAGCTTACTACTGTGTTAACATCTTGAAGTGCAGTGGTAACACTGATTAGACAATACATCCTGCAATCCAGCTGGTTGAATACTACTGTGTTAACATCTTGAAGTGCAGTGGTAACACTGATTAGACAATACATCCTGCAATCCAGCTGGTTGAATACTACTGTGTTAACATCTTGAAGTGCAGTGGTAACACTGATTAGACAATACATCCTGTAATAGAGCTGGTAGCTAACTACTGTGTTAATATCTTGAAGTGCAGTGGTGACACTGATTAGACAATACATCCTGCAATCCAGCTGGTTTAATACTACTGTGTTAACATCTTGAAGTGCAGTGGTAACACTGATTAGACAATACATCCTGCAATCCAGCTGGTTGAATACTACTGTGTTAACATCTTGAAGTGCAGTGGTAACACTGATTAGACAATACATCCTGCAATCCAGCTGGTTGAATACTACTGTGTTAACATCTTGAAGTGCAGTGGTAACACTGATTAGACAATACATCCTGTAATAGAGCTGGTAGCTAACTACTGTGTTAACATCTTGAAGTGCAGTGGTAACACTGATTAGACAATACATCCTGCAATCCAGCTGGTAGCTTACTACTGTGTTAACATCTTGAAGTGCAGTGGTAACACTGATAAGACAATACATCCTGCAATCCAGCTGGTTGAATACTACTGTGTTAACATCTTGAAGTGCAGTGGTAACACTGATAAGACAATACATCCTGCAATCCAGCTGGTTGAATACTACTGTGTTAACATCTTGAAGTGCAGTGGTAACACTGATTAGACAATACATCCTGCAATCCAGCTGGTTGAATACTACTGTGTTAACATCTTGAAGTGCAGTGGTAACACTGATTAGACAATACATCCTGCAATCCAGCTGGTTGAATACTACTGTGTTAACATCTTGAAGTGCAGTGGTAACACTGATTAGACAATACATCCTGTAATAGAGCTGGTAGCTAACTACTGTGTTAACATCTTGAAGTGCAGTGGTGACACTGATTAGACAATACATCTTGCAATCCAGCTGGTTGAATACCACTGTGTTAACATCTTGAAGTGCAGTGGTAACACTGATTAGACAATACATCCTGCAATCCAGCTGGTAGCTTACTACTGTGTTAACATCTTGAAGTGCAGTAGTAACACTGATTAGACAATACATCCTGCAATCCAGCTGGTAGCTTACTACTGTGTTAACATCTTGAACTGCAGTGGCAACACTGATTAGACAATACATCCTGCAATCCAGCTGGTAGCTTACTACTGTGTTAACATCTTGAAGTGCAGTGGTAACACTGATTAGACAATACATCCTGCAATCCAGCTGGTTGAATACTACTATGTTAACATCTTGAAGTGCAGTGGTAACACTGATTAGACAAAACATCCTGCAATCCAGCTGGTAGCTTACTTCTGTGTTAACATCTTGAAGTGCAGTGGTAACACTGATTAGACAAAACATCCTGCAATCCAGCTGGTAGCTTACTACTGTGTTAACATCTTGAAGTGCAGTGGAAACACTGATTAGACAATACATCCTGCAATCTATCTGGTTGAATACTACTGTGTTAACATCTTGAAGTGCAGTGGTAACACTGATTAGACAATACTTCCTGCAATCTAGCTGGTTGAATACCACTGTGTTAACATCTTGAAGTGCAGTGGTAACACTGATTAGACAATACATCCTGCAATCTAGCTGGTTGAATACCACTGTGTTAACATCTTGAAGTGCAGTGGTAACACTGATTAGACAATACATCCTGCAATCAAGCTGGAAGCTTACTACTGTGTTAACATCTTGAAGTGCAGTGGTAACACTGATTAGACAATACATCCTGCAATCCAGCTGGTTGAATACTACTGTGTTAACATCTTGAAGTGCAGTGGTAACACTGATTAGACAATACATCCTGCAATCCAGCTGGTTGAATACTACTGTGTTAACATCTTGAAGTGCAGTGGTAACACTGATTAGACAATACATCCTGTAATAGAGCTGGTAGCTAACTACTGTGTTAATATCTTGAAGTGCAGTGGTGACACTGATTAGACAATACATCCTGCAATCCAGCTGGTTTAATACTACTGTGTTAACATCTTGAAGTGCAGTGGTAACACTGATTAGACAATACATCCTGCAATCCAGCTGGTTGAATACTACTGTGTTAACATCTTGAAGTGCAGTGGTAACACTGATTAGACAATACATCCTGCAATCCAGCTGGTTGAATACTACTGTGTTAACATCTTGAAGTGCAGTGGTAACACTGATAAGACAATACATCCTGCAATCCAGCTGGTTGAATACTACTGTGTTAACATCTTGAAGTGCAGTGGTAACACTGATTAGACAATACATCCTGCAATCCAGCTGGTTGAATACTACTGTGTTAACATCTTGAAGTGCAGTGGTAACACTGATTAGACAATACATCCTGCAATCCAGCTGGTTGAATACTACTGTGTTAACATCTTGAAGTGCAGTGGTAACACTGATTAGACAATACATCCTGTAATAGAGCTGGTAGCTAACTACTGTGTTAACATCTTGAAGTGCAGTGGTGACACTGATTAGACAATACATCTTGCAATCCAGCTGGTTGAATACCACTGTGTTAACATCTTGAAGTGCAGTGGTAACACTGATTAGACAATACATCCTGCAATCCAGCTGGTAGCTTACTACTGTGTTAACATCTTGAAGTGCAGTGGTAACACTGATTAGACAATACATCCTGCAATCCAGCTGGTAGCTTACTACTGTGTTAACATCTTGAACTGCAGTGGCAACACTGATTAGACAATACATCCTGCAATCCAGCTGGTAGCTTACTACTGTGTTAACATCTTGAAGTGCAGTGGTAACACTGATTAGACAATACATCCTGCAATCCAGCTGGTTGAATACTACTATGTTAACATCTTGAAGTGCAGTGGTAACACTGATTAGACAAAACATCCTGCAATCCAGCTGGTAGCTTACTTCTGTGTTAACATCTTGAAGTGCAGTGGTAACACTGATTAGACAAAACATCCTGCAATCGAGCTGGTAGCTTACTACTGTGTTAACATCTTGAAGTGCAGTGGTAACACTGATTAGACAAAACATCCTGCAATCCAGCTGGTAGCTTACTACTATGTTAACATCTTGAAGTGCAGTGGAAACACTGATTAGACAATACATCCTGCAATCTATCTGGTTGAATACTACTGTGTTAACATCTTGAAGTGCAGTGGTAACACTGATTAGACAATACTTCCTGCAATCTAGCTGGTTGAATACCACTGTGTTAACATCTTGAAGTGCAGTGGTAACACTGATTAGACAATACATCCTGCAATCTAGCTGGTTGAATACCACTGTGTTAACATCTTGAAGTGCAGTGGTAACACTGATTAGACAATACATCCTGCAATCAAGCTGGAAGCTTACTACTGTGTTAACATCTTGAAGTGCAGTGGTAACACTGATTAGACAATACATCCTGCAATCCAGCTGGTTGAATACTACTGTGTTAACATCTTGAAGTGCAGTGGTAACACTGATTAGACAATACATCCTGCAATCCAGCTGGTTGAATACTACTGTGTTAACATCTTGAAGTGCAGTGGTAACACTGATTAGACAATACATCCTGTTATAGAGCTGGTAGCTAACTACTGTGTTAATATCTTGAAGTGCAGTGGTGACACTGATTAGACAATACATCCTGCAATCCAGCTGGTTTAATACTACTGTGTTAACATCTTGAAGTGCAGTGGTAACACTGATTAGACAATACATCCTGCAATCCAGCTGGTTGAATACTACTGTGTTAACATCTTGAAGTGCAGTGGTAACACTGATTAGACAATACATCCTGCAATCCAGCTGGTAGCTTACTACTGTGTTAACATCTTGAAGTGCAGTGGTAACACTGATTAGACAATACATCCTGCAATTCAGCTGGTTGAATACTACTATGTTAACATCTTGAAGTGCAGTGGTAACACTGATTAGACAAAACATCCTGCAATCCAGCTGGTAGCTTACTACTGTGTTAACATCTTGAAGTGCAGTGGTAACACTGATTAGACAAAACATCCTGCAATCCAGCTGGTACATGTAGCTTACTACTTTGTTAACATCTTGACATGCAGTGGTAACACTGATTAGATAATACATCCTGCAATCAAGCTGGTTGAATACTACTGTGTTAACATCTTGAAGTGCAGTGGTAACACTGATTAGACAATACATCCTGTAATAGAGCTGGTAGCTAACTACTGTGTTAACATCTTGAAGTGCAGTGGTGACACTGATTAGACAATACATCTTGCAATCCAGCTGGTAGCTTACTACTTTGTTAACATCTTGAAGTGCAGTGGTAACACTGATTAGACAATACATCCTGCAATCCAGCTGGTTGAATACTACTGTGTTAACATCTTGAAGTGCAGTGGTAACACTGATTAGACAATACATCCTGCAATCCAGCTGGTAGCTTACTACTGTGTTAACATCTTGAAGTGCAGTGGAGACACTGATTAGACAATACATCCTGCAATTCAGCTGGTTGAATACTACTATGTTAACATCTTGAAGTGCAGTGGTAACACTGATTAGACAAAACATCCTGCAATCCAGCTGGTAGCTTACTACTGTGTTAACATCTTGAAGTGCAGTGGTAACACTGATTAGACAAAACATCCTGCAATCCAGCTGGTACATGTAGCTTACTACTTTGTTAACATCTTGACATGAAGTGGTAACACTGATTAGATAATACATCCTGCAATCCAGCTGGTTGAATACTACTGTGTTAACATCTTGAAGTGCAGTGGCAACACTGATTAGACAATACATCCTGCAATGCAGCTGGTAGATTACTACTGTGTTAACATCTTGAACTGCAGTGGCAACACTGATTAGACAATACATCCTGCAATCCAGCTGGTAGCTTACTACTGTGTTAACATCTTAAAGTGCAGTGGTAACACTGATTAGACAATACATCCTGCAATCCAGCTGTTTGAATACTACTATGTTAACATCTTGAAGTGCAGTGGTAACACTGATTAGACAAAACATCCTGCAATCCAGCTGGTAGCTTACTACTGTGTTAACATCTTGAAGTGCAGTGGTAACAATGATTAGCTATACATTCTGCAATCCAGCTGGTAGCTTACTACTGTGTTAACATCTTGAACTGCAGTGGTAACACTGATTAGACAATACATCCTGCAATCCAGCTGGTAGCTTACTACTGTGTTAACATCTTGAAGTGCAGTGGTAACACTGATTAGACAATACATCCTGCAATCCAGCTGGTAGCTTACTACTGTGTTAACATCTTGCAGTGCAGTGGTAACACTGATTAGACAATACATCCTGCAATGCAGCTGGTAGCTTACTACTGTGTTAACATCTTGAAGTGCAGTGGTAACACTGATTATCCAATTCATCCTGCAATGCAGCTGGTAGCTTACTACTGTGTTAACATCTTGAACTGCAGTGGTAACACTGATTAGACAATACATCCTGCAATCCAGCTGGTAGCTTACTACTGTGTTAACATCTTGAAGTGCAGTGGTAACACTGATTAGACAATACATCCTGCAATGCAGCTGGTAGCTTACTACTGTGTTAACATCTTGAAGTGCAGTGGTAACACTGATTAGACAATACATCCTGCAATGCAGCTGGTAGCTTACTACTGTGTTAACATCTTGAACTGCAGTGGCAACACTGATTAGACAATACATCCTGCAATCGAGCTGGTAGCTTACTACTGTGTTAACATCTTGAAGTGCAGTGGTAACACTGATTAGACAAAACACCCTTCAATCCAGCTGGTAGCTTACTACTGTGTTAACATCTTGAAGTGCAGTGGTATCAATGATTAGACAATACATTCTGCAATCCAGCTGGTTGAATACTACTGTGTTAACATCTTGAAGTGCAGTGGTAACACTGATTAGACAATACATCCTGCAATCCAGCTGGTAGCTTACTACTGTGTTAACATCTTGAACTGCAGTGGTAACACTGATTAGACAATACATCCTGCAATCCAGCTGGTAGCTTACTACTGTGTTAACATCTTGAAGTGCAGTGGTAACACTGATTAGACAATACATCCTGCAATGCAGCTGGTAGCTTACTACTGTGTTAACATCTTGAAGTGCAGTGGTAACACTGATTAGACAATACAATCTGCAATCCAGCTGGTTGAATACTACTATGTTAACATCTTGAAGTGCAGTGGTAACACTGATTAGACAAAACATCCTGCAATCCAGCTGGTAGCTTACTACTGTGTTAACATCTTGAAGTGCAGTGGTAACACTGATTAGACAAAACATCCTGCAATCGAGCTGGTAGCTTACTACTGTGTTAACATCTTGAAGTGCAGTGGTAACACTGATTAGACAAAACACCCTACAATCCAGCTGGTAGCTTACTACTGTGTTAACATCTTGAAGTGCAGTGGTAACACTGATTAGACAAAACATCCTGCAATCGAGCTGGTAGCTTACTACTGTGTTAACATCTTGAAGTGCAGTGGTAACACTGATTAGACAAAACACCCTACAATCGAGCTGGTAGCTTACTACTGTGTTAACATCTTGAAGTGCAGTGGTAACACTGATTAGACAAAACACCCTTCAATCCAGCTGGTAGCTTACTACTGTGTTAACATCTTGAAGTGCAGTGGTATCAATGATTAGACAATACATTCTGCAATCCAGCTGGTTGAATACTACTGTGTTAACATCTTGAAGTGCAGTGGTAACACTGATTAGACAATACATCCTGCAATCCAGCTGGTAGCTTACTACTGTGTTAACATCTTGAACTGCAGTGGTAACACTGATTAGACAATACATCCTGCAATCCAGCTGGTAGCTTACTACTGTGTTAACATCTTGAAGTGCAGTGGTAACACTGATTAGACAATACATCCTGCAATGCAGCTGGTAGCTTACTACTGTGTTAACATCTTGAAGTGCAGTGGTAACACTGATTAGACAATACAATCTGCAATCCAGCTGGTTGAATACTACTATGTTAACATCTTGAAGTGCAGTGGTAACACTGATTAGACAAAACATCCTGCAATCCAGCTGGTAGCTTACTACTGTGTTAACATCTTGAAGTGCAGTGGTAACACTGATTAGACAAAACATCCTGCAATCGAGCTGGTAGCTTACTACTGTGTTAACATCTTGAAGTGCAGTGGTAACACTGATTAGACAAAACACCCTACAATCCAGCTGGTAGATTACTACTGTGTTAACATCTTGAAGTGCAGTGGTAACACTGATTAGACAATACATCCTGCAATCCAGCTGGTAGCTTACTACTATGTTAACATCTTGAAGTGCAGTGGTAACACTGATTAGACAATACAATCTGCAATCCAGCTGGTTGAATACTACTATGTTAACATCTTGAAGTGCAGTGGTAACACTGATTAGACAAAACATCCTGCAATCCAGCTGGTAGCTTACTACTGTGTTAACATCTTGAAGTGCAGTGGTAACACTGATTAGACAAAACATCCTGCAATCGAGCTGGTAGCTTACTACTGTGTTAACATCTTGAAGTGCAGTGGTAACACTGATTAGACAAAACACCCTACAATCCAGCTGGTAGCTTACTACTGTGTTAACATCTTGAAGTGCAGTGGTAACAATGATTAGACAATACATTCTGCAATCCAGCTGGTAGCTTACTACTGTGTTAACATCTTGAACTGCAGTGGCAACACTGATTAGACAATACATCCTGCAATCCAGCTGGTATCTTACTACTGTGTTAACATCTTGCAGTGCAGTGGTAACACTGATTAGACAATACATCCTGCAATCCAGCTGGTTGAATACTACTATGTTAACATCTTGAAGTGCAGTGGTAACACTGATTAGACAATACATCCTGTAATAGAGCTGGTAGCTAACTACTGTGTTAACATCTTGAAGTGCAGTGGTGACACTGATTAGACAATACATCTTGCAATCCAGCTGGTTGAATACCACTGTGTTAACATCTTGAAGTGCAGTGGTAACACTGATTAGACAATACATCCTGCAATCCAGCTGGTAGCTTACTACTGTGTTAACATCTTGAACTGCAGTGGTAACACTGACTAGACAATACATCCTGCAATCCAGCTGGTTGAATACTACTATGTTAACATCTTGAAGTGCAGTGGTAACACTGATTAGACAAAACATCCTGCAATCCAGCTGGTAGCTTACTACTGTGTAAACTTCTTGAAGTGCAGTGGTAACACTGATTAGACAAAACATCCTGCAATCCAGCTGGTACATGTAGCTTACTACTTTGTTAACATCTTGACGTGCAGTGGTAACACTGATTAAATAATACATCCTGCAATCCAGCTGGTTGAATACTACTGTGTTAACATCTTGAAGTGCAGTGGTAACACTGATTAGACAATACATCCTGCAATGCAGCTGGTAGCTTACTACTGTGTTAACATCTTGAACTGCAGTGGCAACACTGATTAGATAATACATCCTACAATCCAGCTGGTAGCTTACTACTGTGTTAACATCTTGAACTGCAGTGGTAACACTGATTAGACAATACATCCTGCAATCCAGCTGGTTGAATACTACTATGTTAACATCTTGAAGTGCAGTGGTAACACTGATTAGACAAAACATCCTGCAATCCAGCTGGTAGCTTACTACTGTGTTAACATCTTGAAGTGCAGTGGTAACACTGATTAGACAATACATCCTGCAATCGAGCTGGTAGCTTACTACTGTGTTAACATCTTGAAGTGCAGTGGTTACACTGATTAGACAAAACACCCTACAATCCAGCTGGTAGCTTTCTACTGTGTTAACATCTTGAAGTGCAGTGGTAACAATGATTAGACAATACATTCTGCAATCCAGCTGGTTGAATACTACTGTGTTAACATCTTGAAGTGCAGTGGTAACACTGATTAGACAATACATCCTGTAATCCAGCTGGTAGCTTACTACTGTGTTAACATCTTGAACTGCAGTGGTAACACTGATTAGACAAAACACCCTACAATCCAGCTGGTAGCTTACTACTGTGTTAACATCTTGAAGTGCAGTGGTAACAATGATTAGACAATACATTCTGCAATCCAGCTGGTAGCTTACTACTGTGTTAACATCTTGAACTGCAGTGGCAACACTGATTAGACAATACATCCTGCAATCCAGCTGGTATCTTACTACTGTGTTAACATCTTGAAGTGCAGTGGAAACACTATTTAGACAATACATCCTGCAATCCAGCTGGTTGAATACTACTATGTTAACATCTTGAAGTGCAGTGGTAACACTGATTAGACAATACATCCTGTAATAGAGCTGGTAGCTAACTACTGTGTTAACATCTTGAAGTGCAGTGGTGACACTGATTAGACAATACATCTTGCAATCCAGCTGGTTGAATACCACTGTGTTAACATCTTGAAGTGCAGTGGTAACACTGATTAGACAATACATCCTGCAATCCAGCTGGTTGAATACTACTGTGTTAAC
This sequence comes from Steromphala cineraria, assembly GCA_916613615.1. Lineage (NCBI taxonomy): Eukaryota > Metazoa > Mollusca > Gastropoda > Trochida > Trochidae > Steromphala > Steromphala cineraria. Next base: position 29,160,122 of record OU744723.1, on the reverse strand, counting down.
ATCTTGAAGTGCAGTGGTAACACTGATTAGACAATACATCCTGTAATCCAGCTGGTAGCTTACTACTGTGTTAACATCTTGAACTGCAGTGGTAACACTGATTAGACAAAACACCCTACAATCCAGCTGGTAGCTTACTACTGTGTTAACATCTTGAAGTGCAGTGGTAACAATGATTAGACAATACATTCTGCAATCCAGCTGGTAGCTTACTACTGTGTTAACATCTTGAACTGCAGTGGCAACACTGATTAGACAATACATCCTGCAATCCAGCTGGTATCTTACTACTGTGTTAACATCTTGAAGTGCAGTGGAAACACTATTTAGACAATACATCCTGCAATCCAGCTGGTTGAATACTACTATGTTAACATCTTGAAGTGCAGTGGTAACACTGATTAGACAATACATCCTGTAATAGAGCTGGTAGCTAACTACTGTGTTAACATCTTGAAGTGCAGTGGTGACACTGATTAGACAATACATCCTGCAATCCAGCTGGTAGCTTACTACTGTGTTAACATCTTGAAGTGCAGTGGTAACACTGATTAGACAATACATCCTGCAATCCAGCTGGTTGAATACTACTATGTTAACATCTTGAAGTGCAGTGGTAACACTGATTAGACAAAACATCCTGCAATCCAGCTGGTAGCTTACTACTGTGTTAAGATCTTGAAGTGCAGTGGTAACACTGATTAGACAAAACATCCTGCAATCCAGCTGGTACATGTAGCTTACTACTTTGTTAACATCTTGACGTGCAGTGGTAACACTGATTAGACAATACATCCTGCAATCCAGCTGGTAGCTTACTACTGTGTTAACATCTTGAACTGCAGTGGCAACACTGATTAGACAATACATCCTGCAATCCAGCTGGTAGCTTACTACTGTGTTAACATCTTGTAGTGCAGTGGCAACACTGATTAGACAAAACACCCTACAATCCAGCTGGTTGAATACTACTATGTTAACATCTTGAAGTGCAGTGGTAACACTGATAAGACAAAACATCCTGCAATCCAGCTGGTAGCTTACTACTGTGTTAACATCTTGAAGTGCAGTGGTAACACTGATTAGACAAAACATCCTGCAATCGAGCTGGTAGCTTACTACTGTGTTAACATCTTGAAGTGCAGTGGTAACACTGATTAGACAAAACACCCTACAATCCAGCTGGTAGCTTACTACTGTGTTAACATCTTGAAGTGCAGTGGTAACAATGATTAGACAATACATTCTGCAATCCAGCTGGTACATGTAGCTTACTACTTTGTTAACATCTTGACATGCAGTGGTAACACTGATTAGATAATACATCCTGCAATCCAGCTGGTTGAATACTACTGTGTTAACATCTTGAAGTGCAGTGGTAACACTGATTAGACAATACATCCTGTAATAGAGCTGGTAGCTAACTACTGTGTTAACATCTTGAAGTGCAGTGGTGACACTGATTAGACAATACATCTTGCAATCCAGCTGGTAGCTTACTACTTTGTTAACATCTTGAAGTGCAGTGGTAACACTGATTAGACAATACATCCTGCAATCCAGCTGGTTGAATACTACTGTGTTAACATCTTGAAGTGCAGTGGTAACACTGATTAGACAATACATCCTGCAATCCAGCTGGTAGCTTACTACTGTGTTAACATCTTGAAGTGCAGTGGAGACACTGATTAGACAATACATCCTGCAATTCAGCTGGTTGAATACTACTATGTTAACATCTTGAAGTGCAGTGGTAACACTGATTAGACAAAACATCCTGCAATCCAGCTGGTAGCTTACTACTGTGTTAACATCTTGAAGTGCAGTGGTAACACTGATTAGACAAAACATCCTGCAATCCAGCTGGTACATGTAGCTTACTACTTTGTTAACATCTTGACATGCAGTGGTAACACTGATTAGATAATACATCCTGCAATCCAGCTGGTTGAATACTACTGTGTTAACATCTTGAAGTGCAGTGGTAACACTGATTAGACAATACATCCTGCAATGCAGCTGGTAGCTTACTACTGTGTTAACATCTTGAACTGCAGTGGCAACACTGATTAGACAATACATCCTGCAATCCAGCTGGTAGCTTACTACTGTGTTAACATCTTAAAGTGCAGTGGTAACACTGATTAGACAATACATCCTGCAATCCAGCTGGTTGAATACTACTATGTTAACATCTTGAAGTGCAGTGGTAACACTGATTAGACAAAACATCCTGCAATCCAGCTGGTAGCTTACTACTGTGTTAACATCTTGAAGTGCAGTGGTAACAATGATTAGCTATACATTCTGCAATCCAGCTGGTAGCTTACTACTGTGTTAACATCTTGAACTGCAGTGGTAACACTGATTAGACAATACATCCTGCAATCCAGCTGGTAGCTTACTACTGTGTTAACATCTTGAACTGCAGTGGCAACACTGATTAGACAATACATCCTGCAATCGAGCTGGTAGCTTACTACTGTGTTAACATCTTGAAGTGCAGTGGTAACACTGATTAGACAAAACACCCTTCAATCCAGCTGGTAGCTTACTACTGTGTTAACATCTTGAAGTGCAGTGGTATCAATGATTAGACAATACATTCTGCAATCCAGCTGGTTGAATACTACTGTGTTAACATCTTGAAGTGCAGTGGTAACACTGATTAGACAATACATCCTGCAATCCAGCTGGTAGCTTACTACTGTGTTAACATCTTGAACTGCAGTGGTAACACTGATTAGACAATACATCCTGCAATCCAGCTGGTAGCTTACTACTGTGTTAACATCTTGAAGTGCAGTGGTAACACTGATTAGACAATACATCCTGCAATGCAGCTGGTAGCTTACTACTGTGTTAACATCTTGAAGTGCAGTGGTAACACTGATTAGACAATACATCCTGCAATCCAGCTGGTAGCTTACTACTGTGTTAACATCTTGAAGTGCAGTGGTAACACTGATTAGACAATACATCCTGCAATGCAGCTGGTAGCTTACTACTGTGTTAACATCTTGAAGTGCAGTGGTAACACTGATTAGACAATACAATCTGCAATCCAGCTGGTTGAATACTACTATGTTAACATCTTGAAGTGCAGTGGTAACACTGATTAGACAAAACATCCTGCAATCCAGCTGGTAGCTTACTACTGTGTTAACATCTTGAAGTGCAGTGGTAACACTGATTAGACAAAACATCCTGCAATCGAGCTGGTAGCTTACTACTGTGTTAACATCTTGAAGTGCAGTGGTAACACTGATTAGACAAAACATCCTGCAATCCAGCTGGTAGCTTACTACTGTGTTAACATCTTGAAGTGCAGTGGTAACAATGATTAGACAATACATTCTGCAATCCAGCTGGTAGCTTACTACTGTGTTAACATCTTGAACTGCAGTGGCAACACTGATTAGACAATACATCCTGCAATCCAGCTGGTATCTTACTACTGTGTTAACATCTTGAAGTGCAGTGGTAACACTGATTAGACAATACATCCTGCAATCCAGCTGGTTGAATACTACTATGTTAACATCTTGAAGTGCAGTGGTAACACTGATTAGACAATACATCCTGTAATAGAGCTGGTAGCTAACTACTGTGTTAACATCTTGAAGTGCAGTGGTGACACTGATTAGACAATACATCTTGCAATCCAGCTGGTTGAATACCACTGTGTTAACATCTTGAAGTGCAGTGGTAACACTGATTAGACAATACATCCTGCAACCCAGCTGGTAGCTTACTACTGTGTTAACATCTTGAACTGCAGTGGTAACACTGACTAGACAATACATCCTGCAATCCAGCTGGTTGAATACTACTATGTTAACATCTTGAAGTGCAGTGGTAACACTGATTAGACAAAACATCCTGCAATCCAGCTGGTAGCTTACTACTGTGTAAACATTTTGAAGTGCAGTGGTAACACTGATTAGACAAAACATCCTGCAATCCAGCTGGTACATGTAGCTTACTACTTTGTTAACATCTTGACGTGCAGTGGTAACACTGATTAAATAATACATCCTGCAATCCAGCTGGTTGAATACTACTGTGTTAACATCTTGAAGTGCAGTGGTAACACTGATTAGACAAAACATCCTGCAATGCAGCTGGTAGCTTACTACTGTGTTAACATCTTGAACTGCAGTGGCAACACTGATTAGACAATACATCCTGCAATCCAGCTGGTAGCTTACTACTGTGTTAACATCTTGAAGTGCAGTGGTAACACTGATAAGACAAAACATCCTGCAATCCAGCTGGTAGCTTACTACTGTGTTAACATCTTGCAGTGCAGTGGCAACACTGATTAGACAATACATCCTGCAATGCAGCTGGTAGCTTACTACTGTGTTAACATCTTGAACTGCAGTGGCAACACTGATTAGATAATACATCCTACAATCAAGCTGGTAGCTTACTACTGTGTTAACATCTTGAACTGCAGTGGTAACACTGATTAGACAATACATCCTGCAATCCAGCTGGTTGAATACTGCTATGTTAACATCTTGAAGTGCAGTGGTAACACTGATTAGACAAAACATCCTGCAATCCAGCTGGTAGCTTACTACTGTGTTAACATCTTGAAGTGCAGTGGTAACACTGATTAGACAATACATCCTGCAATCGAGCTGGTAGCTTACTACTGTGTTAACATCTTGAAGTGCAGTGGTAACACTGATTAGACAAAACACTCTACAATCCAGCTGGTAGCTTACTACTGTGTTAACATCTTGAAGTGCAGTGGTAACAATGATTAGACAATACATTCTGCAATCCAGCTGGTTGAATACTACTGTGTTAACATCTTGAAGTGCAGTGGTAACACTGATTAGACAATACATCCTGTAATCCAGCTGGTAGCTTACTACTGTGTTAACATCTTGAACTGCAGTGGTAACACTGATTAGACAAAACACCCTACAATCCAGCTGGTAGCTTACTACTGTGTTAACATCTTGAAGTGCAGTGGTAACAATGATTAGACAATACATTCTGCAATCCAGCTGGTAGCTTACTACTGTGTTAACATCTTGAACTGCAGTGGCAACACTGATTAGACAATACATCCTGCAATCCAGCTGGTATCTTACTACTATGTTAACATCTTGAAGTGCAGTGGTAACACTGATTAGACAATACATCCTGTAATAGAGCTGGTAGCTAACTACTGTGTTAACATCTTGAAGTGCAGTGGTGACACTGATTAGACAATACATCTTGCAATCCAGCTGGTTGAATACCACTGTGTTAACATCTTGAAGTGCAGTGGTAACACTGATTAGACAATACATCCTGCAATCCAGCTGGTTGAATACTACTGTGTTAACATCTTGAAGTGCAGTGGTAACACTGATTAGACAATACATCCTGTAATCCAGCTGGTAGCTTACTACTGTGTTAACATCTTGAACTGCAGTGGTAACACTGATTAGACAAAACACCCTACAATCCAGCTGGTAGCTTACTACTGTGTTAACATCTTGAAGTGCAGTGGTAACAATGATTAGACAATACATTCTGCAATCCAGCTGGTAGCTTACTACTGTGTTAACATCTTGAACTGCAGTGGCAACACTGATTAGACAATACATCCTGCAATCCAGCTGGTATCTTACTACTGTGTTAACATCTTGAAGTGCAGTGGAAACACTATTTAGACAATACATCCTGCAATCCAGCTGGTTGAATACTACTATGTTAACATCTTGAAGTGCAGTGGTAACACTGATTAGACAATACATCCTGTAATAGAGCTGGTAGCAAACTACTGTGTTAACATCTTGAAGTGCAGTGGTGACACTGATTAGACAATACATCCTGCAATCCAGCTGGTAGCTTACTACTGTGTTAACATCTTGAAGTGCAGTGGTAACACTGATTAGACAATACATCCTGCAATCCAGCTGGTTGAATACTACTATGTTAACATCTTGAAAGGCAGTGGTAACACTGATTAGACAAAACATCCTGCAATCCAGCTGGTAGCTTACTACTGTGTTAAGATCTTGAAGTGCAGTGGTAACACTGATTAGACAAAACATCCTGCAATCCAGCTGGTACATGTAGCTTACTACTTTGTTAACATCTTGACGTGCAGTGGTAACACTGATTAGACAATACATCCTGCAATCCAGCTGGTAGCTTACTACTGTGTTAACATCTTGAACTGCAGTGGCAACACTGATTAGACAATACATCCTGCAATCCAGCTGGTAGCTTACTACTGTGTTAACATCTTGTAGTGCAGTGGTAACACTGATAAGACAAAACATCCTGCAATCCAGCTGGTAGCTTACTACTGTGTTAACATCTTGAAGTGCAGTGGTAACACTGATTAGACAAAACATCCTGCAATCGAGCTGGTAGCTTACTACTGTGTTAACATCTTGAAGTGCAGTGGTAACACTGATTAGACAAAACACCCTACAATCCAGCTGGTAGCTTACTACTGTGTTAACATCTTGAAGTGCAGTGGTAACAATGATTAGACAATACATTCTGCAATCCAGCTGGTAGCTTACTACTGTGTTAACATCTTGAACTGCAGTGGCAACACTGATTAGACAATACATCCTGCAATCCAGCTGGTATCTTACTACTGTGTTAACATCTTGAAGTGCAGTGGTAACACTGATTAGACAATACATCCTGCAATCCAGCTGGTTGAATACTACTATGTTAACATCTTGACGTGCAGTGGTAACACTGATTAGACAATACATCCTGTAATAGAGCTGGTAGCTAACTACTGTGTTAATATCTTGAAGTGCAGTGGTGACACTGATTAGACAATACATCTTGCAATCCAGCTGGTTGAATACCACTGTGTTAACATCTTGAAGTGCAGTGGTAACACTGATTAGACAATACATCCTGCAATCCAGCTGGTAGCTTACTACTGTGTTAACATCTTGAAGTGCAGTGGTAACACTGATTAGACAATACATCCTGCAATCCAGCTGGTTGAATACTACTATGTTAACATCTTGAAGTGCAGTGGTAACACTGATTAGACAAAACATCCTGCAATCCAGCTGGTAGCTTACTACTGTGTAAACATCTTGAAGTGCAGTGGTAACACTGATTAGACAAAACATCCTGCAATCCAGCTGGTACATGTAGCTTACTACTTTGTTAACATCTTGACGTGCAGTGGTAACACTGATTAAATAATACATCCTGCAATCCAGCTGGTTGAATACTACTGTGTTAACATCTTGAAGTGCAGTGGTAACACTGATTAGACAATACATCCTGTAATAGAGCTGGTAGCTAACTACTGTGTTAATATCTTGAAGTGCAGTGGTGACACTGATTAGACAATACATCTTGCAATCCAGCTGGTTGAATACCACTGTGTTAACATCTTGAAGTGCAGTGGTAACACTGATTAGACAATACATCCTGCAATCCAGCTGGTAGCTTACTACTGTGTTAACATCTTGAAGTGCAGTGGTAACACTGATTAGACAATACATCCTGCAATCCAGCTGGTTGAATACTACTATGTTAACATCTTGAAGTGCAGTGGTAACACTGATTAGACAAAACATCCTGCAATCCAGCTGGTAGCTTACTACTGTGTAAACATCTTGAAGTGCAGTGGTAACACTGATTAGACAAAACATCCTGCAATCCAGCTGGTACATGTAGCTTACTACTTTGTTAACATCTTGACGTGCAGTGGTAACACTGATTAAATAATACATCCTGCAATCCAGCTGGTAGCTTACTACTGTGTTAACATCTTGAAGTGCAGTGGTAACACTGATTAGACAATACATCCTGCAATCCAGCTGGTTGAATACTACTGTGTTAACATCTTGAAGTGCAGTGGTAACACTGATTAGACAATACATCCTGCAATGCAGCTGGTAGCTTACTACTGTGTTAACATCTTGAAGTGCAGTGGTAACACTGATTAGACAATACATCCTGCAATCCAGCTGGTAGCTTACTACTGTGTTAACATCTTGAACTGCAGTGGCAACACTGATTAGACAATACATCCTGCAATCCAGCTGGTAGCTTACTACTGTGTTAACATCTTGAAGTGCAGTGGTAACACTGATTAGATAATACATCCTGCAATCCAGCTGGTTGAATACTACTATGTTAACATCTTGAAGTGCAGTGGTAACACTGATTAGACAAAACATCCTGCAATCCAGCTGGTAGCTTACTACTGTGTTAACATCTTGAAGTGCAGTGGTAACACTGATTAGACAAAACATCCTGCAATCGAGCTGGTAGCTTACTACTGTGTTAACATCTTGAAGTGCAGTGGTAACACTGATTAGACAAAACACCCTACAATCCAGCTGGTAGCTTACTACTGTGTTAACATCTTGAAGTGCAGTGGTAACAATGATTAGACAATACATTCTGCAATCCAGCTGGTTGAATACTACTGTGTTAACATCTTGAAGTGCAGTGGTAACACTGATTAGACAAAACATCCTGCAATCCAGCTGGTAGCTTACTACTGTGTAAACATCTTGAAGTGCAGTGGTAACACTGATTAGACAAAACATCCTGCAATCCAGCTGGTACATGTAGCTTACTACTTTGTTAACATCTTGACGTGCAGTGGTAACACTGATTAAATAATACATCCTGCAATCCAGCTGGTTGAATACTACTGTGTTAACATCTTGAAGTGCAGTGGTAACACTGATTAGACAATACATCCTGCAATGCAGCTGGTAGCTTACTACTGTGTTAACATCTTGAACTGCAGTGGTAACACTGATTAGATAATACATCCTGCAATCCAGCTGGTTGAATACTACTATGTTAACATCTTGAAGTGCAGTGGTAACACTGATTAGACAAAGCATCCTGCAATCCAGCTGGTAGCTTACTACTGTGTTAACATCTTGAAGTGCAGTGGTAACACTGATTAGACAAAACATCCTGCAATCGAGCTGGTAGCTTACTACTGTGTTAACATCTTGAAGTGCAGTGGTAACACTGATTAGACAAAACATCCTGCAATCGAGCTGGTAGCTTACTACTGTGTTAACATCTTGAAGTGCAGTGGTAACACTGATTAGACAAAACACCCTACAATCCAGCTGGTAGCTTACTACTGTGTTAACATCTTGAAGTGCAGTGGTAACAATGATTAGACAATACATTCTGCAATCCAGCTGGTTGAATACTACTGTGTTAACATCTTGAAGTGCAGTGGTAACACTGATTAGACAAAACACCCTACAATCCAGCTGGTAGCTTACTACTGTGTAAACATCTTGAAGTGCAGTGGTAACAATGATTAGACAAAACACCCTACAATCCAGCTGGTAGCTTACTACTGTGTTAACATCTTGAAGTGCAGTGGTAACAATGATTAGACAATACATTCTGCAATCCAGCTGGTAGCTTACTACTGTGTTAACATCTTGAACTGCAGTGGCAACACTGATTAGACAATACATCCTGCAATCCAGCTGGTATCTTACTACTGTGTTAACATCTTGAAGTGCAGTGGTAACACTGATTAGACAATACATCCTGCAATCCAGCTGGTTGAATACTACTATGTTAACATCTTGAAGTGCAGTGGTAACACTGATTAGACAAAACAATCTGCAATCCAGCTGGTAGCTTACTACTGTGTTAACATCTTGAAGTGCAGTGGTAACACTGATTAGACAAAACATCCTGCAATCGAGCTGGTAGCTTACTACTGTGTTAACATCTTGAAGTGCAGTGGTAACACTGATTAGACAAAACACCCTACAATCCAGCTGGTAGCTTACTACTGTGTTAACATCTTGAAGTGCAGTGGTAACACTGATTAGACAATACATCCTGCAATCTAGCTGGTTAAATACCACTGTGTTAACATCTTGAAGTGCAGTGGTAACACTGATTAGATAATACATCCTGCAATCCAGCTGGTAGCTTACAACTGTGTTAACATCTTGAAGTGCAGTGGTAACACTGATTTGACAATACATCCTGCAATCCAGCTGGTAGCTTACTACTGTGTTAACATCTTGAAGTGCAGTGGTAACACTGATTAGACAATACATCTTGCAATCCAGCTGGTTGAATACTACTGTGTTAACATCTTGAAGTGCAGTGGTAACACTGATTAGACAATACATCTTGCAATCCAGCTGGTTGAATACTACTATGTTAACATCTTGAAGTGCAGTGGTAACACTGATTGGACAAAACATCCTGCAATCCAGCTGGTAGCTTACTACTGTGTTAACATCTTGAAGTGCAGTGGTAACACTGATTAGACAAAACATCCTGCAATCGAGCTGGTAGCTTACTACTGTGTTAACATCTTGAAGTGCAGTGGTAACACTGATTAGACAAAACACCCTACAATCCAGCTGGTAGCTTACTACTGTGTTAACATCTTGAAGTGCAGTGGTAACAATGATTAGACAATACAATCTGCAATCCAGCTGGTAGCTTACTACTGTGTTAACATCTTGAACTGCAGTGGCAACACTGATTAGACAATACATCCTGCAATCCAGCTGGTATCTTACTACTGTGTTAACATCTTGAAGTGCAGTGGTAACACTGATTAGACAATACATCCTGCAATCCAGCTGGTTGAATACTACTATGTTAACATCTTGAAGTGCAGTGGTAACACTGATTAGACAATACATCCTGTAATAGAGCTGGTAGCTTACTACTGTGTTAACATCTTGAAGTGCAGTGGTGACACTGATTAGACAATACATCTTGCAATCCAGCTGGTTGAATACCACTGTGTTAACATCTTGAAGTGCAGTGGTAACACTGATTAGACAATACATCCTGCAATCCAGCTGGTAGCTTACTACTGTGTTAACATCTTGAACTGCAGTGGTAACACTGATTAGACAATACATCCTGCAATCCAGCTGGTTGAATACTACTATGTTAACATCTTGAAGTGCAGTGGTAACACTGATTAGACAAAACATCCTGCAAACCAGCTGGTAGCTTACTACTGTGTAAACATCTTGAAGTGCAGTGGTAACACTGATTAGACAAAACATCCTGCAATCCAGCTGGTACATGTAGCTTACTACTTTGTTAACATCTTGACGTGCAGTGGTAACACTGATTAAATAATACATCCTGCAATCCAGCTGGTTGAATACTACTGTGTTAACATCTTGAAGTGCAGTGGTAACACTGATTAGACAATACATCCTGCAATGCAGCTGGTAGCTTAGTACTGTGTTAACATCTTGAACTGCAGTGGCAACACTGATTAGATAATACATCCTGCAATCCAGCTGGTAGCTTACTACTGTGTTAACATCTTGAAGTGCAGTGGGAACACTGATTAGACAATACATCCTGCAATCCAGCTGGTTGAATACTACTATGTTAACATCTTGAAGTGCAGTGGTAACACTGATTAGACAAAACATCCTGCAATCCAGCTGGTAGCTTAATACTGTGTTAACATCTTGAAGTGCAGTGGTAACACTGATTAGACAATACATCCTGCAATCGAGCTGGTAGCTTACTACTGTGTTAACATCTTGAAGTGCAGTGGTAACACTGATTAGACAAAACACCCTACAATCCAGCTGGTAGCTTACTACTGTGTTAACACCTTGAAGTGCAGTGGTAACAATGATTAGACAATACATTCTGCAATCCAGCTGGTTGAATACTACTGTGTTAACATCTTGAAGTGCAGTGGTAACACTGATTAGACAATACATCCTGCAATCCAGCTGGTAGCTTACTACTGTGTTAACATCTTGAACTGCAGTGGTAACACTGATTAGACAAAACACCCTACAATCCAGCTGGTAGATTACTACTGTGTTAACATCTTGAAGTGCAGTGGTAACAATGATTAGACAATACATTCTGCAATCCAGCTGGTAGCTTACTACTGTGTAAACATCTTGAACTGCAGTGGCAACACTGATTAGACAATACATCCTGCAATCCAGCTGGTATCTTACTACTGTGTTAACATCTTGAAGTGCAGTGGAAACACTATTTAGACAATTAATCCTGCAATCCAGCTGGTTGAATACTACTATGTTAACATCTTGAAGTGCAGTGGTAACACTGATTAGACAATACATCCTGTAATAGAGCTGGTAGCTAACTACTGTGTTAACATCTTGAAGTGCAGTGGTGACACTGATTAGACAATACATCTTGCAATCCAGCTGGTTGAATACCACTGTGTTAACATCTTGAAGTGCAGTGGTAACACTGATTAGACAATACATCCTGCAATCCAGCTGGTAGCTTACTACTGTGTTAACATCTTGAAGTGCAGTGGTAACACTGATTAGACAATACATCCTGCAATCCAGCTGGTTGAATACTACTATGTTAACATCTTGAAGTGCAGTGGTAACACTGATTAGACAAAACATCCTGCAATCCAGCTGGTAGCTTACTACTGTGTTAACATCTTGAAGTGCAGTGGTTACACTGATTAGACAAAACACCCTACAATCCAGCTGGTAGCTTACTACTGTGTTAACATCTTGAAGTGCAGTGGTAACAATGATTAGACAATACATTCTGCAATCCAGCTGGTAGCTTACTACTGTGTTAACATCTTGAACTGCAGTGGCAACACTGATTAGACAATACATCCTGCAATCCAGCTGGTATCTTACTACTGTGTTAACATCTTGAAGTGCAGTGGTAACACTGATTAGACAATACATCCTGCAATCCAGCTGGTTGAATACTACTATGTTAACATCTTGAAGTGCAGTGGTAACACTGATTAGACAATACATCCTGTAATAGAGCTGGTAGCTAACTACTGTGTTAACATCTTGAAGTGCAGTGGTGACACTGATTAGACAATACATCTTGCAATCCAGCTGGTTGAATACCACTGTGTTAACATCTTGAAGTGCAGTGGTAACACTGATTAGACAATACATCCTGCAATCCAGCTGGTAGCTTACTACTGTGTTAACATCTTGAAGTGCAGTGGTAACACTGATTAGACAATACATCCTGCAATCCAGCTGGTTGAATACTACTATGTTAACATCTTGAAGTGCAGTGGTAACACTGATTAGACAAAACATCCTGCAATCCAGCTGGTAGCTTACTACTGTGTAAACATCTTGAAGTGCAGTGGTAACACTGATTAGACAAAACATCCTGCAATCCAGCTGGTACATGTAGCTTACTACTTTGTTAACATCTTGACGTGCAGTGGTAACACTGATTAAATAATACATCCTGCAATCCAGCTGGTTGAATACTACTGTGTTAACATCTTGAAGTGCAGTGGTAACACTGATTAGACAATACATCCTGCAATGCAGCTGGTAGCTTACTACTGTGTTAACATCTTGAACTGCAGTGGCAACACTGATTAGATAATACATCCTGCAATCCAGCTGGTAGCTTACTACTGTGTTAACATCTTGAAGTGCAGTGGTAACACTGATTAGACAATACATCCTGCAATCCAGCTGGTTGAATACTACTATGTTAACATCTTGAAGTGCAGTGGTAACACTGATTAGACAAAACATCCTGCAATCCAGCTGGTAGCTTACTACTGTGTTAACATCTTGAAGTGCAGTGGTAACACTGATTAGACAATACATCCTGCAATCCAGCTGGTAGCTTACTACTGTGTTAACATCTTTAAGTGCAGTGGTAACACTGATTAGACAATACATCTTGCAATCCAGCTGGTAGCTTACTACTGTGTTAACATCTTGAAGTGCAGTGGTAACAATGATTAAGACAATACATTCTGCAATCCAGCTGGTTGAATACTACTGTGTTAACATCTTGAAGTGCAGTGGTAACACTGATTAGACAATACATCCTGCAATCCAGCTGGTAGCTTACTACTGTGTTAACATCTTGAACTGCAGTGGTAACACTGATTAGACAAAACACCCTACAATCCAGCTGGTAGCTTACTACTGTGTTAACATCTTGAAGTGCAGTGGTAACAATGATTAGACAATACATTCTGCAATCCAGCTGGTAGCTTACTACTGTGTTAACATCTTGAACTGCAGTGGCAACACTGATTAGACAATACATCCTGCAATCCAGCTGGTATCTAACTACTGTGTTAACATCTTGAAGTGCAGTGGAAACACTATTTAGACAATTAATCCTGCAATCCAGCTGGTTGAATACTACTATGTTAACATCTTGAAGTGCAGTGGTAACACTGATTAGACAATACATCCTGTAATAGAGCTAGTAGCTAACTACTGTGTTAACATCTTGAAGTGCAGTGGTGACACTGATTAGACAATACATCTTGCAATCCAGCTGGTTGAATACCACTGTGTTAACATCTTGAAGTGCAGTGGTAACACTGATTAGACAATACATCCTGCAATCCAGCTGGTAGCTTACTACTGTGTTAACATCTTGAAGTGCAGTGGTAACACTGATTAGACAATACATCCTGCAATCCAGCTGGTTGAATACTACTATGTTAACATCTTGAAGTGCAGTGGTAACACTGATTAGACAAAACATCCTGCAATCCAGCTGGTAGCTTACTACTGTGTTAACATCTTGAAGTGCAGTGGTTACACTGATTAGACAAAACACCCTACAATCCAGCTGGTAGCTTACTACTGTGTTAACATCTTGAAGTGCAGTGGTAACACTGATTAGATAATACATCCTGCAATCCAGCTGGTAGCTTACTACTGTGTTACCATCTTGAAGTGCAGTGGTAACAATGATTAGACAATACATTCTGCAATCCAGCTGGTAGCTTACTACTGTGTTAACATCTTGAACTGCAGTGGCAACACTGATTAGACAATACATCCTGCAATCCAGCTGGTATCTTACTACTGTGTTAACATCTTGAAGTGCAGTGGTAACACTGATTAGACAATACATCCTGCAATCCAGCTGGTTGAATACTACTATGTTAACATCTTGAAGTGCAGTGGTAACACTGATTAGACAATACATCCTGTAATAGAGCTGGTAGCTAACTACTGTGTTAACATCTTGAAGTGCAGTGGTGACACTGATTAGACAATACATCTTGCAATCCAGCTGGTTGAATACCACTGTGTTAACATCTTGAAGTGCAGTGGTAACACTGATTAGACAATACATCCTGCAATCCAGCTGGTAGCTTACTACTGTGTTAACATCTTGAACTGCAGTGGTAACACTGATTAGACAATACATCCTGCAATCCAGCTGGTTGAATACTTCTATGTTAACATCTTGAAGTGCAGTGGTAACACTGATTAGACAAAACATCCTGCAATCCAGCTGGTAGCTTACTACTGTGTAAACATCTTGAAGTGCAGTGGTAACACTGATTAGACAAAACATCCTGCAATCCAGCTGGTACATGTAGCTTACTACTTTGTTAACATCTTGACGTGCAGTGGTAACACTGATTAAATAATACATCCTGCAATCCAGCTGGTTGAATACTACTGTGTTAACATCTTGAAGTGCAGTGGTAACACTGATTAGACAATACATCCTGCAATGCAGCTGGTAGCTTACTACTGTGTTAACATCTTGAACTGCAGTGGCAACACTGATTAGATAATACATCCTGCAATCCAGCTGGTAGCTTACTACTGTGTTAACATCTTGAAGTGCAGTGGTAACACTGATTAGACAATACATCCTGCAATCCAGCTGGTTGAATACTACTATGTTAACATCTTGAAGTGCAGTGGTAACACTGATTAGACAAAACATCCTGCAATCCAGCTGGTAGCTTACTACTGTGTTAACAACTTGAAGTGCAGTGGTAACACTGATTAGACAAAACATCCTGCAATCCAGCTGGTAGCTTACTACTTTGTTAACATCTTGAAGTGCAGTGGTAACACTGATTAAACAATACATCCTGCAATCTAGCTGGTTGAATACTACTGTGTTAACATCTTGAAGTGCAGTGGTAACACTGATTAGACAATACATCCTGCAATCCAGCTGGTAGCTTACTACTGTGCTAACATATTGAAGTGCAGTGGCAACACTGATTAGACAATACATCCTGCAATCTAGCTGGTTGAATACTACTGTGTTAACATCTTGAAGTGCTGTGGTAACACTGATTTGATAATACATCCTGCAATCCAGCTGGTTGAATACCACTGTGTTAACATCTTGAAGTGCAGTGGTAACACTGATTAGACAATACATCCTGCAATCCAGCTGGTAGCTTACTACTGTGTTAACATCTTGAACTGCAGTGGTAACACTGATTAGACAATACATCCTGCAATCCAGCTGGTTGAATACTACTATGTTAACATCTTGAAGTGCAGTGGTAACACTGATTAGACAAAACATCCTGCAAACCAGCTGGTAGCGTACTACTGTGTAAACATCTTGAAGTGCAGTGGTAACACTGATTAGACAAAACATCCTGCAATCCAGCTGGTACATGTAGCTTACTACTTTGTTAACATCTTGACGTGCAGTGGTAACACTGATTAAATAATACATCCTGCAATCCAGCTGGTTGAATACTACTGTGTTAACATCTTGAAGTGCAGTGGTAACACTGATTAGACAATACATCCTGCAATGCAGCTGGTAGCTTAGTACTGTGTTAACATCTTGAACTGCAGTGGCAACACTGATTAGATAATACATCCTGCAATCCAGCTGGTAGCTTACTACTGTGTTAACATCTTGAAGTGCAGTGGGAACACTGATTAGACAATACATCCTGCAATCCAGCTGGTTGAATACTACTATGTTAACATCTTGAAGTGCAGTGGTAACACTGATTAGACAAAACATCCTGCAATCCAGCTGGTAGCTTAATACTGTGTTAACATCTTGAAGTGCAGTGGTAACACTGATTAGACAATACATCCTGCAATCGAGCTGGTAGCTTACTACTGTGTTAACATCTTGAAGTGCAGTGGTAACACTGATTAGACAAAACACCCTACAATCCAGCTGGTAGCTTACTACTGTGTTAACACCTTGAAGTGCAGTGGTAACAATGATTAGACAATACATTCTGCAATCCAGCTGGTTGAATACTACTGTGTTAACATCTTGAAGTGCAGTGGTAACACTGATTAGACAATACATCCTGCAATCCAGCTGGTAGCTTACTACTGTGTTAACATCTTGAACTGCAGTGGTAACACTGATTAGACAAAACACCCTACAATCCAGCTGGTAGATTACTACTGTGTTAACATCTTGAAGTGCAGTGGTAACAATGATTAGACAATACATTCTGCAATCCAGCTGGTAGCTTACTACTGTGTAAACATCTTGAACTGCAGTGGCAACACTGATTAGACAATACATCCTGCAATCCAGCTGGTATCTTACTACTGTGTTAACATCTTGAAGTGCAGTGGAAACACTATTTAGACAATTAATCCTGCAATCCAGCTGGTTGAATACTACTATGTTAACATCTTGAAGTGCAGTGGTAACACTGATTAGACAATACATCCTGCAATCCAGCTGGTAGCTTACTACTGTGTTAACATCTTGAAGTGCAGTGGTTACACTGATTAGACAAAACACCCTACAATCCAGCTGGTAGCTTACTACTGTGTTAACATCTTGAAGTGCAGTGGTAACACTGATTAGATAATACATCCTGCAATCCAGCTGGTAGCTTACTACTGTGTTACCATCTTGAAGTGCAGTGGTAACAATGATTAGACAATACATTCTGCAATCCAGCTGGTAGCTTACTACTGTGTTAACATCTTGAACTGCAGTGGCAACACTGATTAGACAATACATCCTGCAATCCAGCTGGTATCTTACTACTGTGTTAACATCTTGAAGTGCAGTGGTAACACTGATTAGACAATACATCCTGCAATCCAGCTGGTTGAATACTACTATGTTAACATCTTGAAGTGCAGTGGTAACACTGATTAGACAATACATCCTGTAATAGAGCTGGTAGCTAACTACTGTGTTAACATCTTGAAGTGCAGTGGTGACACTGATTAGACAATACATCTTGCAATCCAGCTGGTTGAATACCACTGTGTTAACATCTTGAAGTGCAGTGGTAACACTGATTAGACAATACATCCTGCAATCCAGCTGGTAGCTTACTACTGTGTTAACATCTTGAACTGCAGTGGTAACACTGATTAGACAATACATCCTGCAATCCAGCTGGTTGAATACTTCTATGTTAACATCTTGAAGTGCAGTGGTAACACTGATTAGACAAAACATCCTGCAATCCAGCTGGTAGCTTACTACTGTGTAAACATCTTGAAGTGCAGTGGTAACACTGATTAGACAAAACATCCTGCAATCCAGCTGGTACATGTAGCTTACTACTTTGTTAACATCTTGACGTGCAGTGGTAACACTGATTAAATAATACATCCTGCAATCCAGCTGGTTGAATACTACTGTGTTAACATCTTGAAGTGCAGTGGTAACACTGATTAGACAATACATCCTGCAATGCAGCTGGTAGCTTACTACTGTGTTAACATCTTGAACTGCAGTGGCAACACTGATTAGATAATACATCCTGCAATCCAGCTGGTAGCTTACTACTGTGTTAACATCTTGAAGTGCAGTGGTAACACTGATTAGACAATACATCCTGCAATCCAGCTGGTTGAATACTACTATGTTAACATCTTGAAGTGCAGTGGTAACACTGATTAGACAAAACATCCTGCAATCCAGCTGGTAGCTTACTACTGTGTTAACAACTTGAAGTGCAGTGGTAACACTGATTAGACAAAACATCCTGCAATCCAGCTGGTAGCTTACTACTTTGTTAACATCTTGAAGTGCAGTGGTAACACTGATTAAACAATACATCCTGCAATCTAGCTGGTTGAATACTACTGTGTTAACATCTTGAAGTGCAGTGGTAACACTGATTAGACAATACATCCTGCAATCCAGCTGGTAGCTTACTACTGTGCTAACATATTGAAGTGCAGTGGCAACACTGATTAGACAATACATCCTGCAATCTAGCTGGTTGAATACTACTGTGTTAACATCTTGAAGTGCTGTGGTAACACTGATTTGATAATACATCCTGCAATCCAGCTGGTTGAATACCACTGTGTTAACATCTTGAAGTGCAGTGGTAACACTGATTAGACAATACATCCTGCAATCCAGCTGGTAGCTTACTACTTTGTTAACATCTTGAAGTGCAGTGGTAACACTGATTAGACAAAACATCCTGCAATCCAGCTGGTAGCTTACTACTTTGTTAACATCTTGAAGTGCAGTGGTAACACTGATTAGACAAAACATCCTGCAATCCAGCTGGTAGCTTACTACTTTGTTAACATCTTGAAGTGCAGTGGTAACACTGATTAGACAATACATCCTGCAATCTAGCTGGTTGAATACTACTGTGTTAACATCTTGAAGTGCAGTGGTAACACTGATTAGACAATACATCCTGCAATCTAGCTGGTTGAATACCACTGTGTTAACATCTTGAAGTGCAGTGGTAACACTGATTAGACAATACATCCTGCAATCTAGCTGGTTGAATACTACTGTGTTAACATCTTGAAGTGCAGTGGTAACACTGATTAGACAATACATCCTGCAATCCAGCTGGTAGCTTACTACTGTGTTTACATCTTGAAGTGCAGTGGTAACACTGATAAGACAATACATCCTGCAATCCAGCTGGTTGAATACTACTGTGTTAACATCTTGAAGTGCAGTGGTAACACTGATTAGACAATACATCCTGCAATCCAGCTGGTTGAATACTACTGTGTTAACATCTTGAAGTGCAGTGGTAACACTGATTAGACAATACATCCTGCAATCCAGCTGGTTGAATACTACTGTGTTAACATCTTGAAGTGCAGTGGTAACACTGATTAGACAATACATCCTGTAATAGAGCTGGTAGCTAACTACTGTGTTAACATCTTGAAGTGCAGTGGTGACACTGATTAGACAATACATCTTGCAATCCAGCTGGTTGAATACCACTGTGTTAACATCTTGAAGTGCAGTGGTAACACTGATTAGACAATACATCCTGCAATCCAGCTGGTAGCTTACTACTGTGTTAACATCTTGAAGTGCAGTGGTAACACTGATTAGACAATACATCCTGCAATCCAGCTGGTAGCTTACTACTGTGTTAACATCTTGAACTGCAGTGGCAACACTGATTAGACAATACATCCTGCAATCCAGCTGGTAGCTTACTACTGTGTTAACATCTTGAAGTGCAGTGGTAACACTGATTAGACAATACATCCTGCAATCCAGCTGGTTGAATACTACTATGTTAACATCTTGAAGTGCAGTGGTAACACTGATTAGACAAAACATCCTGCAATCCAGCTGGTAGCTTACTACTGTGTTAACATCTTGAAGTGCAGTGGTAACACTGATTAGACAAAACATCCTGCAATCGAGCTGGTAGATTACTACTGTGTTAACATCTTGAAGTGCAGTGGTAACACTGATTAGACAAAACATCCTGCAATCCAGCTGGTAGCTTACTACTGTGTTAACATCTTGAAGTGCAGTGGAAACACTGATTAGACAATACATCCTGCAATCTATCTGGTTGAATACTACTGTGTTAACATCTTGAAGTGCAGTGGTAACACTGATTAGACAATACTTCCTGCAATCTAGCTGGTTGAATACCACTGTGTTAACATCTTGAAGTGCAGTGGTAACACTGATTAGACAATACATCCTGCAATCTAGCTGGTTGAATACCACTGTGTTAACATCTTGAAGTGCAGTGGTAACACTGATTAGACAATACATCCTGCAATCCAGCTGGTAGCTTACTACTGTGTTAACATCTTGAAGTGCAGTGGTAACACTGATTAGACAATACATCCTGCAATCCAGCTGGTTGAATACTACTGTGTTAACATCTTGAAGTGCAGTGGTAACACTGTTTAGACAATACATCATGCAATCCACCTGGTAGCCTACTACTTTGTTAACATCTTGAAGTGCAGTGGTAACACTGATTAGACAAAACATCCTGCAATCCAGCTGGTAGCTTACTACTTTGTTAACATCTTGAAGTGCAGTGGTAACACTGATTAGACAAAACATCCTGCAATCCAGCTGGTAGCTTACTACTGTGTTAACATCTTGAAGTGCTGTGGTAACACTGATTAGATAATACATCCTGCAATCCAGCTGGTAGCTCATTTCTGTGTTAACATCTTGAAGTGCAGTGGTAACACTGATTAGACAATACATCCTGCAATCCAGCTGGTAGCTAACTACTGTGTTAACATCTTGAAGTGCAGTGGTAACACTGATTAGACAATACATCCTGCAATCCAGCTGGTAGCTTACTACTGTGTTAACATCTTGAAGTGCAGTGGTAACACTGATTAGACAATACATCCTGCAATCCAGCTGGTAGCTTACTACTGTGTTAACATCTTGAAGTGCAGTGGTAACACTGATTAGACAATACATCCTGCAATCAAGCTTATAGCTAACTACTGTGTTAACATCTTGAAGTGCAGTGGTAACACTGATTAGACAATACATCCTGCAATCCAGCTGGTAGCTTACTACTGTGTTAACATCTTGAAGTGCAGTGGTAACACTGATTAGACAATACATCCTGCAATCCAGCTGGTTGAATACTACTGTGTTAACATCTTGAAGTGCAGTGGTAACACTATTTAGACAATACATCCTGCAATCCAGCTGGTTGAATACTACTATGTTAACATCTTGAAGTGCAGTGGTAACACTGATTAGACAATACATCCTGTAATAGAGCTGGTAGCTAACTACTGTGTTAACATCTTGAAGTGCAGTGGTGACACTGATTAGACAATACATCTTGCAATCCAGCTGGTTGAATACAACTGTGTTAACATCTTGAAGTGCAGTGGTAACACTGATTAGACAATACATCCTGCAATCCAGCTGGTAGCTTACTACTGTGTTAACATCTTGAAGTGCAGTGGTAACACTGATTAGACAATACATCCTGCAATCCAGCTGGTTGAATACTACTATGTTAACATCTTGAAGTGCAGTGGTAACACTGATTAGACAAAACATCCTGCAATCCAGCTGGTAGCTTACTACTGTGTTAACATCTTGAAGTGCAGTGGTAACACTGATTAGACAATACATCCTGCAATCCAGCTGGTTGAATACTACTATGTTAACATCTTGAAGTGCAGTGGTAACACTGATTAGACAAAACATCCTGCAATCCAGCTGGTACATGTAGCTTACTACTTTGTTAACATCTTGACGTGCAGTGGTAACACTGATTAGATAATACATCCTGCAATCCAGCTGGTTGAATACTACTGTGTTAACATCTTGAAGTGCAGTGGCGACACTGATTAGACAATACATCCTGCAATGCAGCTGGTAGCTTACTACTGTGTTAACATCTTGAACTGCAGTGGCAACACTGATTAGACAATACATCTTGCAATCCAGCTGGTTGAATACTACTGTGTTAACATCTTGAACTGCAGTGGCAACACTGATTAGACAATACATCCTGCAATCCAGCTGGTAGCTTACTACTGTGTTAACATCTTGAAGTGCAGTGGTAACACTGATAAGACAAAACATCCTGCAATCCAGCTGGTAGCTTACTACTGTGTTTACATCTTGAAGTGCAGTGGTAACACTGATTAGACAAAACATCCTGCAATCCAGCTGGTAGCTTACTACTGTGTTAACATCTTGAAGTGCAGTGGTAACACTGATAAGACAAAACATCCTGCAATCCAGCTGGTTGAATACTACTGTGTTAACATCTTGAAGTGCAGTGGTAACACTGATTAGACAAAACACCCTACAATCCAGCTGGTAGCTTACTACTGTGTTAACATCTTGAAGTGCAGTGTTAACAATGATTAGACAATACATTCTGCAATCCAGCTGGTAGCTTACTACTGTGTTAACATCTTGAACTGCAGTGGCAACACTGATTAGACAATACATCCTGCAATCCAGCTGGTATCTTACTACTGTGTTAACATCTTGAAGTGCAGTGGTAACACTGATTAGACAATACATCCTGCAATCCAGCTGGTTGAATACTACTATGTTAACATCTTGAAGTGCAGTGGTAACACTGATTAGACAATACATCCTGTAATAGAGCTGGTAGCTTACTACTGTGTTAACATCTTGAAGTGCAGTGGTGACACTGATTAGACAATACATCTTGCAATCCAGCTGGTTGAATACCACTGTGTTAACATCTTGAAGTGCAGTGGTAACACTGATTAGACAATACATCCTGCAATCCAGCTGGTAGCTTACTACTGTGTTAACATCTTGAAGTGCAGTGGTAACACTGATTAGACAATACATCCTGCAATCCAGCTGGTTGAATACTACTATGTTAACATCTTGAAGTGCAGTGGTAACACTGATTAGACAAAACATCCTGCAATCCAGCTGGTAGCTTACTACTGTGTAAACATCTTGAAGTGCAGTGGTAACACTGATTAGACAAAACATCCTGCAATCCAGCTGGTACATGTAGCTTACTACTTTGTTAACATCTTGACGTGCAGTGGTAACACTGATTAAATAATACATCCTGCAATCCAGCTGGTTGAATACTACTGTGTTAACATCTTGAAGTGCAGTGGTAACACTGATTAGACAATACATCCTGCAATGCAGCTGGTAGCTTACTACTGTGTTAACATCTTGAACTGCAGTGGCAACACTGATTAGACAATACATCCTGCAATCCAGCTGGTAGCTTACTACTGTGTTAACATCTTGAAGTGCAGTGGTAACACTGATTAGACAATACATCCTGCAATCCAGCTGGTTGAATACTACTATGTTAACATCTTGAAGTGCAGTGGTAACACTGATTAGACAAAACATCCTGCAATCCAGCTGGTAGCTTACTACTGTGTTAACATCTTGAAGTGCAGTGGTAACACTGATTAGACAAAACATCCTGCAATCGAGCTGGTAGCTTACTACTGTGTTAACATCTTGAAGTGCAGTGGTAACACTGATTAGACAAAACACCCTACAATCCAGCTGGTAGCTTACTACTGTGTTAACATCTTGAAGTGCAGTGGTAACAATGATTAGACAATACATTCTGCAATCCAGCTGGTTGAATACTACTGTGTTAACATCTTGAAGTGCAGTGGTAACACTGATTAGACAAAACACCCTACAATCCAGCTGGTAGCTTACTACTGTGTTAACATCTTGACGTGCAGTGGTAACAATGATTAGACAAAACACCCTACAATCCAGCTGGTAGCTTACTACTGTGTTAACATCTTGAAGTGCAGTGGTAACAATGATTAGACAATACATCCTGCAATCCAGCTGGTAGCTTACTACTGTGTTAACATCTTGAACTGCAGTGGTAACACTGATTAGACAAAACACCCTACAATCCAGCTGGTTGAATACTACTATGTTAACATCTTGAAGTGCAGTGGTAACACTGATTAGACAAAACATCCTGCAATCCAGCTGGTAGCTTACTACTGTGTTAACATCTTGAAGTGCAGTGGTTACACTGATTAGACAAAACACCCTACAATCCAGCTGGTAGCTTACTACTGTGTTAACATCTTGAAGTGCAGTGGTAACAATGATTAGACAATACATTCTGCAATCCAGCTGGTAGCTTACTACTGTGTTAACATCTTGAAGTGCAGTGGTTACACTGATTAGACAAAACACCCTACAATCCAGCTGGTAGCTTACTACTGTGTTAACATCTTGAAGTGCAGTGGTAACAATGATTAGACAATACATTCTGCAATCAAGCTGGTAGCTTACTACTGTGTTTACATCTTGAAGTGCAGTGGAAACACTGATTAGACAATACATCCTGCAATCCAGCTGGTATCTTACTACTGTGTTAACATCTTGACGTGCAGTGGTAACACTGATTAGACAATACATCCTGCAATCCAGCTGGTTGAATACTACTATGTTAACATCTTGAAGTGCAGTGGTAACACTGATTAGACAATACATCCTGTGTAATAGAGCTGGTAGCTAACTACTGTGTTAACATCTTGAAGTGCAGTGGTGACACTGATTAGACAATACATCTTGCAATCCAGCTGGTTGAATACCACTGTGTTAACATCTTGAAGTGCAGTGGTAACACTGATTAGACAATACATCCTGCAATCCAGCTGGTAGCTTACTACTGTGTTAACACCTTGAACTGCAGTGGTAACACTGATTAGACAATACATCCTGCAATCCAGCTGGTTGAATACTACTATGTTAACATCTTGAAGTGCAGTGGTAACACTGATTAGACAAAACATCCTGCAATCCAGCTGGTAGCTTACTACTGTGTAAACATCTTGAAGTGCAGTGGTAACACTGATTAGACAAAACATCCTGCAATCCAGCTGGTACATGTAGCTTACTACTTTGTTAACATCTTGACGTGCAGTGGTAACACTGATTAAATAATACATCCTGCAATCCAGCTGGTTGAATACTACTGTGTTAACATCTTGAAGTGCAGTGGTAACACTGATTAGACAAAACATCCTGCAATGCAGCTGGTAGCTTACTACTGTGTTAACATCTTGAAGTGCTGTGGTAACACTGATTAGACAAAACATCCTGCAATCCAGCTGGTACATGTAGCTTACTACTTTGTTAACATCTTGACGTGCAGTGGTAACACTGATTAAATAATACATCCTGCAATCCAGCTGGTTGAATACTACTGTGTTAACATCTTGAAGTGCAGTGGTAACACTGATTAGACAATACATCCTGCAATCCAGCTGGTTGAATACTACTATGTTAACATCTTGAAGTGCAGTGGTAACACTGATTAGACAAAACATCCTGCAATCCAGCTGGTAGCTTACTACTGTGTAAACATCTTGAAGTGCAGTGGTAACACTGATTAGACAAAACATCCTGCAATCCAGCTGGTACATGTAGCTTACTACTTTGTTAACATCTTGACGTGCAGTGGTAACACTGATTAAATAATACATCCTGCAATCCAGCTGGTTGAATACTACTGTGTTAACATCTTGAAGTGCAGTGGTAACACTGATTAGACAATACATCCTGCAATGCAGCTGGTAGCTTACTACTGTGTTAACATCTTGAACTGCAGTGGCAACACTGATTAGATAATACATCCTGCAATCCAGCTGGTAGCTTACTACTGTGTTAACATCTTGAAGTGCAGTGGTAACACTGATTAGACAATACATCCTGCAATCCAGCTGGTTGAATACTACTATGTTAACATCTTGAAGTGCAGTGGTAACACTGATTAGACAAAACATCCTGCAATCCAGCTGGTAGCTCACTACTGTGTTAACATCTTGAAGTGCAGTGGTAACACTGATTAGACAATACATTCTGCAATCCAGCTGGTAGCTCATTTCTGTGTTAACATCTTGAAGTGCAGTGGTAACACTGATTAGACAATACATCCTGCAATCCAGCTGGTAGCTTACTACTGTGTTAACATCTTGAAGTGCAGTGGTAACAATGATTAGACAAAACACCCTACAATCCAGCTGGTAGCTTACTACTGTGTTAACATCTTGAAGTGCAGTGGTAACAATGATTAGACAATACATTCTGCAATCCAGCTGGTTGAATACTACTGTGTTAACATCTTGAAGTGCAGTGGTAACACTGATTAGACAATACATCCTGCAATCCAGCTGGTAGCTTACTACTGTGTTAACATCTTGAACTGCAGTGGTAACACTGATTAGACAAAACACCCTACAATCCAGCTGGTAGCTTACTACTGTGTTAACATCTTGAAGTGCAGTGGTAACAATGATTAGACAATACATTCTGCAATCCAGCTGGTAGCTTACTACTGTGTTAACATCTTGAACTGCAGTGGCAACACTGATTAGACAATACATCATGCAATCCAGCTGGTATCTTACTTCTGTGTTAACATCTTGAAGTGCAGTGGAAACACTATTTAGACAATACATCCTGCAATCCAGCTGGTTGAATACTACTATGTTAACATCTTGAAGTGCAGTGGTAACACTGATTAGACAATACATCCTGTAATAGAGCTGGTAGCTAACTACTGTGTTAACATCTTGAAGTGCAGTGGTGACACTGATTAGACAATACATCTTGCAATCCAGCTGGTTGAATACAACTGTGTTAACATCTTGAAGTGCAGTGGTAACACTGATTAGACAATACATCCTGCAATCCAGCTGGTAGCTTACTACTGTGTTAACATCTTGAAGTGCAGTGGTAACACTGATTAGACAATACATCCTGCAATCCAGCTGGTTGAATACTACTATGTTAACATCTTGAAGTGCAGTGGTAACACTGATTAGACAAAACATCCTGCAATCCAGCTGGTAGCTTACTACTGTGTTAACATCTTGAAGTGCAGTGGTAACACTGATTAGACAATACATCCTGCAATCCAGCTGGTTGAATACTACTATGTTAACATCTTGAAGTGCAGTGGTAACACTGATTAGACAAAACATCCTGCAATCCAGCTGGTACATGTAGCTTACTACTTTGTTAACATCTTGACGTGCAGTGGTAACACTGATTAGATAATACATCCTGCAATCCAGCTGGTTGAATACTACTGTGTTAACATCTTGAAGTGCAGTGGTAACACTGATTAGACAAAACATCCTGCAATCCAGCTGGTAGCTTACTACTGTGTTAACATCTTGAAGTGCAGTGGTAACACTGATTAGACAATACATCCTGCAATCCAGCTGGTTGAATACTACTATGTTAACATCTTGAAGTGCAGTGGTAACACTGATTAGACAAAACATCCTGCAATCCAGCTGGTACATGTAGCTTACTACTTTGTTAACATCTTGACGTGCAGTGGTAACACTGATTAGATAATACATCCTGCAATCCAGCTGGTTGAATACTACTGTGTTAACATCTTGAAGTGCAGTGGCAACACTGATTAGACAATACATCCTGCAATGCAGCTGGTAGCTTACTACTGTGTTAACATCTTGAACTGCAGTGGCAACACTGATTAGACAATACATCCTGCAATCCAGCTGGTAGCTTACTACTGTGTTAACATCTTGAAGTGCAGTGGTAACACTGATAAGACAAAACATCCTGCAATCCAGCTGGTAGCTTACTACTGTGTTTACATCTTGAAGTGCAGTGGTAACACTGATTAGACAATACATCCTGCAATCCAGCTGGTAGCTTACTACTGTGTTAACATCTTGAAGTGCAGTGGTAACACTGATTAGACAAAACACCCTACAATCCAGCTGGTAGCTTACTACTGTGTTAACATCTTGAAGTGCAGTGGTAACACTGATTAGACAAAACATCCTGCAATGCAGCTGGTAGCTTACTACTGTGTTAACATCTTGAAGTGCAGTGGTAACACTGATTAGACAAAACACCCTACAATCCAGCTGGTAGCTTACTACTGTGTTAACATCTTGAAGTGCAGTGTTAACAATGATTAGACAATACATTCTGCAATCCAGCTGGTAGCTTACTACTGTGTTAACATCTTGAACTGCAGTGGCAACACTGATTAGACAATACATCCTGCAATCCAGCTGGTATCTTACTACTGTGTTAACATCTTGAAGTGCAGTGGTAACACTGATTAGACAATACATCCTGCAATCCAGCTGGTTGAATACTACTATGTTAACATCTTGAAGTGCAGTGGTAACACTGATTAGACAATACATCCTGTAATAGAGCTGTTAGCTTACTACTGTGTTAACATCTTGAAGTGCAGTGGTGACACTGATTAGACAATACATCTTGCAATCCAGCTGGTTGAATACCACTGTGTTAACATCTTGAAGTGCAGTGGTAACACTGATTAGACAATACATCCTGCAATCCAGCTGGTAGCTTACTACTGTGTTAACATCTTGAAGTGCAGTGGTAACACTGATTAGACAATACATCCTGCAATCCAGCTGGTTGAATACTACTATGTTAACATCTTGAAGTGCAGTGGTAACACTGATTAGACAAAACATCCTGCAATCCAGCTGGTAGCTTACTACTGTGTAAACATCTTGAAGTGCAGTGGTAACACTGATTAGACAAAACATCCTGCAATCCAGCTGGTACATGTAGCTTACTACTTTGTTAACATCTTGACGTGCAGTGGTAACACTGATTAAATAATACATCCTGCAATCCAGCTGGTTGAATACTACTGTGTTAACATCTTGAAGTGCAGTGGTAACACTGATTAGACAATACATCCTGCAATGCAGCTGGTAGCTTACTGCTGTGTTAACATCTTGAACTGCAGTGGCAACACTGATTAGACAATACATCCTGCAATCCAGCTGGTAGCTTACTACTGTGTTAACATCTTGAAGTGCAGTGGTAACACTGATTAGACAATACATCCTGCAATCCAGCTGGTTGAATACTACTATGTTAACATCTTGAAGTGCAGTGGTAACACTGATTAGACAAAACATCCTGCAATCCAGCTGGTAGCTTACTACTGTGTTAACATCTTGAAGTGCAGTGGTAACACTGATTAGACAAAACATCCTGCAATCGAGCTGGTAGCTTACTACTGTGTTAACATCTTGAAGTGCAGTGGTAACACTGATTAGACAAAACACCCTACAATCCAGCTGGTAGCTTACTACTGTGTTAACATCTTGAAGTGCAGTGGTAACAATGATTAGACAATACATTCTGCAATCCAGCTGGTTGAATACTACTGTGTTAACATCTTGAAGTGCAGTGGTAACACTGATTAGACAAAACACCCTACAATCCAGCTGGTAGCTTACTACTGTGTTAACATCTTGACGTGCAGTGGTAACAATGATTAGACAAAACACCCTACAATCCAGCTGGTAGCTTACTACTGTGTTAACATCTTGAAGTGCAGTGGTAACAATGATTAGACAATACATCCTGCAATCCAGCTGGTAGCTTACTACTGTGTTAACATCTTGAACTGCAGTGGTAACACTGATTAGACAAAACACCCTACAATCCAGCTGGTAGCTTACTACTGTGTTAACATCTTGAAGTGCAGTGGTAACAATGATTAGACAATACATTCTGCAATCCAGCTGGTAGCTTACTACTGTGTTAACATCTTGAACTGCAGTGGCAACACTGATTAGACAATACATCCTGCAATCCAGCTGGTATCTTACTACTGTGTTAACATCTTGAAGTGCAGTGGTAACACTGATTAGACAATACATCCTGCAATCCAGCTGGTTGAATACTACTATGTTAACATCTTGAAGTGCAGTGGTAACACTGATTAGACAATACATCCTGTAATAGAGCTGGTAGCTAACTACTGTGTTAACATCTTGAAGTGCAGTGGTGACACTGATTAGACAATACATCTTGCAATCCAGCTGGTTGAATACCACTGTGTTAACATCTTGAAGTGCAGTGGTAACACTGATTAGACAATACATCCTGCAATCGAGCTGGTAGCTTACTACTGTGTTAACATCTTGAAGTGCAGTGGTAACACTGATTAGACAATACATCCTGCAATCCAGCTGGTTGAATACTACTATGTTAACATCTTGAAGTGCAGTGGTAACACTGATTAGACAAAACATCCTGCAATCCAGCTGGTAGCTTACTACTGTGTAAACATCTTGAAGTGCAGTGGTAACACTGATTAGACAAAACATCCTGCAATCCAGCTGGTACATGTAGCTTACTACTTTGTTAACATCTTGACGTGCAGTGGTAACACTGATTAAATAATACATCCTGCAATCCAGCTGGTTTAATACTACTGTGTTAACATCTTGAAGTGCAGTGGTAACACTGATTATCCAATTCATCCTGCAATGCAGCTGGTAGCTTACTACTGTGTTAACATCTTGAACTGCAGTGGCAACACTGATTAGACAATACATCCTGCAATCCAGCTGGTAGCTTACTACTGTGTTAACATCTTGAAGTGCAGTGGTAACACTGATTAGACAATACATCCTGCAATCCAGCTGGTTGAAAACTACTATGTTAACATCTTGAAGTGCAGTGGCAACACTGATTAGACAAAACATCCTGCAATCCAGCTGGTAGCTTACTACTGTGTTAACATCTTGAAGTGCAGTGGTAACACTGATTAGACAAAACACCCTACAATCCAGCTGGTAGCTTACTACTGTGTTAACATCTTGAAGTGCAGTGGTAACACTGATTAGACAATACATCCTGCAATCCAGCTGGTTGAATACTACTATGTTAACATCTTGAAGTGCAGTGGTAACACTGATTAGACAAAACATCCTGCAATCCAGCTGGTAGCTTACTACTGTGTAAACATCTTGAAGTGCAGTGGTAACACTGATTAGACAAAACATCCTGCAATCCAGCTGGTACATGTAGCTTACTACTTTGTTAACATCTTGACGTGCAGTGGCATCACTGATTAAATAATACATCCTGCAATCCAGCTGGTTGAATACTACTGTGTTAACATCTTGAAGTGCAGTGGTAACACTGATTATCCAATTCATCCTGCAATGCAGCTGGTAGCTTACTACTGTGTTAACATCTTGAACTGCAGTGGCAACACTGATTAGACAATACATCCTGCAATCCAGCTTGTAGCTTACTACTGTGTTAACATCTTGAAGTGCAGTGGTAACACTGATTAGACAATACATCCTGCAATCCAGCTGGTAGCTTACTACTGTGTTAACATCTTGAAGTGCAGTGGTAACACTGATTATCCAATTCATCCTGCAATGCAGCTGGTAGCTTACTACTGTGTTAACATCTTGAACTGCAGTGGCAACACTGATTAGACAATACATCCTGCAATGCAGCTGGTTGAATACTACTGTGTTAACATCTTGAACTGCAGTGGCAACACTGATTAGACAATACATCCTGCAATCCAGCTGGTAGCTTACTACTGTGTTAACATCTTGAAGTGCAGTGGTAACACTGATTAGACAATACATCCTGCAATCCAGCTGGTTGAAAACTACTATGTTAACATCTTGAAGTGCAGTGGCAACACTGATTAGACAAAACATCCTGCAATCCAGCTGGTAGCTTACTACTGTGTTAACATCTTGAAGTGCAGTGGTAACACTGATTAGACAAAACACCCTACAATCCAGCTGGTAGCTTACTACTGTGTTAACATCTTGAAGTGCAGTGGTAACAATGATTAGACAAAACACCCTACAATCCAGCTGGTAGCTTACTACTGTGTTAACATCTTGAAGTGCAGTGGTAACAATGATTAGACAATACATTCTGCAATCCAGCTGGTAGCTTACTACTGTGTTAACATCTTGAACTGCAGTGGCATCACTGATTAGACAATACATCCTGCAATCCAGCTGGTTGAATACTACTGTGTTAACATCTTGAAGTGCAGTGGTAACACTATTTAGACAATACATCCTGCAATCCAGCTGGTTGAATACTACTATGTTAACATTTTGAAGTGCAGTGGTAACACTGATTAGACAATACATCCTGTAATAGAGCTGGTAGCTAACTACTGTGTTAACATCTTGAAGTGCAGTGGTGACACTGATTAGACAATACATCTTGCAATCCAGCTGGTTGAATACCACTGTGTTAACATCTTGAAGTGCAGTGGTAACACTGATTAGACAATACATCCTGCAATCCAGCTGGTAGCTTATTACTGTGTTAACATCTTGAAGTGCAGTGGTGACACTGATTAGACAATACATCTTGCAATCCAGCTGGTTGAATACCACTGTGTTAACATCTTGAAGTGCAGTGGTAACACTGATTAGACAATACATCCTGCAATCCAGCTGGTAGCTTATTACTGTGTTAACATCTTGAAGTGCAGTGGTAACACTGATTAGACAATACATCCTGCAATCCAGCTGGTTGAATACTACTATGTTAACATCTTGAAGTGCAGTGGTAACACTGATTAGACAAAACATCCTGCAATCCAGCTGCCCAGCAAACAATTTTACGTTGTCACAACGTTGTGGCAACGTCGTGTGAAGGTGTCAATAACGTTATTTTATAATGTTATTATGACGTAATTTGTAGATTCCTTTTTACGTAATTTCGTAACGTTACAAAGCCAATGTTGTGCCAACGTTTTGCCCCAACGTTATTTGTAGATTCCTCATAACGTCATTCAAACGTTGTTGTAACGTTGTTTAATGACGTTATGAAACCAACGTCAGGGAAATGTTATTTTCTTATGTTAGTTTTACGTCATTTGTAGATTCCTTTTTACGTAATTTTAACGTAATTTTATAACGTTATAAAACCAATGTTATGGCAACGTTGTTTTCTTATGTTATTTTGACGTAATTTGTAGATTCCTTTTTACGTATTTTTAACGTAATTTTGTAACGTTACAAAACCAACATTCTGGAAACGTTGTTCTTAGACATTATTTGTAGATTCCTTTTAACGTCATTCAAACGTTGATTTGTAATGTTATTATACCAACATCCACGTAACGTTATTTTCTAATGTTATTATGATGTAATTTGTGGACATCTTTTTACGTAATTTTGTAACGTTACAAAATCAACTTCCTGGCAACGTTTTTCTTAGACGTTATTTGTAGATTCCTTAAAACGTCATTCAAACGTCGATTTACAACGTTTTAAAACCAATGTTATGGCAACGTTATTTTCTAATGTTATGGCAACATTATTTGTAGATTCCTTAGAAAGTAATTCTAACGTTGTTTTATAACGTCTTAAAACCAACATACGAGTAATGTTTTTTTCTAATGTTATAATGACGTTATTTATAGATTTATATTAACGTTAGTTTCAAACGTTACAAAACCAATGTTCTGGCAAAGGTTTTTTTCAAACGTTACCAATAGATTACTTTTAACGTCCTTCTAACATTATTTTGTAACGTTACAATACCAACATTCAGACAACGTTGTCCTTCTTATGCGATTCAAACGTTATGTTTGACGTCATCTCAACATTGGAAACAAACCTCCCATGAATGTTGTAAACCAATATACCTTGAATGTTGTCAACAAACGTCCTCTTAATGACGTAAACCAACGTCCTCTGAATGTTGTTAACAAACATTAGTAGAACATTGTGAAATAACCTCCCCTGAATGTCATAAACAAACGTCCAAAACTTAGTTATTCAATCATGTCCACTGCAGGTAATAAATTAATGTTCCTCAAACTTTGTTAACCAGCCTCTGAACGTTGTAAATCAAAGTCCTTTGAACATAGTAAACCGACATCCTCTGAATGTTATCAACGTCTAAACGTTCTAATCAACACATGCAAACAAGAAGACAATAAGAATAATTTTCAAAAACAAATCTGAGAATAATGGTTCAAATTGTTTACTTCATATCCAAATATCTACATTCATTCACATTTGAAGGTCCGTCAGTTGACATTTACAGAAGTAGAGTACATCTTGATATTCATCATACCTGAAATCAAAACATAAGAATAAATGTTAGTTGTGAGTTCTCATAGGAATGAATCAAACATACTATTTGAAAAAAAGTAAACTTTTAGTGATGAAAATTATGCAAGTGTACTTTTCATAGTTTAAGGACAGCAGTATTATTAATGCAGACAATATTTACTTAAATATAGGTTAAATGGTACTTGAAAGTTAATGTCTATGACTTTTTCATCAACTACCTTTATGCACTTTTATTGAGCAACATGGAAGAAATTAGACCACAATACCCCATCTGCCATTTGACAGCCTTCACAAAACATAATTTATAATGAAAACTCATGTAATCAAGGTAATCAAAACAGAGAAATATTTATACAGTATCATCAAAAGCAACTTGTGTCTGCTGAATCACACAATGTAAGCTGTGACCAAATTTTAAGACTTACTGTTTAAAGGGACAGTTGCAATTATTTTTGAAAATTTAGTATCTTCACTTCTTCATTGATAATTAAAAATATTACTTTGATAGTGTCAAAAATCTCATTACACAGTTTTTAAACAATCATCAATAGTCAGAGAAAAAGTTATAAAGATTTACATAAAGTTCATTGGCAGACATTTTTGTTTGAACACCTTTAATTTATTTTGAGTAAGAACAAGCAAACTATTCTATGAGATTTGCTGAGAAGAAAATCATTTATAGCTCATCTGGTCTGTAAGGCCGGATGGGCTTATGGCATGGCATGGTGTCCGTCCGTCCGTAAACTTAATGGAATTTTGTCTTCTCCAGAACCATTAGCCCTAGAAAGCTGAAACTTTGTGTACAGAGTCCTTGGCCAGTGAGGATTATAAATTGTAGCTTTGGTGGTCCTGTGCAACATAAGGGCCACACCCTTAAAACTTATTTCCATCTCCTTTACCAGAACAATAAGGCCTAGAAAGCTGAAACTTTGTGTACAGACTCCTTGACTAGTGAGGATTATAAATTGTAGCTTTGGTGGTCCTGTGGCCCCTAATAAGGGTCACAGGGGCCACGCCCTAAAAACCTATTCTCATCTTCTTCTCCAGAACCATAAGGTCTAGAAAGTAGGGTTGGGTATATGCTCCGGACAAAGTTTTGTGACGGACGGAGGGACAGACAAACAGAATGAACAATATATATCCCCGGTTAAGCTGTAAGGCGGGGCTATAATAATCGAAAGAAGTTAAAAAAAACCAAATGCACATCTACATAAAATGATTGATCCATATACCAAGTTTGATTGAGTCTTACAGTTTTTGAGCTTTGTTCCTGAAACAAAATTCTAAGATACGTTTCCATGGAAACTGCTAAAAATAATAATCCCAAAAAATATCTTGACTTGATATATTGAAAACACAAGGAATGACACTTTCGTCA
Source organism: Steromphala cineraria (assembly GCA_916613615.1). Classification (NCBI taxonomy): domain Eukaryota; kingdom Metazoa; phylum Mollusca; class Gastropoda; order Trochida; family Trochidae; genus Steromphala; species Steromphala cineraria. Next base: position 29,124,371 of record OU744723.1, on the reverse strand, counting down.
CTAAAATTGGATCGAAAGAAGTCAACTTTTCACAATGCACTGAAATTGTATACATTCTTTTAACTTTCTTTTAAATTCGACCAAAGTATTAAAGTGTAATAGTGTTTGAGAAAACATTGAGCTTCAAATGTGTTATTGGCTCCAAGTACGATTGCATAATCAGGGACATTAACTCAGTCCAAAATAACGTTCGGATGGTTTTCAAACTCATTTAAAAGTATCATATGGGGGTATCCAAAACCAAAATTTCATTAGGTATCATGGTGTCTAGGAAACTTGTCCCACCTTGGCTCAAGGCACAGGAACCCGATATCGTAAATAAAATTTAGGTAAAACGTAGATAGGCAAGACCCACCCCTCTATATAATTGAGTAAAGGAATAAACGCATCCATCTTGCCGATCTCGACTCGCTTCCGAGTTACGCTTCAAATTGGTGACATCTCATACACATACACAAGAACCTCTCAGTTATACATTTCCCCCCAAAACTTGGCTTATTTCCAACACATGTCACCCTTCAAATAACTTTTATATCTATTTAAATTCGGAAAACGACCTCAGAAACCTCTGGGGTGAACGTTACTCCGCACCAAATGCCTCTAGGTCGATCTGATTGGTCCGTTAGGCGAGTTTTTATTTAAAGTATCGAATAACAAACAAAACGGCGTGGTTTGGACAGTGCAATGTTGCGGGAATGATTTCGCTATAAAATTCTGATCAGTAGAGTACTGTGTTTTAGTTAGAAAATGGACATTCTGTTGTATTCATTGGCCGTACTGTCTTGATTGTTTACGCAAAAATTGAAAGAAAGTGTCAATGAACATGTCAAAACTCTTCACGACTGGGCTTGAACTCAGTGATGTAGGCCTACGTTTCAACAAAGTTGAATTGCCAAGCTTTCTGTCCAGTGATGAGAAGAAACATTAGAGTGATTTTCCACAGTTATTTATCTAAATATCAATGTCAAATATCTAATTATTAATTTCTGATGTTTTATTCTGATATTTGTGTTTTTACGGTTTTCAGTGTCATGTACACGACATCCTCAGTTATCAAAACCTGTTGTCAATACTTTTATCAATAGGCTATTAATTATGAAATAATGATAAATTTACATTTACAAAACAAGTCTGTCTGAAAAGTATCTATGACTGGCAGCATTTTGTTCATTAGGTGTACAAGTTAACAAAAATATGCATTTACAGTTTTAGTATAAAAGAGCATTTCTTTGATTCCAAATTGACATTAATAAATCATATGCTTAAGCTATCTTTTACATAACGTAATTGGTAAGAACCATCAAATCACAATTTTCAGAATAATATATAGACTTATCATTCCACAGATTATGTTAATAATGTTGATACCCTTTTGTATAACTCAATGTTGTGGTTGTGTTTTATTCACTTGAAATAATTCACTGATATATATTGGTAATAATACATTAATTTAAATTTACTGATATGTAAAGTATAGAATTATGAGTTATTTAAATATTTATTATTTTCTTGTAATTATACCCATGAGATAAACAAATCTTGAACTTCTCTTTTTTAAATAATGAAATGGACATTTCCATTTATTAATTCTACAGTGTGTGAAGACAATAGACTTGGCCCTAGTGCAAAAATGATTCTACATACCAAAATAAATAATCTTTTGACTACATTGTCACAACCTGGATTGAAAATGGTGGAACATCAATGAAAATCGCTTTTAAAATTTTGCGCGATATTTAGAAATTATCTGGAGAAAATCGCCGTTACGTTTAACGACCTATCGAATCGCTCGAGCGGCGTTTGGTGCGGAGTAACGTTCACCCCAGAGGTTTCTGCGGTCGTTTTCCGAATTTAAATAGATATAAAAGTTATTTGAAGGGTGACATGTGTTGGAAATAAGCCAAGGTTTGGGGGGAAATGTATAAATGAGAGGTTCTTGTGTATGTGTATGAGATGTCACCAATTTGAAGCGATAATTTTGACGTAACTCGGAAGCGAGTCGAGATCGGCAAGATGGATGCGTTTATTCCTTCACTCAATTATATAGAGGGGTGGGTCTTGCCTATCTACGTTTTACCTAAATTTTATTTACGATATCGGGTTCCTGTGGCTCAAGGTCCTATTTCAAAAACAAGAGTAATAATTCTATCAAAAATAATATCCTGGAAATAGATTTATCAGGTGTACCCAATACATTTGTACTAATATTTTATTCACATAGGTGTTATTGGAGCATCAGAACTGGTAATCACTCCAAGTCAAACTGCACAATCAATTGGCATACAGTAACATGGCTTTCACCTTTGAAGGAGCGTATTATCAAGTGTATCCTATAGTAATCACGGAAATAGAAATAAAATGCTTTTTGTCAATTATTTCTTTATTTGGAACTAACTGGATTTGTGTATCCTAAATATTCATTCACAATGGTTTTTCCCAACTTTTGTTTCAGACAGTTTTTGTTAAATCCGCGGAAAAATATCAATTTACAGGAGATAAAAACGTGTCATTTTCACGCCTGAAAATTATTTCAAAGTCGAAATGTATGTTTCTGATACAAGCTATAGTATGTAAATGATCTGTAATCTCAGTACCGTCCGTTAAAATACATTGTTTAATGTACAATAATTTGATATCTTAGGTCCTTTACTAGTCATATCTAATAAGATTTAAAATTTCATAAAAGTTCATAAGTTCATAAGTTGTCAATTGCAGAGTTGCTGTGGCAACGCACGTGCAACTGCAAGTTCAAGTGAAAAGTGCGTAGCAGGTTTGTTGTCAGTCGCATTGCTGAGAGTGACGTAAGCTATAGCAGGTTTCGAAATGTATTGAAAATATGCAAATTTTTGGCAGTTTTACCTGAACAAAGGCAATTTAAAGTATATTTTTGCAAAGATTTCATAAGGCCTAGTTACGAAAAACTTAGTTATTTGAACATCTGTAAGAATTACTTACATAAGTCGAATAATAAAAAAATAAACACCAAAATCTATTTTATTTCTATTTCCGTGAGTACTTTAGTACGAAACTTTCTCTAATCTAGGTATAATAATTTTTTTTCAAAAAGTGATGTTCATTGAAACGACAAGAAACTTAATACATGTACTAGAAAATTCAAAATTGTTCTCTACTCTAGACAAAGTTATTGTCTACTTGTGTACAAAAGTTTGGTTGATCTAAAGTAAGACTTAACCGTTTCTGAGATAATTGACGGAACGTAAGGACAGAGTGCCCACACTGAAGTGAGGTTATAAAATATGTATGAAGAAGTTGTAAACCAAAAACAAGAGTCATCGGAAGATGACATATTCCACCGGTTCCACATGATCGTAAGATGTTAACCTTTGAAAGATAATTGTAAATTTTTCAAGCAAGGTTCATAATAGTATAAGCAAATATATATATGAAACGAAAACCAAATAAGAGCTGTTTCCATGGAAAAAATAAAAAATAAAATTTTCAGAAATGTGAAAATATCAAAAGGCACCACTTCAGTAGGTGGGCAATACACATGTAAAGTTTAAGAAAGATATGTGGACCGGTTTTTGAGTTCAGTGCTCCGGCAACGAAACCTTTCATGAACAGAGTCTAAATAAGAGCCGTTTCCATGGAAATAATAATAAATAAAATTTTCAGAAATGTGAAAATATCAAAAGGCACCACTTCAGTAGGCGGGCAAACACATGTAAAGTTTCAGAAAGATATGTGGACCGTTTTTTGAGTTAAGCTCCGGAAAAGAAACCTTTCATGAACAGAGTCCATGGAAATAATAAAAAACAAGCAGCTGACATGGTCGAGCTATATCCCCCGCAAATTGCACAATATGTAGGTTTTCCTTATCATATTACCGATTAATTTTTGTCGCACAAATTAACACAACTTTTCCAGGAAATGAAAGAAACTGTTGTTATAAAGAAACTAAATCATACCAACTTTATGTTCATTGTTGGGCATAATTGGACTTAACTGACAAAATTAAAATCAAACGAATGAATTTATGTATTATGTATTTGGATCTTCAAGATCAATTTGATCATATCTAAACAAACATATTTTCAAAATTGCTCTTCATGACACACCAACATATGATTTTGTATCTCAATAACAAATTTGATCAAAAATGTGATTAGTTTAGTTGTAACAGATTTCCAACAGAGTCCTCATTTTTTGCCAAAAAAGGCAAAAATTATCAAAATATTTCCAAAATTGTTCTTCATGACACACCTTCAGATGATTATGTATCTCCATATCAAATTTTATCAATATGTGATGATTAGTTTAGAAGTTGTGAGCCGGACGGGACTTGTAACAGTTTTCCAACAGAGTCCTCATTTTTTGCCAAAAAAGGCAAAATTTTATAAAAATATTTCCAAAATTGTTCTTCATGACACACCTTCAGATGATTATGTATCTCCATATCAAATTTGATCAATATGTGATGTTTAGTTTAGAAGTTATGAGCCGGACAGGATTTGTAACAGTTTTCCAACAGAGTCCTCATTTTTTGCCAAAAAAGGCAAAATTTTATAAAAATATTTCCAAAATTGTTCTTCATGACACACCTTCAGATGATTATGTATCTCCATATCAAATTTGATCAATATGTGATGATTAGTTTAGAAGTTGTGAGCCGGACGGGACTTGTAACAGATTTCTTACAAAATTTACCACTTTTTCTCCAAAATCCTAATATTTTATGTAGATTTTCAGAAAATTGTTTCTCATGACACATTATTACATGTTTCTTCATGTCCATAACAAATTTGAATTGAAATGGTTGATTAGTTAGAAAGTTATGAGCCGGACACAAAGTGTAACGGACGGACGGACGGACGGACGGACGGACGGACGGTACCCATTTTAATACCCCCCGCAACTTCGTTGTTGCGGGGGATAATAACATTTTCAGAAATGTGAAAATATCAAAAGGCACCACTTCAGTAGGTGGGCAATACACATGTAAAGTTTCAGAAAGATATGTGGACCGGTTTATGAGTTCTGCTCCAGAAACAAAATGATTACAGACGGATGGACAGACGGACAGGGCGATGACTATATCCCACGGTATTACATACCGCGGTGGGATAAAAAGAACAGTTGTGAAAAGGCCAAGAAATCATAACATTTTGGAACTAGAAACATGAGCATGTGATGTACTGTGTTGTACCCGTTCTAAAAGTTAATCAAACCCTACCATCTTATGATATATATAATTATATGATGTGATTTCAGAAACCTGTAATCAAAACAGAAATGGAAATAGCTCAAATATTCAATTGATAATTTATGGCATAGGATCCAAGGGTTCAACAAACCCTTTTTAGGGGCCAAAGGGTCACCAAGACTGTAACTTCAAGAGAAGGAGTCTGTACTTAGGGATATAGTTATCACATGTGTAAGGGACCTGAATGGTTGATGTATGGATTTGTCGGCCGCATGGTTGACCTTTCACTGTCACATTTTAAGCATGTAAGGATTCATAAGTGTATGTATATTGCTTTTTATTATATAAGGATTATATTTTAACTGTTAGCTTATTTTGCAATGTACGCACATTGTGTTCTTCACGTGCAGACTATTTCATCATACTTGTGTAGGCACATGAAAGTGATTGAAGCTGCTGTAAAATATCATCTTTCCTCAAAGCTGCAGTGTAAACATCTCCTTGTAAGAAATTTTCTAGGGAAGCACTCATAAAATATCTCCTAAAATTGTTTCTTTCTGCTGGTTGTTTTAACTCTTTGGTCTTTGATTATGCTATTTTAAGTGTAATATTAACCTTATTTCGTGAATTTTTGTTAATTTGCAGTCTTTTACCCTTTAAGGAGCCATTCTATGGCAGGGGTTATCTGTTTTCGACAGAACAACGATGAAAACAGGTTTTAAGGGCGTGGCCCCTGTGATTGTTATTAGGGGCCACAAAAGCTTGTCAATGAGTCTGTACATAAAGCCTTTAAAGATTCAGCTTTTTAGGCCTTATGCTTCTGGAGAAGATGAAAATAGGTTAAAGGGCATGGCCCCTGTGACCCTTAAATTATAACCCCGTCTGTACACAAAGTTTCAGCTTTCTAGGTCTGGAGAAGAAGATGAAAATATGTTTTGAGGGCGTGGCCCCTGTGACCCTTGTTAGGGGCCACAAAAGCTATAAATTATAATACCCCCTACCTAAAGCCTAAAGAAAGTTTCAGCTTTCTAGGCCTTATTGTTCTGGAGAAGAAGTCGAAAATGTGCAAAGTTTACGGCCGGACGCCGACACCATGCCATGCCATAATGCATAAGCTCATCGGGCCTGCAAATATACAAAAAAAATTCAAAATATTGCAAGGAAACAAAAGCATTTAGAACCAAGGAATCATGTGCAGAGCCGATAGCATTGTCATGTCAGCGAAACAATATCCTGCAAAATCTCTAAAAAAAAACAGTCTATGAATTGAAAGGATTTATGTAAGAAGATTTCTCCATGACTAGATGGTAATAAATGACCAAATACATATTTGCATTATTCCAATGTGATATGTTTACACTATACACTATACAACTTCCCTTAAAATAATTTGTTAAGCAATGTTCTTCTGAAAGTATAGGTAGAAATTGTTTATACATTAATGGATATTTTCAGAAATGTGTTTTGATGCGTAAAACACTGTTTATATCAATATAATAATATTGCACATTCTTAAAGTTATCAGAAAACAGTTTATATCATAGGTGAGGTGATTTGGAGTTTAGCCTGCTTTCAAGAGTATATGAGTATTGGTGATACAGCACTTAAAGTCAGTGTAGCATTGCACCCAAATCTTACTTATTGCAGAATAGTTCTCTACTGCAGACAAAGTTGTTGAACCCCTGGTAGGATTTGAACCCTAGACCTCTTGATCCAAAGCTGAACACACTAACCACAGCACTATCCGGGATAATCACCAAGAGCTATCTGGCATTGAACTTACCAAGAAGTGTTACCCAGATTTTGAGAGTTGTTTGTTTGGGTATGTAGTAGAGCAGCATGCTGTCACAAGTTTCTGCTCACTTGATGATAGCATATGAACATCCTTCAGTTGTTGTTTTGAGATGGCTTGACAACATGCCTCTAATGCTGAAAATTATCAAAAAAATTCTAATCTATTTATACATATTCATTTAAGGATTGAAAACAAGTTCAAAGAGGAGATGTAATGCATTCTTCATAACAATGACAGATTGTTATCTGCATTAACTAATCAATTATCAATGGGAATACAATGACCATATAATGGAGACAATATATTTTTTAATTAGGCCTTTATGTGACATTCTTAAACTCATGCAAGTGAGATATTATTGGCATCTAACATGTCAGATACTGTGAACAAAAACTTCCAAGTGGTTGTTCCATGGTGATGTCCTAAGGTCAATTTGACCAGACTATTTTTGTCATTCATGAAATTCCATTCTTGACATTCACAAGCTGAAAGCAACTTAACGTTACGCTGAAAATAATCATGTCTTGTTCAAAAGTCAGCCTGTTGGTGTTGACAGAAATGTTGCGCATACTATTATAGATTAATTAGCTGATTTATTTGGATTTGCGAATCATTCAGCATTCCTCCTATCAAAATCATGCAGATATGAAGTCACAACAATGTACAGAGAATCAAAAGTAACAGCAATATTAAATTTTCAAAGAATCGTCACGGTCCCAGCAATAGATTTACACAGGAACTGCGAGTTATCTCCCTGCCAATGTCAATGTTAAGTCGTGTCAGGCAGCTGTCACTATTTTTGTGTGCAGTGCTTTCTCTGTACTCCGCTATCAAGGAAACATTGAAGTTACCTTTCGTGGTCCTAAAGCTGAGATTTGCTCCACGCCTGCTACACTTACAGCAGTACTCTACTGACTCGTGCATGTTTGAATGCAATCAACATTACGACGTATTCCTTGTTTCTTATCTTATAATAAATTTGAAAAAAAGGTTGAACAAAATTAAAATGCAAATTATACACTCATTTGTAAAAGTAGTGCAAGGAGTAAAAAGGTCCACTCCATCTATGAGTCTAACCACATTTTAGGTCTAATCAAATTATACTGAAAGATTTTGAGATGGAAGCCAGGGAACTTTTTTACCACCCTAACACTATACCAAACTATTTCAGCATTCTATGCCTAGTGATTTTGGGTAAGACAATGAAAAAGAGGCAGAAGGTTTCAGTAGCAGCAACAGGGTCACCAACTCTAAAATAAAGTTACTTATGTAGCTCATCCGGCTTCATATCAATTTTGCTTTAGGGTGTGGCAAATGTTGATCCCGGCCGACTTTATAAGGACAACAGGGTCACCAAATGTATCTATTAAATTATTATTAGAATCCAAATTACCTAAAATTTCTTTAAAAGGTTTCAGCTTTCTAGACCCTTTGAAGATGAAAATAGGTTTAAGGACATGCCCTGTGGCCCTTATTTGGGGTCACAGGGTCAAAATAGCAATGAATCATAATCCTCACTAGTCAAGAAGTATGTACACAAGTTTTCAGCTTTCTGGACTCTATGCTTCTGTCCTTAAACAGAGGCCACAGGGTCACTAATTCCCACTAGTCAAGGAGTATACGAAGACAAGGTTCAGCTTTCTAGGCCTTATGCTTCAGGAGAAGAAGATGAAAATAAGTTTTAACAGAGTGGCCCCTTATTAAGCAATATAGGGTCACAAAAGTTATAAATTACGATCCCCACTAACTAGTTAAGGAGGCTGTTCAAAACGTTTTAGCTTTCTAGGCTTTAGTCAACTGGAGAAGAAGATGAAAATAGGTTTAAAGGGCTGCTCCCTGTGGCCCTTATTTGGGGCCACAAGGCCACTAAAGCCATAATAATCCTCACTGGTCAAAGAGTCTGTACACAAAGTTTCAGCTTTCCAAGCCTAGTGCAACTGGAGAAAAGAGCCATTGGCACTGTAGCTCATCAGGCTTCATCTTTAATTTTCCTTAAGGATGTGGCAAATGTGGTTCCCACCTTCCTAGGGGCCACATGGTCACCAAATGTACCATTACCTAAGGATTCTCTACCCAAAATTTCCTCATGATACACATACACATTTTCTGTATTCACTGGTCAGAGAGTCTTTACACAAGATTTTAGTTTTCTACGCCTTCTGTGTTGGAGTAAAAAGACGAAAATAGGTTCTAAGGGCATTGCCTTTGTAAGGCCTCTATTAGCGGCAACAGGGTCACCAAATCTATAAATCATAATTCTCACTAGTCAGGGAGTCTGTAAAAAAGATTTCGACTTTCTAGTTGGTTCTGGAGAAGAATACAACAATAATTGTTTAAAGACATGGCCCCTGTGGCATTTTAATAATGAGGACCAAATCTTTAAATTAGTATCCTCACTAGTCAAGGAGTCTGTACACTTTAATTAAATTTTTTGTTCTGGAGAAGAAGCCATAAAAATAGGTTATTAGGGGTCAGCGCTGTGGCCTTTGTTAGGAGTCACAGGGCCACCAAAGCTACAATATACAATCCTTACTAATCAAGGTGTCTATACAGAAGTGAAGATTTCAGCTTTCTATAGCCGGAGTTATCTGTTTTCGACAGAACAGAGATGAAAACAGGTTTTAAGGGCGTGGCCCCTGTGATTGTGAGTCAGCCCAGTGATTGGAAAAGGCAGGGGCCAATTGGGCCATTTCGCACATTCGATGAAAAAATGGTCCATTAGAATTTGAAAGTATACTGTTGATATCATGGGCAATTTCCTATTGAAATTCAGATAAAATTACCAAAAACCCTGAAAATGGCCCATTGCAAATGTTGTCTTTCCCAATCCCTGTCAGCTATACATTACTAAAGTGAACAAGATGTGTTTGTGAAACACGAATGCCCCCGGATGCATCCTGCGCGCTGTGTCAAGGTCAAGGTCACAAGGTCAAATGTCATGGTGTTATCTGAAAGGTCTCATCACAAGGGATCCATATGTCAAGTATCAAAGAGCTAGCTCTGACCAATCAAAAGTTATGACCAAGGTTAAAGTTTTTGTGGTCAAACGGACAGACGGACGGACGGAAAAGGTCAAATATCATGGTGTTATCTGAAAGGTCTCATCACAAGGGATCCATATGTCAAGTATCAAAGAGCTAGCTCTGACCAATCAAAAGTTATGACCAAGGTTAAAGTTTTTGTGGTCAAACGGACAGACGGACGGACGGAAAAGGTCAAATATCATGGTGTCATCTGAAAGGTCTCATCACAAGGGATACACATGTCAAGTATCAAAGACCTAGCACTGACAGTATAGAAACTATAGCCAAGGTTAAAGTTTTTGGAAAAGGTTCGCTGTGTCAAGGTCAAGGTCACAAGGTCAAATGTCATGGTGTCACCTGAAAGGTCTCATCACAAGGGATCCATATGTCAAGTATCAAAGAGCTAGCTCTGACCAATCAAAAGTTATGACCAAGGTTAAAGTTTAAAATGCTCGCTGTGTCAAGGTCACAAGGTCAAATGTCATGGTGTCATCTGAAGGGTCTCATCACAAGGGATCCATATGTCAAGTATCAAAGAGCTAGCTCTGACCAATCAAAAGGTATGACCAAGGTTAAAGTTTTTGTGGACAAACGGACAGACAGACGGACGGACGGAAAAGGTCAAATATCATGGTGTCATCTGAAAGGTCTCATCACAAGGGATACACATGTCAAGTATCAAAGACCTAGCACTGACAGTATAGAAACTATAGCCAAGGTTAAAGTTTTCGGAAAAGGCTCGCTGTGTCAAGGTCACAAGGTCAAATGTCATGGTGTCATCTGAAAGGTCTCATCACAAGGGATCCATATGTCAAGTATCAAAGACCTAGCTCTGACCAATCAAAAGTTATGACCAAGGTTAAAGTTTTTATGGACAAACGGACAGACGGACAGGTGAAAAACAATATACCCCCGGAATCTCCAATTCGGGGGCATAAAAAGTGGGGAAAGCAAAAAATTCACGGACAGGTGTCATACACTCTTCAAAAAGGCATTTATAGATAAGTGCTAACATTTAAGTCATTTATTATTTTGTCATCAATATCACATACTATTATCATGTGTTTTACCTTCAAGGCCTTGTCATTTCACTTTGCATTCTGCCAATAACTGAGTGGCAAGTATTTGAATTGATGAATTCATAGTCCATGTTGAATCTGTGGATTATAAAATGGCCTTAAACAATTAGATATATATATATAGAGGATACTTACCAGTAATGTTACTTTCCATTATACCAGGTTTATTTCACCCAGTGTCATCATTGTAAATTTGACATTTCACAAGTCCTCTAGCATTACTCATGAAATATCAACTGTACCAATGTCACGAGATGAAATAAACCTGGTATTTGGAAGTACTATTCTTTTCATTATATGATTTTCAATGAAAAATGTAATTAAAATGACTTTAACACTGGAAAGTTACCCCCATTTGTTCATCTTAGTAACCTTACTGAAAGTAGTTCTGACACCTGACCAGTGACAATACAATTTAATGAATTTATCCTCACTGGTCACAGAGAAAATATAATACAGCTTTGAGCTTTGGTGTTGCCTAGTTAATAAATACTTCACTGTTAAAACTCAAGTGTTTCATTGCTGATCATATAATAAATTTGTATTTGATTAATGATCCTAGCTGAATGTTAGACATTATAAACCAGGTTAAAGTTATGACATGGACATGCTGGAAAAGGTCCTGAGTGAGCCTTAATAAGTTAAGTGTAAAGTTATCACAATGTAACATTAAATATCAAGTACAGAAATTCATTGAAATCAGAAAACAAAGATTGATAACTTACATTGTTGTAAACATAATGTACCCAAAGAAGCTGAATTTCAGGTTGAATATTGGTTGATGATGCCAGCATCAAATCGGTCCATCACAAGATACTCTATTCAGTCAACAGTGAACACTGGAATGATCAATCAAAGAAGTTAAGCATGTGAAACAAGTAAAGCTTGCAAAATAGAAACTTCAATCACGTTAGCAAATTAGCAAAACTAATCTCAATTTCTTTAATCTTTTATCTGATTTTTTTTAAAATGACAGTCGTTATGATGTAAGAGAAGTAATAAAACAGAAATGTTATTTTTCTTTACAGGGAATGTAAGCAATGAAAATTACACATATTGCTAACAGATATAACAAGGAGAAACTCTTGGCCAGTTTAATATGATGCATTTATTAATTTAAAGTGAAATATGAAACTCTGCAGATGAAACAAGTCTCTACCAAACAAATAAAAAAATAGAAGTTAAATCTAAAATCTCTATTTGGAATTGTCAAAAAAAGGTTTGGTAAGTCCCTCATCCAAGTAATGAAACAATTGGACTAACAAAAGAGTCTCACATGATGATGTTCAGATTTACAAAAAATGCCCTCTCTAGTGTTGTACCAAGAGCAGGTCCTGATTGGTCACATGGTGTCCCTTAAAATTTGGAGAAATAGGATACTTCTACTATTGCAAGGGGGTCAATCCGCAAAAAAAAGGTCAAAATTACCCCCTTACCTGACCTCCTAGAAACACATCTTCCTACGCAGAGCCTAAAAGGCCAGTTTCCAAACTGTCATTTTATGCCTTGCTGCATAGCCTTGAGTTTTCTGTGCTTGCTCTCTACTCTGTAGGGGCACTATAGCAGCACAGAAAAGTAAAGTCTCTGCAGCAAGGCATAAAATGACAGTTTGGAAACTGGCCTTTTAGGCTCTGCGTAGGAAGATGCTAGAAACACTGCTTCTCAAAGTTCTGACAAACAATTCATCGCGGCATATTGGTGCATAAGTAAAAAGTAAAGTGGAGTGTAATGATTCACATTTCACTTTTGTCAACACGTCATTAAAGGGGCAGTCAGCATGTTTTAAGGGAGAATATAAGGTGATGTCATGAAAATGAAATTTAATGGTTCCAATTGAAAGAAAATGTATTTAAACTAAATGGAGCAGTAATAATTCAAATATAACGTAAAGTTTAGCCATGCAATTAATTTTTCTTACACAAAATGAATTAACGGTGTTCACAAAATGGCAAAATGGATTTTATATATGAATTTTCATACTATCATGTCCTCTGACTATGGATGATTGGCTTGTGTTATGAGTTTTTTAGACACTGTCAAAATAATACATTTAGTATTAACTCACAATTATCAGTGAAAATTTTGAAATATAAAATTATCAAAAAACGTGCTACTGCCCCTTTAATAGATGTATTAATTGTGCAAAATCTAATTGATATACAGTCCTTTCATTGAGCATAATAAACCTTTTGATTACACATTTCATTTTTATTTTTACAAAGAAACATTCTATAATAAAATTTATCTTAAAGGTTGACTTATTGATTTTATACTGTCCAGTGTCCACTGAAGCCAAGAATAATAAAATTTGATATTTGTAAGAGTTCTGACAATACAGTCAATGTCCCGATTTGATAGGTGTCGCAACGATATTAAAGAAAGATTATGATTCGACACAGTTATGTCAAAGCACACTCTTTTCAGGGTATGTAATAGAAAATACAAGAGCCATCAGAAGGGATGGCTTATCCCCCTGGCCCCACCAAAGTTGATCATTTTAAGCATATATACTGCATATAAGCATATATACTGATGGTGTTTATAATATTGTATTCATACATGCATCTAGTTTTGTTCGACTTTTAATAACCAACATAAGACTATGATAAACCACAGATAGATCTTTTAAATAAGTTAAATTGCTTATGTTATGCCATTGTAAACTTCATGTGAAAAAATTAAAAATCCAGAAAGTTGAAAACCCCAAAAGGCACAACTACATGCTATGATGAGTCAATATACCAAGTTTCATTGAGCTAGCTGTAACAGTTTTCAAATTCTGCCCCGGAACATTGTGATCACTGACAACCAACAGCCAACAACTATATCTATATAGATAAAAATTAAAAAGCTTGAAATAAACATCTTGTTTTTAAGATTAAAAAGATATCACAGTCTGTTGTATATTGTCACATTATGGTCAAGAATTTTTGTTCTCAATGTCATTAGTCACATCTCTAACAGGAGTCTCATTTTGGGATAAGTCCAAATCTTCAAAGTCTAAAAGAATTTTAATAAATCCTGAAAAGGTTTGCAAGTGATAATCACTGATGGATAGAACTTTTCAAGTTATATTTAGAAATAATTCATGTGTGGTTCCTAATTAACGAGCGCTGTTTCTGAGATCCATAACAACTTTCTCTCATTGTGCGGTATATATCCTTAGCTGACAATGTAAAACTACAAATACCCCTTTCATCCATACATCAATGTTACAGGATGATAAGCTTCAATGAAGTTTGTTTTTGCAGACAGTATTTTTACTTTACATTGTTACACTGATTTACATGTATGCACAGATGAATGATATTCATATAAAACCTCTGTTTAAATTATTAGAGGTGTAACGATACTGCAACACAGTATCATATCGCGAAAAAAATGATCCAGGAATATATTGTATAATGCACATGGAGAAAACTGAGAAAGCGATATTAAAGATTCTTAATACTAATTATGCACACAAGAACCTCATATCAAAATTACATCAAACCAAGTAAAGTCAAATTCTTTAATTGATTAATTTAAATAATTTAATTGATCCAAATAGTTTGTGAAAACAATATTGTACTCTACTGTGCATCGGGATTTGCATCATATCTCATTCCTTCAGTATGGTTCGTAACACCTCTTTAAGTTATTACATGGAAATGGAGCAACATTCCAAAAACTAGCTAGGCTTGAATTTCTCTAATAATTTTTCAACGATCATACGATCTATAAGAGATAAGATAAGATAACACTTTATTACCCAAAAGGGAATTCTTCTTGAATCAAATAGAGCTCATGGCATGAAATACATATGGACATTTATATAATAAGTTAAATATTAATAAAAAGTCTATTTACATAAAATACACACACACACACATTCACATAAATACACGTAATTTGAGGCCTTCAGGAATATAATAAGGAGCACAGTCAATGTTTATCTGACATTTTGTTGAGAAGTGAAATACTTGAAGGTACGAATGACTTCTTAGTTCTGTTAGATCTGTGGAAAGGCATATTAAACCGTTTACCGGATGGCAAAAGTGAATATTCTGAGTGCAAGAGATGTGATGGATCTGAAATAATCTTTCGAGCGTGTGATAATACTTTGTCGTCATTTATGGACGCCGGGTGATCTAAAATGGTACCAGCAATTTTTGAACTTATATTTACAATTTTGATTAATTTCTTTTTATCTTGAAGACTAAAAGAACTGGAATAACAATACACAATTTTATACTCACTCTGTTTAAGGGCAATTTTTTTGCCTTGTCTGGACATATTCTGTTTCTGTTGAACATATTCGAGGAGAATTTTCCAAACAAAACTGTATACAGTTTGCTAGCCTGAAAATTGTGACTCTTTCAGAGGAGAGTTCTAAAAATGTCAAATTCAATTAAAGCATTCATAAAATCTCTTCTTGAGAACAATAATTGAGCTATTAATTAAAGAGACAAAGAGTATGTTGATAGGATCACGTACTATGTCAAATTTGAAATCGATGGTACTACATCGGTAACCACTGTTACTGATAATAACAAGTTAACCCTTATAGTGCCCGGCCTTTGACGCTATGCGCTCACGCAGTGCCGCTAACTTTTGGAGTTAACTCGAGATTTTGGTCAACGTTGTACAAATAATGTCGCTGAGGCGTTATCTATGTTCGGAAATTAATGAAATTTTAAGTGAAGAAAGCTGAGTTGTTTCCCATTCTATCAATGTAAATTTGGATCATAAATGGCAACAATAAAAACGAATTTAACCTAATTATAAACGGCAGAGACGTTTTTCATGCAAATGTTCAGCTGAGGAACGTTAGCATACCCTGATTTCATCGATTGTAATTAAATTGCCGTTATCTACAAAGTAATTTAATTGTTATTTATCAAGAAAGCGGATGTCAGTGATCACGTTGATGTGTTTACTTTCTACATGCGATCGATTGTTCACGAAATAATACAAGTTATCTTTTTGTTTTCATTTGTTGAACATTGTTCGCCGTGACGTCATTGACAAACAAAGTGCAGTAAACGTACTGTGCACGCAAAGTCCTTGTAATTTTTCCACAGCCCGTGCACATGACTGAATTTCCATTCACAGAAAGTTATGGATTCATTCTTGAAAATTATATAACTTTCGGAAACATTAGAGCTGAAATCATGTTGCTATCACAAGGTCGAAAACAAAAGCAGTTTCAAGCAGACAGAATCATGATTTGAGTCGCATTTTTGCAAGCGCATAAACAACTTAATATTATATTGTTGTACAATAAACTAAAACGATGAAAAAGTACAGATTATCAAAATAGAATTCATAAGCAAACTATTGGAACAGTTTCCCATGTATGTTCTCACAGAAAATTCAAAACGATCGATCAGACAAAAGCGCGAAAAAATAGCGAGAACACATCACGGCAGTTTGCCATTGCGAATTTGGTAGATTTCCTTTTCCACGTACATTTTACCATTAGCATGTATTTTCAATCACAATCACAGTTTGAATTGTGGTAAACATATATATATTATAACCTTCAATAAATCCATAACATATCAAGCAAATTTGGTCACTGCCAGACGTATATCAACTATTCTTTCGAGTTAAAATATAAAAAGGAAAATACCAGCTCGGTTTAATAAATTATAGAAATCAAAATTAGATTAAAAAACAAATCTAACTATAATTTACCCTGAATAACACAAAGGAAGGTTGCAAACTATATATACGATCAACTGGATATAATGTCTTTATTTGACATGGAAGAAAATGACTAAAATATTTAGAAGATAAAAACAGGCCTGCTTCCCGAAAATTAGTGGTGTTCCGATTAATCGATTTGGTCGAGCATCGGTCGGTTGACCCATTTGACCACATAATCGATTACAACTTTCTGTAATCGATTTAATCGATTACTGATAAAAATCAAGATATTTTTGCAGTAATTGTCAGTAATATTACTAAAAGAATGATTCTGATTGATTTCAATACTAAAACATGTTATTTTTGTTTTCCAAATATAGGATCAAGTGAAAATGCAAGCAAGAAAGTAGAAAACTTATATTTTAAACTTTTCTACCCTTATGAAGGAATCAATCTTAGACACCAAAATGCAACTACATGTAACCGATTATTAATCGATCATCGATTGGTTACCCCCAACTGATGATCGATTACAAAATTTCAACCGATTCCCAACACTACCGAAAATGGCCGACTTGATTGACGCGTCGTCCACTCGCGGCGTTATGCACGATGAAATTCGCGCATTAAGGAGGTTGGATACCTTTGTTTCTGCACATCCGCAACAGTCAGATAATCAGATTGAGCTATTTTAAAGTTTATGCTATTTTGTTTATTTTTCACTGCAAGTGTGAGATTAAAAAACTAAAAAATTAAATAATGATTTAGTTTAACAAAAAACAATGACTATGTTATATTTGTGAACATAAGTATTTGTTTTATGATAAAATTTATTTCACTAATTAACCTTAAAAACTAATGAAAAATTCTAAAAAGGGTAATGTTGACAATGAAGAGTTATCTCCCCTGGATGTTGATTTTCATTGATGTGGCTTAATTGAATGTGAATATCTCTGTTATCCGCTGGTGACATATCTTTTTTTCTTTTTAATCTTATTCTAGTGTGTATTAACTATAAAATATATAATTTTCAAAAAAATCTTAATACGAGAAATTGATTTTTTTCATAAAAGAATAATATTTTACAAAAATAATCATACAAAGAAAAAGGTTATTTGCATGTCTTAACTTCATATTAGTTTCAAGTTCCCTTTTTCCGACTTAGTTTACTTACATACTGCAATGGCTTAATAGAAAAACATTTAAATAACAATTATATTCGAAAGTTATCTTGAAAAGGAGTTTTTAAATTATTGTATTTTCATCATTAGGTGCCCTAACGGATGGGCCCTTTTTCGAACAATTACTGTGGTGACATGGTATTATTATGACACAATTTGATTCAAGACATATTTTTCAACAAAATAAGACCAAATTTAGCTATTTCTTAATACCTCGATATTTTGTATCCAACCTCCTTAAATATGGTGGGAAGGTTGTCGTACTTCAGTGTTTACCCTTTAAATTTCTCGTGTGCCTAAAATTTATCAATCAAAAACTTTTATCTATAATGTTCTTCATCTCTATCGAGGTTTTCGAAAGCCAACATTGACGCTCTTCAGCATCGTATGTTACTGGCCATGCCCCTAGCTCAGCGAACAATCGGTTTCAATTTTGAGATCATATTGGTGAATTACCAGTAATTGTTTGGTTTTTGATAAAACTTTTAAAAGCACACAATTTGTTTCACATTCCCTATTATATCAGATTGTATATTGCATCCAGGGATTCATTCATAAATTAATAAATCAATGATAAATAAATAACTATGTTCTTAATATATTTCACGAAATTAATCAACTTAAAAATCATATTGAGACTAGATAGGCCTACCCCTTAATTTCGCATAATTTCAAATTAAAATATGGTAAAAACTCTTTATCATTTGGATGAAATAATTCAAATGAAAAAAATAGATTGTTAAAATGGGATTGAATTATTAGAGAAAATAGAATAAAATATAATATAAATCGAGGATGTATACAGATGTATACAAAATGTATATTAATGTATTAAAGGTCAATCAGTACATTTGAGCAAAATTGTTAGTTTCGGCAACTAATCGGCAATTATGTTTGATTTTTAGGGCAAGTAATAAACAGAATACTAAACTCCCTTCCATTTAATACTATTTTTATTAAACTCGTGAATGATTTGGTATCAAACTCGCTTTCGCTCGTTTTATACAAAATCATTAACTCGTTTAATAAAAATAGTATTAAATGGAAGGTCGTTTAGTATCCTCTATATATCAAACTTATTTGAGATGTTTTCTTGATTTTTCCATAAAATGAAGCCTTTTAGAGATATTATGCACAAGTGGATATATTTGCAAGTCCAGTGATGAGATATGAACTTCAATCAGCATATTAGATATTTTGTAGCTTATCAAAACCAAATGAAATTTTAAGAAAGATACTCTGTGTCACCTTAAACTAATGTCCAAAAGAACAATGACCAATTAAATTTGAAATAAAAAATAAAATGGTCGATTAGGTACAATGTAACAAAGATATGAGTAGATGTAACGGAGGGATGGTACCCATTTTATACCCCTTGCAACTTCAGTACTGTTGTAGATTACAGTTACTAAATTACTATTCAACTTGTGTAAACATATCATTGCATGAATTAAACTTAGTCTTTCTTAGAAGCTGAGATTTGTTTAATTCTCTTGGGTCACGGGGCCCTCAATCGGTCATTTTAGGGTTTAACTATATTTAGCAGGAGCCAAAGATAAATATTAAGTTATATGATCAACTTTCCTGGTAACTGAGATGAAATGATAATTACAAATAAATACTGCATGATGCATTATTGTTATTCTGATGACTTATCTCACAAATGTCATTTTTAAAGAAATTACCATATGCACACATACATTTTTCAGCATCATTCTTAAAAAAAATCTTAAGTTTTTTGGACATGTGCACAAAATTGATGGGCCATTGAAAAAATAGAGAATGACTCAGGTCCACCGTAAATCTGAAGATCTAAACTTTTAATTGTCAATATTTGTGACAATTGTCACTCATAACTAGTGTCATCAAGTTGGCCAGTAAGCCGTCAACATTATCACATCATTATGCAATCAGATGATTCTTTCTTGAAAATAAGACCAGGAATTGGGAAAGACATATTTGACAATGGGCCATTTTCAGGCATGATTTTGGTAATTAGGACTTATAATGTCAATAGAAAAGTTCAGATTAAAGTCAAGCACATTCAGACAATGTACAAGTCACTTCTCGATTTACTTTATAAATTGAAGGTTAAACTGACAGTCCCATGAGTAGGCCTACAGAATTATTAATAAAGATAAGAAGTCTGACTAACCCTCATTACATACCTTCTTTGCCGTTGCCGTTTGAAACACTTTCTGCTGTGCTGCATCCTCTGCATTCAAAGATCATCTAGGCATGATAACATGTGCAACTGAATGGGGAGATTACATTGCCATTGCTGAAAGGGAAAAGAGTTGTTCAAAACCAATTTGACGCTACATATGTAACTTATGCCAAGGAATTACATCTGTATACAAATCCTTGCTTATGCAAAGGTTAGATCTAAGTCATCTGTCACAATTTTTAAACGACACTTTCAAATATAAGAAAACATCTAGATTATTCTTAACAGAAATTGAATCTATGTGGATTTATTTATCAATGAATTTTAATGGAAAATAAGGAAAATCCAAGGAAAGCATTGAACAAGCTACAGTAGAGGACACAAATACCTGAACAAACACGTGGTCCAGTCCTTCGATCCCAGTTTTCAAACACAACGGTCAAATTTGGTCGTGATGTTTCAATAGTTGTCTTTCTGCTCTTCAAACAATGTATAACTTAACCATATTCGAATTTTGCACCAGCCAAACTAATGTAGGCCTTTACGTCTTGTAACTCGATAACGCCGCGGGAACACGTCATACCACATGGCGTTAGATGCGGCTGACGTCACTTCCCTTAGACTTGCAGAACGTCGTGAAATTACCTTCAAGTGCGCATTCCCACTGAGTCCTACTGTACAGTACGATTCTAGATTTATGAACATCATAGTCTTACACCTAGACTGTAGTTAAGAACGTTTTGACACTACGAAACCTCTTGATGAGCAAGTCTAGACCTGTAGCTCTGAGACTCCTAATCGTTTATGAGGAATAATATTTTTTCATGTAAGTCTAGGGATCCCCGAAACTCAGGTTTCTGGGTTTCGGGGCCGTTAAGTGGCTAGGGAGCGGATACTCAATATCGCGAACTATATTTCTTGAGATGCGTCTTTGATGTTGAGTTTTTCCTAAATAAAAGACAGGGTTAATTGTATGGTAATATATCTCACACATTTCCGGAGGATTTTGCCAGTTTATGTTGTCCTGACAAGAGTCGAAAAGAACAGAAAACTTCTTGGAATATGAACACAATAATCTAACACATACAGTAACTTGGAAACCTAGCTGTTACCATATGAAAATATAAAAAATCTACATTTGTACATTGTTAGATTCTTTATTTATGATGCAAATGATAGTTTTTTTGTCCAGTTCGGTTAAAATATGTTTTTATAAGAATATATTTAGATGTAACTGTCGAAATTTACAGATGCTAACCATTTTTGAAATTGTAACGTGGTTTAAATAAATAACTAGAATCACCAACTGCATGTCTAAAATATATATATAAACTGATTGTTTTTTCATCTCTTGATATAAATGTGATTGATCTCAAATATCAAACTCATTCTGAAGCATCAATATAGTGACCTAGTTAGCTCAAATATGGTGCATTTACATCCTTATTTTAAAACATTGTTGCTTTTTCTTATTTCACCACATTGCCCTTATCTTCAATATGGCGTTGCAACAAAGTTGTACTTATTTGCTAGCTGGTATCTATCGTAACCCTCACTAGCTTTTAAGATCATACCAGCTTTGATGAATGATTCTGAATGTTGAAACATTATCGACAGATTGCATTTGGTTTAAATTCATTCATTTTAAGTTGATACTTTTCTTTTGTTTCTTAGATTTAGTTATTTACGAAAGACCATTGGTACCACATTTGAAATTTGTTTTTTGTCTTTTAAAACTCGTTATTACGAGAAAAATCTCGTAATTACGAGAAATTAACTCGTAATTACGAGATTATAAGACCATATCTGTAATTTGTATATTGTATTTAAAAACTCGTTATTACGAGAATATTCTCGTAATTACGAGAATAAACTCGTAATTACGAGAATAATTACGAGAAAAAACTCGTAATTACGAGTTTTGTAAGACTACATTTGTAACTTGTATTCTATCTTATATAAACTCGTAATTACGAGATTATTAGACATCATTTGAAACTTTTATTTTGTCTTTTAAAACTCGTAATTACGAGTTTATATAAGATAGAATACAAGTTACAAATGTAGTCTTACAAAACTCGTAATTACGAGTTTTTTCTCGTAATTACGAGAATATTCTCGTAAATACGAGTTTATTCTCGTAATTACGAGAATATTCTCGTAATAACGAGTTTTTAATATACAATATACAAATTACAGATATGGTCTTATAATCTCGTAATTACGAGTTAATTTCTCGTAATTACGAGATTTTTCTCGTAATAACGAGTTTTTAAAGACAAAAAACAAATTTCAAATGTGGTACCAATTGGTCTTTCGTAGTTATTCATGTTATGCAATAATTATTTAAGATTAAGACTGTACCATTTGACGACAGGAGTAAATATGCGCACAGGAGTAAATACACTCACATCAGTTAATGAAAATTTACATAAAGTGTACATGAAGCTTCGCAGGGCAAAACTATAAGTTTACAAAATCACGTGATAATTATGAATAAAAACACTGAATCAATCTGAATATAACAAATACGGAACGTTACTGTTGATCTAAATATATTTAAAAGAACTTTGGGATGACAAAATCTTTCACCATACGGCTTTGAAGTAATAGAAAATGCATGATAGGGAGTGGATTCGTGAAAATAATTATCGAGTCCCCGGGGTGGCGAGTTGATTATTTTCACGAATCCACGACACAATGTCTATTGCATTCTCCATCTTCAACCATTATCCAAACGCCATAATCCTGTTCTTTTCTACGTTCGAAATAAAACTGACGACATATCGTTCAACGTGTCCATACTACAATCCATCGTTTTCGGAGAATAATCAAATATCTTAGCGATAAAGTATAAAAAATGTCTCTTCGTGAAAGAGCATATATATCCCAAACTGTATTGCGCAAACATGAGATATCGCTTGTTGATGATAAAGTAATTTATAATTCGCCCGTGTAAGATACCGCAGTGTAATAGTTATACGGTATTATTACCCATATACCTGGCTGAAAACAAGTAGTGACATATTTTCACACCATTATGAGCATAATTGACCTGTGACGTAATATTTCTTAAAAGTGAATGAAAATTGAGAATGAAATATTGGTTTGAAGCGGTAATAAAGAAATGATGACCCTCTGAAATGTGTCATATGACTTTTACCGAGCTCTTGCAAGTGTATGTATAACCCTCGCTCTCGCTCGGGTAAGCCCTAATACAAAAAATCACACTCGTTTCGTAAATAGAGGATATCATATGTGCGTTCATGACATACTATGTTTACTATGTGGCTAAATTTTAGTATTTACACGAATATGATATTCTGTTGATTACCGTAGTCGCAAAATTTAAGAAAATACTCAAAACCTACTTCTCAGCAAAGGCCAATCTCAATAAATTAAGATCTTCATTGCTCCACTACGTTATAATCTGCGTAGCTTAGTGGAGCAATATAGATCTTAATTTATTGAGATTGCAGCAAAGGCGGACAAGTCGCTGCCGACCCGTGTAGATTGTGACGTCATAGGTTAAACCGTGACGTCAAAGCATTGTTTATAACGTGACGTCACAATGAAAAAGTGATAAATTGCCCTCGGGCAACATATGAAAAATACGAACCTCAATAAAACTGCCCTCGTAGGTAATAAAAGTCATACTTCATCGGGATATAATCTCTATAATATGAAAGTAGTGTAGTATCACAATGCAAGTATGACGTCACAAAATGAGTGGTTGTAACGCCACAGTGTAAGCGCGCCGTCACAATGGCTGCCGAGTCGCGGCAATTTTTGTTTCAGCAAGCTGTCGGTAAATTTGGTTGATTTTTATTTTGAGGGTAAATGATAAAGAATACTAATCTTTTTACCATTTAAAACTATTTTTCTGAAACTCGTGAATAATTTGGTATCAAACTCGCTTTCGCTTGCTTAATGCAAAGTCATTAACTCGAGTAATAACAATTTCGTCGTTTACGATCTGCATAGATAATGAACGTATCTGAGATGCATTCGTAATTAATTCATTTCAATATCAATCTAGAGACGCTTTGTATACACCTCGATCTGATGTCAGTTTTGTTCAACTTTTTATCCGTCACCATATCAATAAACGAAATAGAATGATTAAGAAATACTTAAAATGTATGATTGTCCTGATTGTGTTGACATTTAATACACAACGTTTACATAGGCATATTGTTTGCATCAAAAACAGTTTTCTTTCTCGCCAACGACTTGGCGCCTTATCTTTATCTGAGTTTCTTATTCAGGACCCTTCACAACTGTATACTTTATCAGAAATAGGTTGATATAGGTTGTGGAAGTGAAATCAAACCAGGGGCGGGTACAGGATTTCCATATTTGGGAGCAAACGGTGCGATATATCGGTTTTACAAATACGATTACGAAAAGTAATGATGACTTTTGATCAAAGAATATGTGTCCACAGGAAAACTAGGCTGTTTGCAGAATTAAAGTCCCCCGTCTAACACTGTTTTTATATCAATTTATATAGTATAGGAAACTCCTAAAATCTAGTATATTTGGAACTCCATGGGGAGGGGTGCGAACCCTCGTATCCCCCGATTCAACAATGATAATCTTTTACAATCGTGACATTTTTACGGGATAGCTCAGTCGGCAAGAGCGCCGGTCTCACGTTCTTGAGGTCCGAGGTTCGAATCAAATCCAAGCCAAGGTGTAAAAACCAAGAGTTCACCTCTGTTAGAACTCTGTAAGTGTCACCCTGGAGCCCACGAATTCATGTCAGTGGCGGAATGGTGGATACATGAACACGTGCATACGTCGAGCTGTCGGATATCAGCGTTCAGCAGTGTTGGACAAACTGCTGTGACTATGTGTCTCAGTTCACCCAGCTGGGTACCCTGTGAGGCATAGAACGGTCCCTAACCTGAGCGCCACATTAATCCGGTTGAATACTCCCCAGGGAGTTGAATTGGAAACATGATCGGGCGGTGAAAGAATACCATTGACCAGGGGAAACAATTTACCTTGAGCAACCACGAGTGGGTGGATATGCGCGCTACAAAAATATTCAGATAATATATTAATATTCTATTTCCAGTAAATGCCCCAAGAAAAGAAAGATTTTATAACCGCGACCACTGCTATTACGTCTGAAAACTAAGGACGACACAGTGCTCTGACGATTTTCGGTTAGTGTGGTTAACTATAACTGATACACTTTTTGGAACGAATTTGACATGCAAATTCTTGTGTATCATGGAAACAAGCAATAAGTATAGCAACACTCGCCGATTGTAATAGCCTTTGTCTTACCTTTTGTCAACTCGAAACCCTGTTTATAAACTTTGCGTGCACAGCTGACCACATTACAACAGGTCATATCACATATCCACAATGATTGATGTTGCAAATCTCTTCAACTATTTCGATAATTGATTTCAAATTAAATCTCTCTGCTATATCATAAACAAGTTGCCTCATCACATATTTTTCGTTCGTTTTTTCTCAGCAATATGGAAAACAAAATTGCGTTCAAAGGGGAAAGAATTGGTCGTACTTTTAACACTAGTTTTGCGTCAAGTAGGACAATAATGCATGTATATTTGCGGTCGCACACACAAGACACAGTAACGTGGCGGGTTTTTAACTCTGTTGTTTTAACATTAGCCTTCATCATATGAACTATTTCCAAGTGCATGTGTTATGCAGGTAGGCTACTTTACTTTTACTTTACTATCAAATACTAAGATCCATTATAAATAATCTGTAATATAATCTTCATATGTAAGAATTCTATTTGCAGATTTTTCCTCGGCGTTTACCACCATCCAACCACATCTTATATAGTTAAGGAATTGTTCAATATGGGAGTAAACAGTAACCTCATTAAATGGGTTGAAGCTTTTCTAATTAATCGTCCCCAATGTGTTCGAGTTAATTCTACGCTCTCTGAAGTGAATCTCCTGAGTACTTGTGCTCCGCAAGGCTGCGTCCTGTCGCCTGTACATGTCCTCTTTACTCTCTATATACAAATGACTGTGTATCTCTATTTTCCTCCTGTTTGAATTTCAAGTTTGCAGATGATGCCGCTTTGGTTGGGTTCATTCATCAATCAGAATTAGACTATAGAGAAAATATTGATTCATTTAACCAATGGTGTAAAGACAATTTTCTATCCCTGAACATAAGTAAAACAAATGATAATTGACTTCCGCAGAAAAAAAGGAAAACCTAGAGCCAGTTACTATTGACGGACAGGAAGTTGAAGTAGTAGACGAGTATAAATACCTGGGAACCATAATTGATGATAAACTCTCATGGAAATCTCATACACACCGTGTCCATGCTAAAGCTCAACAACGACTTTTCTTCCTGCGAAAATTAAGATCTTTTAACGTTGACACATGTATTCTAAAATTGTTCTATCATCAAAACCTTTCAGCTGACTTTCAGTTTTCATGCATGGTATGGGGCAATCTTCCCCTATCACTGAAAATTAAAATCGACAAAATTGTAAATATAGCCAGCATCAATCGGCATCAATCTTGAACACCTTTCCTTTCAGTTTGATTCAAAAGTTCAAAATAAAGCTCTGGCCATTCAATTTGACCCATCCCACTTTCTAAATGAATGTTATGAATTTTTACCTTCTGGGGTTCAAAATTTGGCATTTCAAAACTAATAGAAGTACAAAATCATTTGTTCCATACAGTATCAAGATTTCAAATTAACATACAAAATTGTAAATCTGACTAACCGTCGCACTGTAATCATAAATATATTGTTCAATGTAACACCCTTAATTGTTTACAATGCTTTAATATTACTGCTTGTAGTGCAAAATGTATTGTTGTATATATTTCATATATCTATTTAATTGTGATTTTTTATTATTTATGCAAAGCTCTTTGAATGTAAAACAAATTTCCCCGCGGGGATAATAAAGTTTATCTTATCTTATCTTATCTTATCTTATCTCAGTATAAAATATATGTGTTTTTTTCAATATCCAAACAGATATTTAAAATGTTCTTGCTCGTTCTTATCTATCTATTTCTGGAACGAAAATTTTAAACCAGTTGTATTAACAACAGTATTCAATAATTTAAATAGTCTGTTTAATGATACATTGTCTAAGACTTCCTTTCATAAATTCCGACATGGCTCAATGAGTCAATCTGAATTTTTACGAGGTCAAACCAGACTTTCTTAGTTACTCCACACTGTCAAGTATTCCTCTGATAATAATTTTGAAAATGCAGGTTATCTCATTCACGTATTTGAATGAATATATCTAAATAAACGTTTCCTTGTAATCCTGAACAGAAGATTAATGTTACTCCTTCACGCCATTATTATAGACTTTATGCAATAATTTGATACTTTCATCACAGTAGACATGTTTGTTTACCTAAATACTCATCCTTAAACAAATATGAAAAATACTTCAGACAGCATTGGCTGTAGCTATATCATTTTACTACGCATTCAGTCGACTCATTACAAGTCTTTTCAAAATTTATTGATAAAGATTTGTTATTATAATGTTTGACTGTGACTTTTAGAACATAACATATACAAACCTATATTGCGTGCACATGTACTTGTAGGATTCAATTTTTATGTTTAGATTAAAACCAACCGGAATTTAGATACTAACAAATGCGTATATATAGTTGTTACTCTAACTGAAATTAAAGACTGCTGTAAATTCGTTTATCTGAAGGCGGCTGTAAAATTATAAAGGCGCAACATATAACCTCTATGTTCTGTTTATAAGCATCTCTCCAGTTGTATGTGGAAGACATGCAACAGCGATAAATGAGCACAGTTTATAACAATTTGCAATATTATTTAACTTTACTTTCATCAATCGTGTTAAATGTCAATGTTTACCCCCAATAACATGTCTCATCACGACGATTCATATGGTACTATACATCATATGTAGCCCGCACTTACACGCATGATAGGTTAGTGTGAAGAAAGCATTAGTATAAGGAATAGAGTTCGAAGCAACGCTACAAATAAGGGGCGATAACTTGGACATTTTAATACGCTTCACAGATTAATCAGGTATGGCCAATATGACATCCTCGGGTGTATTAAATAAGTATATACTAATTTATAATATACTGACCCCTCCACCATCATACTTAACTGGGGGATGAATATTCACCCAAAAACAAATAATTAGTCATTATTTCATATCTAAATTTTCGTATGGTTGTGGCTCAATATTGATTATGATATTGGTGGTTTAAAAATAATAGACCTCGGGAGTCTTCTCAGACCCACGCTCATAGAAAGAATTTTGCAATGTTTGAAAGTATTGTCTTTGAACAATTAACGCAACTCGATACATTTGAAAGAGTCTAGACAATATTAACTATTTTCTGTTATATGTTTTCATATTCAAGATACACCTTTCATTTATTAGCGGCCACATTTTCAACGATGACATGTCTTTTAACATCACGAGTCAGGCGCACTTTATTTCCTTTATGTTTTAGTCGAATGTATGATGTTGTGGATCTTTACACCTTCTAATGTTCGTTCGGTTGTGGTTCTTTTGTAAGGCAATACAAGATTTCATGCGAAAAACATATTGGTTATTGTATTTGTTTCAAAATATTTGTATCGGTAATATATCATATGCCCTAATACGTAATTTGTACTTGAAAACGATATCTATATTTCAATTTCTGTTCTTAATAACGGAGGATATATCTAAAATCTCTAACATACGTTTTCTGATATGAGAAAATAGAGTGAGTGAATGAGTTATTGTTTACTCCGCTTGGGCAATATATCAGCCATTAGCGGCTTGAAAAAATAGAAACACAGGTTGATAAAAGTTTTATCAACGTTCAAGTGACTGTTTCATCGTTGTTCCAATCTAAGAATTAGTCGTCTAAATACAACTGTCTTTCAACATTGGTTTTTAAAAATCACCAATTCATAATGTTGAAGTGACGTTCTTTTCAACGTTCTTTGGACGTAACAATTGGTCGTTTGAGTACAACGTCCTTTTAATGTTGATATTTAACCTTACCAAACACAACGTAGTAGTGATGTCCTGTTTCAACGTTGTTTGGAGGTAATAAAAAAGATGTTGAAATACAACATCCTCCCAACGTTGGTTTTGAACCTAACCAATTCACAATGTTGAACCAACGTCCTGTTTCAACGTTGTTTGGACGTTAGAATAAAACGTTGGAATACAACGTCCTTTTAATGTTGGCTTCTAACCTAACCACTTCACAACATTGAAGTGACGTCATCTCTCAACGTTGTTTGAACGTAGAAATAAAACGTTGAAAAACAACGTCCTTTCAACGTTGGTTTTGAACCTAACCAATTCACAATGTTGAACCAACGTCCTGTTTCAACGTTTTCTTGACGTTAGAATAAGACATTAGAATACAACGTCCTTTCAATGTTGGTTTCTAACCTAACCAATTCTCAACATTGAAGTGACATCATCTTTCAACGTTGTTTGAGCGTTAGAATAAGACGTTGGAAATACAACGTCCTCCCAATGTTAGTTTTTGACCTAACGTATTCACAATGTTGAACCAACGTCCTGTTTCAACGTTGTTTGGACGTTAGAATAAAACGTTGGAATACAACGTCCTTTTAATGTTGGCTTCTAACCTAACCACTTCACAACATTGAAGTGACGTCATCTCTCAACGTTGTTTGAACGTAGAAATAAAACGTTGAAAAACAACGTCCTTTCAACGTTGGTTTTGAACCTAACCAATTCACAATGTTGAACCAACGTCCTGTTTCAACGTTTTCTTGACGTTAGAATAAGACGTTGGAATACAACGTCCTTTCAATGTTGGTTTCTAACCTAACCAATTCTCAACATTGAAGTGACGTCATCTTTCAACGTTGTTTGAGCGTTAGAATAAGACGTTGGAAATCCAACGTCCTCCCAATGTTAGTTTTTGACCTAACGTATTCACAATGTTGAAGGGACGTTTTCTTTCAACGTTATTTTGACGTTGAATTAAGACGTTGGAATAAAATGTCATTTTAACGTTGAGTGAACGTTGGTTTTAAACCTAACCAAATGACAATCTTATATTCACGTTCTTTTATAACGTTTTCTTAATGTTAAGGACTGGCGTGAAAGTGTGACGTTGTGTTGACGTCATTACAACGTCGGGAAAAAAACGTAACCAAACCACAACGTTGCTACAACGTTGGCTAACGTTGTCTGTTTGCTGGGTGGTAGCTTACTACTGTGTTAACATCTTGAAGTGCAGTGGTAACACTGATTAGACAAAACATTCTGCAATCCAGCTGGTACATGTAGCTTACTACTTTGTTAACATCTTGACGTGCAGTGGTAACACTGATTAGATAATACATCCTGCAATCCAGCTGGTTGAATACTACTGTGTTAACATCTTGAAGTGCAGTGGTAACACTGATTAGACAAAACATCCTGCAATCGAGCTGGTAGCTAACTACTGTGTTAACATCTTGAAGTGCAGTGGTAACACTGATTAGACAATACATCCTGCAATGCAGCTGGTAGCTTACTACTGTGTTAACATCTTGAACTGCAGTGGCAACACTGATTAGACAATACATCCTGCAATTCAGCTGGTAGTGTACTACTGTGTTAACATCTTGAAGTGCAGTGGTAACACTGATTAGACAATACATTCTGCAATCCAGCTGGTTGAATACTACTGTGTTAACATCTTGAAGTGCAGTGGTAACACTGATTAGACAATACATCCTGCAATCCAGCTGGTAGCTTACTTCTGTGTTAACATCTTGAACTGCAGTGGTAACACTGATTAGACAATACATCCTGCAATCCAGCTGGTAGCTTACTACTGTGTTAACATCTTGAAGTGCAGTGGTAACACTGATTAGACAATACATCCTGCAATCCAGCTGGTTGAATACTACTTTGTTAACATCTTGAAGTGCAGTGGTAACACTGATTAGAGAAAACACCCTACAATCCAGCTGGTAGCTTACTACTGTGTTAACATCTTGAAGTGCAGTGGTAACACTGATTAGACAATACATTCTGGAATCCAGCTGGTTGAATATTACTGTGTTAACATCTTGAAGTGCAGTGGTAACACTGATTAGACAAAACATCCTACAATCCAGCTGGTAGCTTACTACTGTGTTAACATCTAGAAGTGCAGTGGTAACACTGATTAGACAATACATTCTGCAATCCAGCTGGTTGAATACTACTGTGTTAACATCTTGAAGTGCAGTGGTAACACTGATTAGACAATACATCCTGCAATCCAGCTGGTAGCTTACTACTGTGTTAACATCTTGAAGTGCAGTGGTAACACTGATTTGACAAAACATCTTGCAATCCAGCTGGTTTAATACCACTGTGTTAACATCTTGCAGTGCAGTGGTAACACTGATCAGACAAAACATCCTGCAATCGAGCTGGTAGCTTACTACTGTGTTAACATCTTGAAGTGCAGTGGTAACACTGATTAGACAATACATCTTGCAATCCAGCTGGTTGAATACCACTGTGTTAACATCTTGCAGTGCAGTGGTAACACTGATTAGACAATACATCTTGCAATCCAGCTGGTAGCTTACTACTGTGTTAACATCTTGAAGTGCAGTGGTAACACTGATTAGACAAAACATCCTGCAATCGAGCTGGTAGCTTACTACTGTGTTAACATCTTGCAGTGCAGTGGTAACACTGATTAGACAATACATCCTGCAATCCAGCTGTAGCTTACTACTGTGTTAACATCTTGAAGTGCAGTGGTAACACTGATTAGACAATACATATTGCAATCCAGCTGGTTGAATACCACTGTGTTAACATCTTGCAGTGCAGTGGTAACACTGATTAGACAATACATCTTGCAATCCAGCTGGTAGCTTACTACTGTGTTAACATCTTGAAGTGCAGTGGTAACACTGATGAGACAAAACATCCTACAATCCAGCTGGTAGCTTACTACTGTGTTAACATCTTGAAGTGCAGTGGTAACACTGATTAGACAATACATCCTGCAATCGAGCTGGTAGCTTACTACTGTGTTAACACCTTGAAGTGCAGTGGCAACACTGATTAGACAATACATCCTGCAATCTAGCTGGTTGAATACTACTGTGTTAACATCTTGAAGTGCTGTGGTAACACTGATTAGATAATACATCCTGCAATCCAGCTGGTTGAATACCACTGTGTTAACATCTTGAAGTGCAGTGGTAACACTGATGAGACAAAACATCCTGCAATCCAGCTGGCAGCTTACTACTGTGTTAACATCTTGAACTGCAGTGGTAACACTGATTAGACAATACATCCTGCAATCGAGCTGGTAGCTTACTACTGTGTTAACACCTTGAAGTGCAGTGGCAACACTGATTAGACAATACATCCTGCAATCTAGCTGGTTGAATACTACTGTGTTAACATCTTGAAGTGCTGTGGTAACACTGATTAGATAATACATCCTGCAATCCAGCTGGTTGAATACCACTGTGTTAACATCTTGAAGTGCAGTGGTAACACTGATTAGACAATACATCCTGCAATCCAGCTGGTAGCTTACTACTTTGTTAACATCTTGAAGTGCAGTGGTAACACTGATTAGACAATACATCCTGTAATAGAGCTGGTAGCTAACTACTGTGTTAACATCTTGAAGTGCAGTGGTGACACTGATTAGACAATACATCTTGCAATCCACCTGGTTGAATACCACTGTGTTAACATCTTGAAGTGCAGTGGTAACACTGATTAGACAATACATCCTGCAATCCAGCTGGTAGCTTACTACTGTGTTAACATCTTGAAGTGCAGTGGTAACACTGATTAGACAATACATCCTGCAATCCAGCTGGTTGAACACTACTATGTTAACATCTTGAAGTGCAGTGGTAACACTGATTAGACAAAACATCCTGCAATCCAGCTGGTAGCTTACTACTGTGTAAACATCTTGAAGTGCAGTGGTAACACTGATTAGACAAAACATCCTGCAATCCAGCTGGTCCATGTAGCTTACTACTTTGTTAACATCTTGACGTGCAGTGGTAACACTGATTAAATAATACATCCTGCAATCCAGCTGGTTGAATACTACTGTGTTAACATCTTGAAGTGCAGTGGTAACACTGATTAGACAATACATCCTGCAATGCAGCTGGTAGCTTACTACTGTGTTAACATCTTGAACTGCAGTGGCAACACTGATTAGACAATACATCCTGCAATCCAGCTGGTAGCTTACTACCGTGTTAACATCTTGAAGTGCAGTGGTAACACTGATTAGACAATACATCCTGCAATCCAGCTGGTTGAATACTACTATGTTAACATCTTGAAGTGCAGTGGTAACACTGATTAGACAAAACATCCTGCAAACCAGCTGGTAGCTTACTACTGTGTTAACATCTTGAAGTGCAGTGGTAACACTGATTACACAAAACATCCTGCAATCGAGCTGGTAGCTTACTACTGTGTTAACATCTTGTAGTGCAGTGGTAACACTGATTAGACAAAACACCCTACAATCCAGCTGGTAGCTTACTACTGTGTTAACATCTTGAAGTGCAGTGGTAACAATGATTAGACAAAACACCCTACAATCCAGCTGGTAGCTTACTACTGTGTTAACATCTTGAAGTGCAGTGGTAACAATGATTAGACAATACATCCTGCAATCCAGCTGGTAGCTTACTACTATGTTAACATCTTGAAGTGCAGTGGTAACACTGATTAGACAATACATCCTGTAATAGAGCTGGTAGCTAACTACTGTGTTAACATCTTGAAGTGCAGTGGTGACACTGATTAGACAATACATCTTGCAATCCAGCTGGTTGAATACCACTGTGTTAACATCTTGAAGTGCAGTGGTAACACTGATTAGACAATACATCCTGCAATCCAGCTGGTAGCTTACTACTGTGTTAACATCTTGAACTGCAGTGGTAACACTGATTAGACAAAACATTCTGCAATCCAGCTGGTAGCTTACTACTGTGTTAACATCTTGAAGTGCAGTGGTAACAATGATTAGACAATACATTCTGCAATCCAGCTGGTTGAATACTACTGTGTTAACATCTTGAAGTGCAGTGGTAACACTGATTAGACAATACATCCTGCAATCCAGCTGGTAGCTTACTACTGTGTTAACATCTTGAACTGCAGTGGTAACACTGATTAGACAAAACACCCTACAATCCAGCTGGTAGCTTACTACTGTGTTAACATCTTGAAGTGCAGTGGTAACAATGATTAGACAATACATTCTGCAATCCAGCTGGTAGCTTACTACTGTGTTAACATCTTGAACTGCAGTGGCAACACTGATTAGACAATACATCCTGCAATCCAGCTGGTATCTTACTACTGTGTTAACATCTTGAAGTGCAGTGGAAACACTATTTAGACAATTAATCCTGCAATCCAGCTGGTTGAATACTACTATGTTAACATCTTGAAGTGCAGTGGTAACACTGATTAGACAATACATCCTGTAATAGAGCTGGTAGCTAACTACTGTGTTAACATCTTGAAGTGCAGTGGTGACACTGATTAGACAATACATCTTGCAATCCAGCTGGTTGAATACCACTGTGTTAACATCTTGAAGTGCAG
Source organism: Steromphala cineraria (assembly GCA_916613615.1). Classification (NCBI taxonomy): domain Eukaryota; kingdom Metazoa; phylum Mollusca; class Gastropoda; order Trochida; family Trochidae; genus Steromphala; species Steromphala cineraria. The sequence continues at coordinate 29,089,708 of OU744723.1, read as the reverse complement.
TGGTAACACTGATTAGACAATACATCCTGCAATCCAGCTGGTAGCTTACTACTGTGTTAACATCTTGAAGTGCAGTGGTAACACTGATTAGATAATACATCCTGCAATCCAGCTGGTTGAATACCACTGTGTTAACATCTTGAAGTGCAGTGGTAACACTGATTAGACAATACATCCTGCAATCCAGCTGGTTGAACACTACTATGTTAACATCTTGAAGTGCAGTGGTAACACTGATTAGACAACACATCCTGCAATCCAGCTGGTAGCTTACTACTGTGTAAACATCTTGAAGTGCAGTGGTAACACTGATTAGACAAAACATCCTGCAATCCAGCTGGTCCATGTAGCTTACTACTTTGTTAAGATCTTGACGTGCAGTGGTAACACTGATTAAATAATACATCCTGCAATCAAGCTGGTTGAATACTACTGTGTTAACATCTTGAAGTGCAGTGGTAACACTGATTAGACAATACATCCTGCAATGCAGCTGGTAGCTTACTACTGTGTTAACATCTTGAACTGCAGTGGCAACACTGATTAGACAATACATCCTGCAATCCAGCTGGTAGCTTACTACCGTGTTAACATCTTGAAGTGCAGTGGTAACACTGATTAGACAATACATCCTGCAATCCAGCTGGTTGAATACTACTATGTTAACATCTTGAAGTGCAGTGGTAACACTGATTAGACAAAACATCCTGCAATCCAGCTGGTAGCTTACTACTGTGTTAACATCTTGAAGTGCAGTGGTAACACTGATTACACAAAACATCCTGCAATCGAGCTGGTAGCTTACTACTGTGTTAACATCTTGTAGTGCAGTGGTAACACTGATTAGACAAAACACCCTACAATCCAGCTGGTAGCTTACTACTGTGTTAACATCTTGAAGTGCAGTGGTAACAATGATTAGACAAAACACCCTACAATCCAGCTGGGAGCTTACAACTGTGTTAACATCTTGAAGTGCAGTGGTAACAATGATTAGACAATACATCCTGCATTCCAGCTGGTAGCTTACTACTGTGTTAACATCTTGAACTGCAGTGGTAACACTGATTAGACAAAACACCCTACAATCCAGCTGGTAGCTTACTACTGTGTTAACATCTTGAAGTGCAGTGGTAACAATGATTAGACAATACATTCTGCAATCCAGCTGGTAGCTTACTACTGTGTAAACATCTTGAACTGCAGTGGCAACACTGATTAGACAATACATCCTGCAATCCAGCTGGTTGAATACTACTGTGTTAACATCTTGAAGTGCAGTGGTAACACTATTTAGACAATACATCCTGCAATCCAGCTGGTTGAATACTACTATGTTAACATCTTGAAGTGCAGTGGTAACACTGATTAGACAATACATCCTGTAATAGAGCTGGTAGCTAACTACTGTGTTAACATCTTGAAGTGCAGTGGTGACACTGATTAGACAATACATCTTGCAATCCAGCTGGTTGAATACCACTGTGTTAACATCTTGAAGTGCAGTGGTAACACTGATTAGACAATACATCCTGCAATCCAGCTGGTAGCTTATTACTGTGTTAACATCTTGAAGTGCAGTGGTGACACTGATTAGACAGTACATCTTGCCATCCAGCTGGTTGAATACCACTGTGTTAACATCTTGAAGTGCAGTGGTAACACTGATTAGACAATACATCCTGCAATCCAGCTGGTAGCTTATTACTGTGTTAACATCTTGAAGTGCAGTGGTAACACTGATTAGACAATACATCCTGCAATCCAGCTGGTTGAATACTACTATGTTAACATCTTGAAGTGCAGTGGTAACACTGATTAGACAAAACATCCTGCAATCCAGCTGGTAGCTTACTACTGTGTTAACATCTTGAAGTGCAGTGGTAACACTGATTAGACAAAACATCCTGCAATCCAGCTGGTACATGTAGCTTACTACTTTGTTAACATCTTGACGTGCAGTGGTAACACTGATTAGATAATACATCCTGCAATCCAGCTGGTTGAATACTACTGTGTTAACATCTTGAAGTGCAGTGGTAACACTGATTAGACAATACATCCTGCAATGCAGCTGGTAGCTTACTACTGTGTTAACATCTTGAACTGCAGTGGCAACACTGATTAGACAATACATCCTGCAATCCAGCTGGTAGCTTACTACTGTGTTAACATCTTGAAGTGCAGTGGTAACACTGATTAGACAATACATCCTGCAATCCAGCTGGTAGCTTATTACTGTGTTAACATCTTGAAGTGCAGTGGTGACACTGATTAGACAATACATCTTGCAATCCAGCTGGTTGAATACCACTGTGTTAACATCTTGAAGTGCAGTGGTAACACTGATTAGACAATACATCCTGCAATCCAGCTGGTAGCTTATTACTGTGTTAACATCTTGAAGTGCAGTGGTAACACTGATTAGACAATACATCCTGCAATCCAGCTGGTTGAATACTACTATGTTAACATCTTGAAGTGCTGTGGTAACACTGATTAGACAAAACATCCTGCAATCCAGCTGGTAGCTTACTACTGTGTTAACATCTTGAACTGCAGTGGTAACACTGATTAGACAAAACACCCTACAATCCAGCTGGTAGCTTACTACTGTGTTAACATCTTGAAGTGCAGTGGTAACAATGATTAGACAATACATTCTGCAATCCAGCTGGTAGCTTACTACTGTGTAAACATCTTGAACTGCAGTGGCAACACTGATTAGACAATACATCCTGCAATCCAGCTGGTTGAATACTACTGTGTTAACATCTTGAAGTGCAGTGGTAACACTATTTAGACAATACATCCTGCAATCCAGCTGGTTGAATACTACTATGTTAACATCTTGAAGTGCAGTGGTAACACTGATTAGACAATACATCCTGTAATAGAGCTGGTAGCTAACTACTGTGTTAACATCTTGAACTGCAGTGGTAACACTGATTAGACAAAACTCCCTACAATCCAGCTGGTAGCTTACTACTGTGTTAACATCTTGAAGTGCAGTGGTAACAATGATTAGACAATACATTCTGTAATCCAGCTGGTAGCTTACTACTGTGTAAACATCTTGAACTGCAGTGGCAACACTGATTAGACAATACATCCTGCAATCCAGCTGGTTGAATACTACTGTGTTAACATCTTGAAGTGCAGTGGTGACACTATTTAGACAATACATCCTGCAATCCAGCTGGTTGAATACTACTATGTTAACATCTTGAAGTGCAGTGGTAACACTGATTAGACAATACATCCTGTAATAGAGCTGGTAGCTAACTACTGTGTTAACATCTTGAAGTGCAGTGGTGACACTGATTAGACAATACATCTTGCAATCCAGCTGGTTGAATACCACTGTGTTAACATCTTGAAGTGCAGTGGTAACACTGATTAGACAATACATCCTGCAATCCAGCTGGTAGCTTATTACTGTGTTAACATCTTGAAGTGCAGTGGTGACACTGATTAGACAATACATCTTGCAATCAAGCTGGTTGAATACCACTGTGTTAACATCTTGAAGTGCAGTGGTAACACTGATTAGACAATACATCCTGCAATCCAGCTGGTAGCTTATTACTGTGTTAACATCTTGAACTGCAGTGGTAAAACTGATTAGACAATACATCCTGCAATCCAGCTGGTTGAATACTACTATGTTAACATCTTGAAGTGCAGTGGTAACACTGATTAGACAAAACATCCTGCAATCCAGCTGGTAGCTTACTACTGTGTTAACATCTTGAAGTGCAGTGGTAACACTGATTAGACAAAACATCCTGCAATCCAGCTGGTACATGTAGCTTACTACTTTGTTAACATCTTGACGTGCAGTGGTAACACTGATTAGATAATACATCCTGCAATCCAGCTGGTTGAATACTACTGTGTTAACATCTTGAAGTGCAGTGGTAACACTGATTAGACAATACATCCTGCAATGCAGCTGGTAGCTTACTACTGTGTTAACATCTTGAACTGCAGTGGCAACACTGATTAGACAATACATCCTGCAATCCAGCTGGTAGCTTACTACTGTGTTAACATCTTGAAGTGCAGTGGTAACACTGATTAGACAATACATCCTGCAATCCAGCTGGTAGCTTATTACTGTGTTAACATCTTGAAGTGCAGTGGTGACACTGATTAGACAATACATCTTGCAATCCAGCTGGTTGAATACCACTGTGTTAACATCTTGAAGTGCAGTGGTAACACTGATTAGACAATACATCCTGCAATCCAGCTGGTAGCTTATTACTGTGTTAACATCTTGAAGTGCAGTGGCAACACTGATTAGACAATACATCCTGCAATCCAGCTGGTTGAATACTACTATGTTAACATCTTGAAGTGCAGTGGTAACACTGATTAGACAAAACATCCTGCAATCCAGCTGGTAGCTTACTACTGTGTTAACATCTTGAAGTGCAGTGGTAACACTGATTAGACAAAACATCCTGCAATCCAGCTGGTACATGTAGCTTACTACTTTGTTAACATCTTGACGTGCAGTGGTAACACTGATTAGATAATACATCCTGCAATCCAGCTGGTTGAATACTACTGTGTTAACATCTTGAAGTGCAGTGGTAACACTGATTAGACAATACATCCTGCAATGCAGCTGGTAGCTTACTACTGTGTTAACATCTTGAACTGCAGTGGCAACACTGATTAGACAATACATCCTGCAATCCAGCTGGTAGCTTACTACTGTGTTAACATCTTGAAGTGCAGTGGTAACACTGATTAGACAATACATCCTGCAATCCAGCTGGTTGAATACTACTATGTTAACATCTTGAAGTGCAGTGGTAACACTGATTAGACAAAACATCCTGCAATCCAGCTGGTAGCTTACTACTGTGTTAACATCTTGAAGTGCAGTGGTAACACTGATTAGACAAAACATCCTGCAATCGAGCTGGTAGCTTACTACTGTGTTAACATCTTGAAGTGCAGTGGTAACACTGATTAGACAATACATCTTGCAATCCAGCTGGTTGAATACCACTGTGTTAACATCTTGCAGTGCAGTGGTAACACTGATTAGACAATACATCTTGCAATCCAGCTGGTTGAATACCACTGTGTTAACATCTTGCAGTGCAGTGGTAACACTGATTAGACAATACATCTTGCAATCCAGCTGGTAGCTTACTACTGCGTTAACATCTTGAAGTGCAGTGGTAACACTGATTAGACAAAACACCCTACAATCCAGCTGGTAGCTTACTACTGTGTTAACATCTTGAAGTGCAGTGGTAACACTGATTAGACAATACATTCTGCAATCCAGCTGGTTGAATACTACTGTGTTAACATCTTGAAGTGCAGTGGTAACACTGATTTGACAAAACATCTTGCAATCCAGCTGGTTGAATACCACTGTGTTAACATCTTGAAGTGCAGTGGTAACACTGATTAGACAATACATTCTGCAATCCAGCTGGTTGAATATTACTGTGTTAACATCTTGAAGTGCAGTGGTAACACTGATTAGACAAAACATCCTACAATCCAGCTGGTAGCTTACTACTGTGTTAACATCTTGAAGTGCAGTGGTAACACTGATTAGACAATACATTCTGCAATCCAGCTGGTTGAATACTACTGTGTTAACATCTTGAAGTGCAGTGGTAACACTGATTAGACAATACATCCTGCAATCCAGCTGGTAGCTTACTACTGTGTTAACATCTTGAAGTGCAGTGGTAACACTGATTTGACAAAACATCTTGCAATCCAGCTGGTTGAATACCACTGTGTTAACATCTTGCAGTGCAGTGGTAACACTGATCAGACAAAACACCCTGCAATCGAGCTGGTAGCTTACTACTGTGTTAACATCTTGAAGTGCAGTGGTAACACTGATTAGACAATACATCTTGCAATCCAGCTGGTTGAATACCACTGTGTTAACATCTTGCAGTGCAGTGGTAACACTGATTAGACAATACATCTTGCAATCCAGCTGGTAGCTTACTACTGTGTTAACATTTTGAAGTGCAGTGGTAACACTGATTAGACAAAACATCCTGCAATCGAGCTGGTAGCTTACTACTGTGTTAACATCTTGCAGTGCAGTGGTAACACTGATTAGACAATACATCCTGCAATCCAGCTGTAGCTTACTACTGTGTTAACATCTTGAAGTGCAGTGGTAACACTGATTAGACAATACATCTTGCAATCCAGCTGGTTGAATACCACTGTGTTAACATCTTGCAGTGCAGTGGTAACACTGATTAGACAATACATCTTGCAATCCAGCTGGTAGCTTACTACTGTGTTAACATCTTGAAGTGCAGTGGTAACACTGATTAGACAAAACATCCTGCAATCCAGCTGGTAGCTTACTACTGTGTTAACATCTTGAAGTGCAGTGGTAACACTGATTAGACAATACATCCTGCAATCGAGCTGGTAGGTTACTACTGTGTTAACACCTTGAAGTGCAGTGGCAACACTGATTAGACAATACATCCTGCAATCTAGCTGGTTGAATACTACTGTGTTAACATCTTGAAGTGCAGTGGTGACACTGATTAGACAATACATCTTGCAATCCAGCTGGTTTAATACCACTGTGTTAACATCTTGAAGTGCAGTGGTAACACTGATTAGACAATACATCCTGCAATCCAGCTGGTAGCTTATTACTGTGTTAACATCTTGAAGTGCAGTGGTAACACTGATTAGACAATACATCCTGCAATCCAGCTGGTTGAATACTACTATGTTAACATCTTGAAGTGCAGTGGTAACACTGATTAGACAAAACATCCTGCAATCCAGCTGGTAGCTTACTACTGTGTTAACATCTTGAAGTGCAGTGGTAACACTGATTAGACAAAACATCCTGCAATCCAGCTGGTACATGTAGCTTACTACTTTGTTAACATCTTGACGTGCAGTGGTAACACTGATTAGATAATACATCCTGCAATCCAGCTGGTTGAATACTACTGTGTTAACATCTTGAAGTGCAGTGGTAACACTGATTAGACAAAACATCCTGCAATCCAGCTGGTACATGTAGCTTACTACTTTGTTAACATCTTGACGTGCAGTGGTAACACTGATTAGATAATACATCCTGCAATCCAGCTGGTAGCTTACTACTGTGTTAACATCTTGAAGTGCAGTGGTAACACTGATTAGACAAAACATCCTGCAATCCAGCTGGTACATGTAGCTTACTACTTTGTTAACATCTTGACGTGCAGTGGTAACACTGATTAGATAATACATCCTGCAATCCAGCTGGTTGAATACTACTGTGTTAACATCTTGAACTGCAGTGGCAACACTGATTAGACAATACATCCTGCAATCCAGCTGGTAGCTTACTACTGTGTTAACATCTTGAAGTGCAGTGGTAACACTGATTAGACAATACATCCTGCAATCCAGCTGGTTGAATACTACTATGTTAACATCTTGAAGTGCAGTGGTAACACTGATTAGACAAAACATCCTGCAATCCAGCTGGTAGCTTACTACTGTGTTAACATCTTGAAGTGCAGTGGTAACACTGATTAGACAAAACATCCTGCAATCGAGCTGGTAGCTTACTACTGTGTAAACATCTTGAAGTGCAGTGGCAACACTGATTAGACAATACATCTTGCAATCCAGCTGGTTGAATACCACTGTGTTAACATCTTGCAGTGCAGTGGTAACACTGATTAGACAATACATCTTGCAATCCAGCTGGTTGAATACCACTGTGTTAACATCTTGCAGTGCAGTGGTAACACTGATTAGACAATACATCTTGCAATCCAGCTGGTAGCTTACTACTGTGTTAACATCTTGAAGTGCAGTGGTAACACTGATTAGACAAAACACCCTACAATCCAGCTGGTAGCTTACTACTGTGTTAACATCTTGAAGTGCAGTGGTAACACTGATTAGACAATACATTCTGCAATCCAGCTGGTTGAATACTACTGTGTTAACATCTTGAAGTGCAGTGGTAACACTGATTTGACAAAACATCTTGCAATCCAGCTGGTTGAATACCACTGTGTTAACATCTTGAAGTGCAGTGGTAACACTGATTAGACAATACATTCTGCAATCCAGCTGGTTGAATATTACTGTGTTAACATCTTGAAGTGCAGTGGTAACACTGATTAGACAAAACATCCTACAATCCAGCTGGTAGCTTACTACTGTGTTAACATCTTGAAGTGCAGTGGTAACACTGATTAGACAATACATTCTGCAATCCAGCTGGTTGAATACTACTGTGTTAACATCTTGAAGTGCAGTGGTAACACTGATTTGACAAATTATCTTGCAATCCAGCTGGTTGAATACCACTGTGTTAACATCTTGCAGTGCAGTGGTAACACTGATCAGACAAAACATCCTGCAATCGAGCTGGTAGCTTACTACTGTGTTAACATCTTGAAGTGCAGTGGTAACACTGATTAGACAATACATCTTGTAATCCAGCTGGTTGAATACCACTGTGTTAACATCTTGCAGTGCAGTGGTAACACTGATTAGACAATACATCTTGCAATCCAGCTGGTAGCTTACTACTGTGTTAACATCTTGAAGTGCAGTGGTAACACTGATTAGACAAAACATCCTGCAATCGAGCTGGTAGCTTACTACTGTGTTAACATCTTGCAGTGCAGTGGTAACACTGATTAGACAATACATCCTGCAATCCAGCTGTAGCTTACTACTGTGTTAACATCTTGAAGTGCAGTGGTAACACTGATTAGACAATACATCTTGCAATCCAGCTGGTTGAATACCACTGTGTTAACATCTTGCAGTGCAGTGGTAACACTGATTAGACAATACATCTTGCAATCCAGCTGGTAGCTTACTACTGTGTTAACATCTTGAAGTGCAGTGGTAACACTGATTAGACAAAACATCCTGCAATCCAGCTGGTAGCTTACTACTGTGTTAACACCTTGAAGTGCAGTGGCAACACTGATTAGACAATACATCCTGCAATCTAGCTGGTTGAATACTACTGTGTTAACATCTTGAAGTGTTGTGGTAACACTGATTAGATAATACATCCTGCAATCCAGCTGGTTGAATACCACTGTGTTAACATCTTGAAGTGCAGTGGTAACACTGATTAGACAATACATCCTGCAATCCAGCTGGTAGCTTACTACTTTGTTAACATCTTGAAGTGCAGTGGTAACACTGATTAGACAAAACATCCTGCAATCCAGCTGGTAGCTTACTACTTTGTTAACATCTTGAAGTGCAGTGGTAACACTAATTAGACAATACATCCTGCAATCTAGCTGGTTGAAAACTACTGTGTTAACATCTTGAAGTGCAGTGGTAACACTGATTAGACAATACATCTTGCAATCCAGCTGGTTGAATACTACTGTGTTAACATCTTGCAGTGCAGTGGTAACACTGATTAGACAATACATCCTGCAATCCAGCTGGTAGCTTACTACTGTGTTAACATCTTGAAGTGCAGTGGTAACACTGATTAGACAATACATCCTGCACTGTGTTAACATCTTGCATTGAAGTGCAGTGGTAACACTGATTAGACAATACATCCTGCAATCCAGCTGGTTGAATACTACTGTGTTAACATCTTGAAGTGCAGTGGTAACACTGATTAGACATTACATCCTGCAATCTAGCTGGTTGAATACTACTGTGTTAACATCTTGAAGTGCTGTGGTAACACTGATTAGATAATACATCCTGCAATCCAGCTGGTTGAATACCACTGTGTTAACATCTTGAAGTGCAGTGGTAACACTGATTAGACAATACATCTTGCAATCCAGCTGGTTGAATACTACTGTGTTAACATCTTGAAGTGCAGTGGTAAAACTGATTAGACAATACATCCTGCAATCCAGCTGGTAGCTTACTACTGTGTTAACATCTTGAAGTGCAGTGGTAACACTGATTAGACAATACATCTTGCAGTCCAGCTGGTTGAATACTACTGTGTTAACATCTTGAAGTGCAGTGGTAACACTGATTAGACAAAACATCCTGCAATCCAGCTGGTAGCTTACTACTGTGTTAACATCTTGAAGTGCAGTGGTAACACTGATTAGACAAAACATCCTGCAATCCAGCTGGTAGCTTACTACTTTGTTAACATCTTGAAGTGCAGTGGTAACACTAATTAGACAATACATCCTGCAATCTAGCTGGTTGAATACTACTGTGTTAACATCTTGAAGTGCAGTGGTAACACTGATTAGACAATACATCCTGCAATCTAGCTGGTTAAATACCACTGTGTTAACATCTTGAAGTGCAGTGGTAACACTGATTAGATAATACATCCTGCAATCCAGCTTGTAGCTTACAACTGTGTTAACATCTTGAAGTGCAGTGGTAACACTGATTTGACAATACATGCTTCAATCCAGCTGGTAGCTTACTACTGTGTTAACATGTTGAAGTGCAGTGGTAACACTGATTAGACAATACATCTTGCAATCTAGCTGGTTGAATACTACTGTGTTATTATCTTGAAGTGCAGTGGTAACACTGATTAGACAATACATCTTGCAGTCCAGCTGGTTGAATACTACTGTGTTAACATCTTGAAGTGCAGTGGTAACACTGATTAGACAAAACATCCTGCAATCCAGCTGGTAGCTTACTACTGTGTTAACATCTTGAAGTGCAGTGGTAACACTGATTAGACAAAACATCCTGCAATCGAGCTGGTAGCTTACTACTGTGTTAACATCTTGAAGTGCTGACGTAACACTGATTAGACAATACATCCTGCAATCCAGCTGGTAGCTTACTACTGTGTTAACATCTTGAAGTGCAGTGGTAACACTGATTAGACAATACATCCTGCAATCAAGCTGGTAGCTAACTACTGTGTTAACATCTTGAAGTGCAGTGGAAACACTGATTAGACAATACATCCTGCAATCCAGCTGGTAGCTTACTACTGTGTTAACATATTGACGTGCAGTGGTAACACTGATTAGACAATACATCTTGCAATCCAGCTCGTTGAATACTACTGTGTTAACATGTACATCTTGAAGTGCAGTGGTAACAATGATTAGACAATACATCTTGCAATCCAGCTGGTTGAATACTACTGTGTTAACATCTTGAAGTGCAGTGGTAACACTGATTAGACAATACATCCTGCAATCCAGCTGGTAGCTTACTACTGTGTTAACATCTTGAAGTGCAGTGGTAACACTGATTAGACAAAACATCCTGCAATCCAGCTGGTTGAATACTACTGTGTTAACATCTTGAAGTGCAGTGGTAACACTGATTAGACAAAACATCATGCAATCCAGCTGGTAGCTTACTACTTTGTTAACATCTTGAAGTGCAGTGGTAACACTAATTAGACAATACATCCTGCAATCTAGCTGGTTGAATACTACTGTGTTAACATCTTGAAGTGCAGTGGTAACACTGATTAGACAATACATCCTGCAATCTAGCTGGTTAAATACCACTGTGTTAACATCTTGAAGTGCAGTGGTAACACTGATTAGATAATACATCCTGCAATCCAGCTGGTAGCTTACAACTGTGTTAACATCTTGAAGTGCAGTGGTAACACTGATTTGACAATACATCCTGCAATCCAGCTGGTTGAATACTACTGTGTTAACATCTTGAAGTGCAGTGGTAACACTGATTAGACAATACATGTTGCAGTCCAGCTGGTTGAATACTACTGTGTTAACATCTTGAAGTGCAGTGGTAACACTGATTAGACAAAACATCCTGCAATCCAGCTGGTAGCTTACTACTGTGTTAACATCTTGAAGTGCAGTGGTAACACTGATTAGACAAAACATCCTGCAATCGAGCTGGTAGCTTACTACTGTGTTAACATCTTGAAGTGCTGTGGTAACACTGATTAGACAATACATCCTGCAATCCAGCTGGTAGCTTACTACTGTGTTAACATCTTGAAGTGCAGTGGTAACACTGATTAGACAATACATCTTGCAATCAAGCTGGTAGCTAACTACTGTGTTAACATCTTGAAGTGCAGTGGAAACACTCATTAGACAATACATCCTGCAATCCAGCTGGTAGCTTACTACTGTGTTAACATATTGACGTGCAGTGGTAACACTGATTAGACAATACATCTTGCAATCCAGCTCGTTGAATACTACTGTGTTAACATGTACATCTTGAAGTGCAGTGGTAACAATGATTAGACAATACATCTTGCAATCCAGCTGGTTGAATACTACTGTGTTAACATCTTGAAGTGCAGTGGTAACACTGATTAGACAATACATCCTGCAATCCAGCTGGTAGCTTACTACTGTGTTAACATCTTGAAGTGCAGTGGTAACACTGATTAGACAAAACATCCTGCAATCCAGCTGGTTGAATACTACTGTGTTAACATCTTGAAGTGCAGTGGTAACACTGATTAGACAATACATCCTGCAATCCAGCTGGTAGCTTACTACTGTGTTAACATCTTCAAGTGCAGTGGTAACACTGATTAGACAATACATCTTGCAATCCAGCTGGTTGAATACCACTGTGTTAACATCTTGAAGTGCAGTGGTAACACTGATTAGACAGTACATCCTGCAATCTAGCTGGTTGAATACTACTGTGTTAACATCTTGAAGTGCAGTGGTAACACTGATTAGACAATAGATCCTGCAATCTAGCTGGTTGAATACTACTGTGTTAACATCTTGAAGTGCAGTGGTAACACTGATTAGACAATAGATCCTGCAATCTAGCTGGTTGAATACCACTGTGTTAACATCTTGAAGTGCAGTGGTAACACTGATTAGACAATACATGCTGCAATCTAGCTGGTTGAATACTACTGTGTTAACATCTTGAAGTGCAGTGGTAACACTGATTAGACAAAACATCCTGCAATCCAGCTGGTAGCTTACTACTGTGTTAACATCTTGACGTGCAGTGGTAACACTGATTAGACAATACATCCTGCAATCTAGCTGGTTGAATACTACTGTGTTAACATCATGAAGTGCAGTGGTAACACTGATTAGATAATACATCCTGCAATCCAGCTGGTAGCTTACTACTGTGTTAACATCTTGAAGTGCAGTGGTAACACTGATTAGACAATACATCCTGCAATCTAGCTGGTTGAATACCACTGTGTGAACATCTTGAAGTGCAGTGGTAACACTGATTAGACAATAGATCCTGCAATCTAGCTGGTTGAATACTACTGTGTTAACATCTTGAAGTGCAGTGGTAACACTGATTAGACAATAGATCCTGCAATCTAGCTGGTTGAATACCACTGTGTTAACATCTTGAAGTGCAGTGGTAACACTGATTAGACAATACATGCTGCAATCTAGCTGGTTGAATACTACTGTGTTAACATCTTGAAGTGCAGTGGTAACACTGATTAGACAAAACATCCTGCAATCCAGCTGGTTGAATACCACTGTGTTAACATCTTGAAGTGCAGTGGTAACACTGATTAGACAATACATCCTGCAATCCAGCTGGTAGCTTACTACTTTGTTAACATTTTGAAGTGCAGTGGTAACACTGATTAGACAAAACATCCTGCAATCCAGCTGGTAGCTTACTACTTTGTTAACATCTTGAAGTGCAGTGGTAACACTAATTAGACAATACATCCTGCAATCTAGCTGGTTGAATACTACTGTGTTAACATCTTGAAGTGCAGTGGTAACACTGATTAGACAATACATCCTGCAATCTAGCTGGTTGAATACCACTGTGTTAACATCTTGAAGTGCAGTGGTAACACTGATTAGATAATACATTCTGCAATCCAGCTGGTAGCTTACAACTGTGTTAACATCTTGAAGTGCAGTGGTAACACTGATTAGACAATACATCCTGCAATCCAGCTGGTAGCTTACTACTGTGTTAACATCTTGAAGTGCAGTGGTAACACTGATTAGACAATACATCTTGCAATCCAGCTGGTTGAATACTACTGTGTTAACATCTTGAAGTGCAGTGGTAACACTGATTAGACAATACATCTTGCAATCCAGCTGGTTGAATACTACTGTGTTAACATCTTGAAGTGCAGTGGTAACACTGATTAGACAATACATCCTGCAATCCAGCTGGTAGCTTACTACTGTGTTAACATCTTGAAGTGCAGTGGTAACACTGAATAGACAATACATCCTTCAATCCAGCTGGTTGAATACTACTGTGTTAACATCTTGCAGTGCAGTGGTAACACTGATTAGACAATACATCCTGCAATCCAGCTGGTAGCTTACTACTGTGTTAACATCTTGACGTGCAGTGGTAACACTGATTAGACAATACATCTTGCAATCCAGCTGGTTGAAAACTACTGTTAACATCTTGAAGTGCAGTGGTAACACTGATTAGACAATACATCTTGCAATCCAGCTGGTTGAATACTACTGTGTTAACATCTTGCAGTGCAGTGGTAACACTGATTAGACAATACATCCTGCAATCCAGCTGGTAGCTTACTACTGTGTTAACATCTTGACGTGCAGTGGTAACACTGATTAGACAATACATCTTGCAATCCAGCTGGTTGAAAACTACTGTTAACATCTTGAAGTGCAGTGGTAACACTGATTAGACAATACATCCTGCACTGTGTTAACATCTTGCATTGAAGTGCAGTGGTAACACTGATTAGACAATACATCCTGCAATCCAGCTGGTTGAATACTACTGTGTTAACATCTTGAAGTGCAGTGGTAACACTGATTAGACATTACATCCTGCAATCCAGCTGGTTGAATACTACTGTGTTTACATCTTGAAGTGCAGTGGTAACACTGATTAGACAATACATCCTGTAATAGAGCTGGTAGCTAACTACTGTGTTAACATCTTGAAGTGCAGTGGTGACACTGATTAGACAATACATCTTGCAATCCAGCTGGTTGAATACCACTGTGTTAACATCTTGAAGTGCAGTGGTAACACTGATTAGACAATACATCCTGGAATCCAGCTGGTAGCTTACTACTGTGTTAACATCTTGAAGTGCAGTGGTAACACTGATTAGACAATACATCCTGCAATCCAGCTGGTTGAATACTACTATGTTAACATCTTGAAGTGCAGTGGTAACACTGATTAGACAAAACATCCTGCAATCCAGCTGGTAGCTTACTACTTTGTTAACATCTTGGAGTGCAGTGGTAACACTGATTAGACAATACAGACCTGCAATCTAGCTGGTTGAATACTACTGTGTTAACATCTTGAAGTGCAGTGGTAACACTGATTAGACAATACATCCTGCAATTTAGCTGGTTGAATACCACTTTGTGAACATCTTGAAGTGCAGTGGTAACACTGATTAGACAATACATCCTGCAATCTAGCTGGTTGAATACTACTGTGTTAACATCTTGAAGTGCAGTGGTAACACTGATTAGACAAAACATCCTGCAATCCAGCTGGTAGCTTACTACTGTGTTAACATCTTGAAGTGCAGTGGTAACACTGATTAGACAAAACATCCTGCAATCGAGCTGGTAGCTTACTACTGTGTTAACATCTTGAAGTGCTGTGGTAACACTGATTAGATAATACATCCTGCAATCCAGCTGGTAGTTTACTACTGTGTTAACATCTTGAAGTGCAGTGGTAACACTGATTAGACAATACATCCTGCAATCAAGCTGGTAGCTAACTACTGTGTTAACATCTTGAAGTGCAGTGGAAACACTGATTAGACAATACATCCTGCAATCCAGCTGGTAGCTTACTACTGTGTTAACATCTTGAAGTGCAGTGGTAACACTGATTAGACAATACATCTTGCAATCCAGCTCGTTGAATACTACTGTGTTAACATGTACATCTTGAAGTGCAGTGGTAACAATGATTAGACAATACATCTTGCAATCCAGCTGGTTGAATACTACTGTGTTAACATCTTGAAGTGCAGTGGTAACACTGATTAGACAATACATCCTGCAATCCAGCTGGTAGCTTACTACTGTGTTAACATCTTGAAGTGCAGTGGTAACACTGATTAGACAAAACATCCTGCAATCCAGCTGGTTGAATACTACTGTGTTAACATCTTGAAGTGCAGTGGTAACACTGATTAGACAATACATCCTGCAATCCAGCTGGTAGCTTACTACTGTGTTAACATCTTCAAGTGCAGTGGTAACACTGATTAGACAATACATCTTGCAATCCAGCTGGTTGAATACCACTGTGTTAACATCTTGAAGTGCAGTGGTAACACTGATTAGACAGTACATCCTGCAATCTAGCTGGTTGAATACCACTGTGTTAACATCTTGAAGTGCAGTGGTAACACTGATTAGACAATACATCCTGCAATCTAGCTGGTTGAATACCACTGTGTGAACATCTTGAAGTGCAGTGGTAACACTGATTAGATAATACATCCTGGAATCCAGCTGGTAGCTTACTACTGTGTTAATATCTTGAAGTGCAGTGGTAACACTGATTAGACAATACATCCTGCAATCTAGCTGGTTGAATACTACTGTGTTAACAGCATGAAGTGCAGTGGTAACACTGATTAGATAATACATCCTGCAATCCAGCTGGTAGCTTACTACTGTGTTAACATCTTGAAGTGCAGTGGTAACACTGATTAGACAATACATCCTGCAATCTAGCTGGTTGAATACCACTGTGTGAACATCTTGAAGTGCAGTGGTAACACTGATTAGATAATACATCCTGGAATCCAGCTGGTAGCTTACTACTGTGTTAATATCTTGAAGTGCAGTGGTAACACTGATTTGACAATACATCCTGCAATCCAGCTGGTTGAATACTACTATGTTAACATCTTGAAGTGCAGTGGTAACACTGATTAGACAAAACATCCTGCAATCCAGCTGGTAGCTTACTACTGTGTTAACATCTTGAAGTGCAGTGGTAACACTGATTAGACAATACATCCTGCAATCTAGCTGGTTGAATACCACTGTGTGAACATCTTGAAGTGCAGTGGTAACACTGATTAGATAATACATCCTGGAATCCAGCTGGTAGCTTACTACTGTGTTAATATCTTGAAGTGCAGTGGTAACACTGATTAGACAATACATCCTGCAATCTAGCTGGTTGAATACTACTGTGTTAACATCATGAAGTGCAGTGGTAACACTGATTAGATAATACATCCTGCAATCCAGCTGGTAGCTTACTACTGTGTTAACATCTTGAAGTGCAGTGGTAACACTGATTAGACAATACATCCTGCAATCTAGCTGGTTGAATACCACTGTGTGAACATCTTGAAGTGCAGTGGTAACACTGATTAGATAATACATCCTGGAATCCAGCTGGTAGCTTACTACTGTGTTAATATCTTGAAGTGCAGTGGTAACACTGATTTGACAATACATCCTGCAATCCAGCTGGTTGAATACTACTATGTTAACATCTTGAAGTGCAGTGGTAACACTGATTAGACAAAACATCCTGCAATCCAGCTGGTAGCTTACTACTGTGTTAACATCTTGAAGTGCAGTGGTAACACTGATTAGACAATACATCCTGCAATCCAGCTGGTAGCTTACTACTGTGTTAACATCTTGAAGTGCAGTGGTAACACTGATTAGACAATACATCTTGCAATCCAGCTCGTTGAATACTACTGTGTTAACATGTACATCTTGAAGTGCAGTGGTAACAATGATTAGACAATACATCTTGCAATCCAGCTGGTTGAATACTACTGTGTTAACATCTTGAAGTGCAGTGGTAACACTGATTAGACAATACATCCTGCAATCCAGCTGGTAGCTTACTACTGTGTTAACATCTTGAAGTGCAGTGGTAACACTGATTAGACAAAACATCCTGCAATCCAGCTGGTTGAATACTACTATGTTAACATCTTGAAGTGAAGTGGTAACACTGATTAGACAAAACATCCTGCAATCCAGCTGGTAGCTAATTACTGTGTTAACATCTTGAATTGCAGTGGTAACACTGATTAGACAATAAATCCTGCAATCCAGCTGGTAGCTTACTACTGTGTTAACATCTTGAAGTGCAGTGGTAACACTGATTAGACAAAACATCCTGCAATCGAGCTGGTAGCTTACTACTGTGTTAACATCTTGAAGTGCTGTGGTAACACTGATTAGATAATACATCCTGCAATCTAGCTGGTAGTTTACTACTGTGTTAACATCTTGAAGTGCAGTGGTAACACTGATTAGACAATACATCCTGCAATCAAGCTGGTAGCTAACTACTGTGTTAACATCTTGAAGTGCAGTGGAAACACTGATTAGACAATACATCCTGCAATCCAGCTGGTAGCTTACTACTGTGTTAACATCTTGAAGTGCAGTGGTAACACTGATTAGACAATACATCTTGCAATCCAGCTCGTTGAATACTACTGTGTTAACATGTACATCTTGAAGTGCAATGGTAACAATGATTAGACAATACATCTTGCAATCCAGCTGGTTGAATACTACTGTGTTAACATCTTGAAGTGCAGTGGTAACACTGATTAGACAATACATCCTGCAATCCAGCTGGTAGCTTACTACTGTGTTAACATCTTGAAGTGCAGTGGTAACACTGATTAGACAAAACATCCTGCAATCCAGCTGGTTGAATACTACTGTGTTAACATCTTGAAGTGCAGTGGTAACACTGATTAGACAATACATCCTGCAATCCAGCTGGTAGCTTACTACTGTGTTAACATCTTCAAGTGCAGTGGTAACACTGATTAGACAATACATCTTGCAATCCAGCTGGTTGAATACCACTGTGTTAACATCTTGAAGTGCAGTGGTAACACTGATTAGACAGTACATCCTGCAATCTAGCTGGTTGAATACTACTGTGTTAACATCTTGAAGTGCAGTGGTAACACTGATTAGACAATACATCCTGCAATCTAGCTGGTTGAATACCACTGTGTTAACATCTTGAAGTGCAGTGGTAACACTGATAAGACAATACATGCTGCAATCTAGCTGGTTGAATACTACTGTGTTAACATCTTGAAGTGCAGTGGTAACACTGATTAGACAAAACATCCTGCAATCCAGCTGGTAGCTTACTACTGTGTTAACATCTTGAAGTGCAGTGGTAACACTGATTAGACAATACATCCTGCAGATAATTACAGAGGTATAAATCTACTTAGTATACTGGGAAAGGTATTCGTATATATCATTAACAAAAGATTAACATTCTGGGCTGATACATTTGATAAAATAGACGAATCGCAAGCTGGGTTCAGGGCGGGATATAGCACAGTAGACAATATTTTCATACTAAATTCGATAATCCAGAAGTGTCTTGGTACAAAAGGTAATAAATTGTATGCCTTGTTTATAGATTTTAAAAAAGCATTTGACTCGATACATAGAACAAAACTATGGGGGGTTATGGAGAAACATGGCGTTAGCCCTAGGATGAATACATTGCTAAGGAATATTTATGACAATGTTAAAGTTTGCATCAGAAATAATCATGAAATTTCGGATTCTTTTATCTGCAATGCTGGTCTGAGACAAGGTTGTATTTTGAGCCCATTTCTGTTTTCGATGTTTATAAATGAATTTGCATTGATAATCCATAGTGGTGGCTCTCATGGAGTTCAGTTACACCCTTATTTAACCGAATTGTTCTTACTATTGTTTGCTGACGATATGATTTTATTTTCAACAACCATTGTTGGACTACAGCGGCATATAAACGCATTAGAACATTATTGTGAAAATACAGGCTTAAGTATCAATATGAAGAAAACTAAAGTTGTAGTATTCAAAAATGGAGGTAAGCTATCTAAAACCGAAAAGTGGTATTATAAAGGCCACCAGCTTTGTGTAACGAAATCATATAAGTATCTTGGAGTTTATTTTTCAAATCGCCTTTGCTTTTCAGATCATTCAAAATATTGTTCTACACAAGCCAAAAAAGTACTAATTGGTGTTTTAAAAAGTATTTCAAAACTTGTGGATATTGATTGTAATTCTTTTTTCAAAATATTTGATTCAAAAATTGTTCCTATTTTATTGTATGGCGCAGAGGTATGGGGATTCAAACATTTTGAAGTTATTGAGAAAATACACTTATACGCTTGTAAAAAATTCCTAGGAGTAAAGATTAACACTCCGAGCAATATGGTGTATGGTGAATGTGGCAGATTCCCAATTCACATATTCGCAAAAGTGAAAATAATAAAATTTTGGATACGTCTTTTGAATATGCCCTCATATAGATACCCTAGACAATGCTATGACATGATGTTGATGTATGATAAGAATGGAAAGACAAATTGGGTATCCAACATTCGTAAATTATTAAATAATGTTGGTTTTGGTGACATATGGCTGAGCCAAAAAGTTGATTTTAATTCCAATTTTGTAAATATTTTTATGCAAAGACTGAAATATATATTTACACAAGAATGGTGTATGTCACTATCACTTGCAATCCAGCTGGTAGCTTACTACTGTGTTAACATCTTGAAGTGCAGTGGTAACACTGATTAGACAATACATCCTGCAATCAAGCTGGTAGCTAACTACTGTGTTAACATCTTGAAGTGCAGTGGAAACACTGATTAGACAATACATCCTGCAGTCCAGCTGGTAGCTTACTACTGTGTTAACATATTGACGTGCAGTGGTAACACTGATTAGACAATACATCTTGCAATCCAGCTCGTTGAATACTACTGTGTTAACATGTACATCTTGAAGTGCAGTGGTAACACTGATTAGACAATACATCTTGCAATCCAGCTGGTTGAATACTACTGTGTTAACATCTTGAAGTGCAGTGGTAACACTGATTAGACAATACATCCTGCAATCCAGCTGGTAGCTTACTACTGTGTTAACATCTTGAAGTGCAGTGGTAACACTGATTAGACAAAACATCCTGCAATCCAGCTGGTTGAATACTACTGTGTTAACATCTTGAAGTGCAGTGGTAACACTGATTAGACAATACATCCTGCAATCCAGCTGGTAGCTTACTACTGTGTTAACATCTTCAAGTGCAGTGGTAACACTGATTAGACAATACATCTTGCAATCCAGCTGGTTGAATACCACTGTGTTAACATCTTGAAGTGCAGTGGTAACACTGATTAGACAGTACATCCTGCAATCTAGCTGGTTGAATACTACTGTGTTAACATCTTGAAGTGCAGTGGTAACACTGATTAGACAATACATCCTGCAATCTAGCTGGTTGAATACCACTGTGTTAACATCTTGAAGTGCAGTGGTAACACTGATTAGACAATACATGCTGCAATCTAGCTGGTTGAATACTACTGTGTTAACATCTTGAAGTGCAGTGGTAACACTGATTAGACAAAACATCCTGCAATCCAGCTGGTAGCTTACTACTGTGTTAACATCTTGAAGTGCAGTGGTAACACTGATTAGACAATACATCCTGCAATCTAGCTGGTTAAATACTACTGTGTTAACATCATGAAGTGCAGTGGTAACACTGATTAGATAATACATCCTGCAATCCAGCTGGTAGCTTACTACTGTGTTAACATCTTGAAGTGCAGTGGTAACACTGATTAGACAATACATCCTGCAATCTAGCTGGTTGAATACCACTGTGTGAACATCTTGAAGTGCAGTGGTAACACTGATTAGATAATACATCCTGGAATCCAGCTGGTAGCTTACTCCTGTGTTAACATCTTGAAGTGCAGTGGTAACACTGATTAGACAATACATCTTGCAATCCAGCTGGCTGAATACCACTGTGTTAACATCTTGCAGTGCAGTGGTAACACTGATTAGACAAAACATCCTGCAATCCAGCTGGTAGCTTACTACTGTGTTAACATCTTGAAGTGCAGTGGTAACACTGATTAGACAATACATCCTGCAATCCAGCTGGTAGCTTACTACTGTGTTAACATCTTGAAGTGCAGTGGTAACACTGATTAGATAATACATCCTGGAATCCAGCTGGTA
The DNA here is from genome assembly GCA_916613615.1 of Steromphala cineraria. Taxonomy (NCBI): domain Eukaryota; kingdom Metazoa; phylum Mollusca; class Gastropoda; order Trochida; family Trochidae; genus Steromphala; species Steromphala cineraria. Next base: position 29,067,749 of record OU744723.1, on the reverse strand, counting down.
GCTTACTACTGTGTTAATATCTTGAAGTGCAGTGGTAACACTGATTAGACAATACATCCTGCAATCCAGCTGGTTGAATACTACTATGTTAACATCTTGAAGTGCAGTGGTAACACTGATTAGACAAAACATCCTGCAATCCAGCTGGTAGCTTACTACTGTGTTAACATCTTGAAGTGCAGTGGTAACACTGATTAAACAATACATCCTGCAATCCAGCTGGTAGCTTACTACTGTGTTAACATCTTGAAGTGCAGTGGTAACACTGATTAGACAATACATCCTGCAATCCAGCTGGTTGAATACTACTGTGTTAACATCTTGAAGTGCAGTGGTAACACTGATTAGACAATACATTCTGCAATCCAGCTGGTTAAATACTACTGTGTTTACATCTTGAAGTGCAGTGGTAACACTGATTAGACAATACATCCTGCAATCCAGCTGTAGCTTACTACTGTGTTAACATCTTGAAGTGCAGTGGTAACACTGATTAGACAATACATCTTGCAATCCAGCTGGCTGAATACCACTGTGTTAACATCTTGCAGTGCAGTGGTAACACTGATTAGACAATACATCTTGCAATCCAGCTGGTAGCTTACTACTGTGTTAACATCTTGAAGTGCAGTGGTAACACTGATTAGACAAAACATCCTGCAATCGAGCTGGTAGCTTACTACTGTGTTAACATCTTGAAGTGCAGTGGTATCACTGATTAGACAAAACATCTTGCAATCCAGCTGGCTGAATACCACTGTGTTAACATCTTGCAGTGCAGTGGTAACACTGATTAGACAATACATCTTGCAATCCAGCTGGTAGCTTACTACTGTGTTAACATCTTGAAGTGCAGTGGTAACACTGATTAGACAATACATCCTGCAATCCAGCTGTAGCTTACTACTGTGTTAACATCTTGAAGTGCAGTGGTAACACTGATTAGACAATACATCTTGCAATCCAGCTGGCTGAATACCACTGTGTTAACATCTTGCAGTGCAGTGGTAACACTGATTAGACAATACATCTTGCAATCCAGCTGGTAGCTTACTACTGTGTTAACATCTTGAAGTGCAGTGGTAACACTGATTAGACAATACATCCTGCAATCTAGCTGGTTGAATACTACTGTGTTAACATCTTGAAGTGCTGTGGTAACACTGATTAGATAATACATCCTGCAATCCAGCTGGTTAAATACCACTGTGTTAACATCTTGAAGTGCAGTGGTAACACTGATTAGACAATACATCCTGCAATCCAGCTGGTAGCTCACTACTTTGTTAACATCTTGAAGTGCAGTGGTAACACTGATTAGACAAAACATCCTGCAATCCAGCTGGTAGCTTACTACTTTGTTAACATCTTGAAGTGCAGTGGAAACACTGATTAGACAGTACATCCTGCAATCTAGCTGGTTGAATACTACTGTGTTAACATCTTGAAGTGCAGTGGTAACACTGATTAGACAATACATCCTGCAATCTAGCTGGTTGAATAACACTGTGTTAACATCTTGAAGTGCAGTGGTAACACTGATTAGACAATACATGCTGCAATCTAGCTGGTTGAATACTACTGTGTTAACATCTTGAAGTGCAGTGGTAACACTTATTAGACAAAACATCCTGCAATCCAGCTGGTAGCTTACTACTGTGTTAACATCTTGAAGTGCAGTGGTAACACTGATTAGACAATACATCCTGCAATATAGCTGGTTGAATACCACTGTGTGACCATCTTGAAGTGCAGTGGTAACACTGATTAGATAATACATCCTGCAATCCAGCTGGTAGCTTACTACTGTGTTAACATCTTGAAGTGCAGTGGTAACACTGATTAGACAATACATCCTGCAATCTAGCTGGTTGAATACTACTGTGTTAACATCTTGAAGTGCAGTGGTAACACTGATTAGACAAAACATCCTGCAATCGAGCTGGTAGCTAACTACTGTGTTAACATCTTGAAGTGCTGTGGTAACACTGATTAGATAATACTTCCTGCAATCGAGCTGGTAGCTTACTACTGTGTTAACATCTTGAAGTGCAGTGGTAACACTGATTAGACAATACATCCTGCAATCCAGCTGGTAGCTTACTACTGTGTTAACATCTTGAAGTGCAGTGGTAACACTGATTAGACAAAATTTCCTGCAATCCAGCTGGTAGCTTACTACTGTGTTAACATCTTGAAGTGCAGTGGTAACACTGATTAGACAATACATCCTGCAATCCAGCTGGTTGAATACTACTGTGTTAACATCTTGAAGTGCAGTGGTAACACTGATTAGACAATACATTCTGCAATCCAGCTGGTTAAATACTACTGTGTTTACATCTTGAAGTGCAGTGGTAACACTGATTAAACAATACATCCTGCAATCCAGCTGTAGCTTACTACTGTGTTAACATCTTGAAGTGCAGTGGTAACACTGATTAGACAATACATCCTGCAATCCAGCTGGTAGCTTACTACTGTGTTAACATCTTGAAGTGCAGTGGTAACACTGATTAGACAATACATCCTGCAATCCAGCTGGTTGAATACTACTGTGTTAACATCTTGAAGTGCAGTGGTAACACTGATTAGACAATACATTCTGCAATCCAGCTTGTTAAATACTACTGTGTTTACATCTTGAAGTGCAGTGGTAACACTGATTAGATAATACATCCTGCAATCCAGCTGTAGCTTACTACTGTGTTAACATCTTGAAGTGCAGTGGTAACACTGATTAGACAATACATCTTGCAATCCAGCTGGCTGAATACCACTGTGTTAACATCTTGCAGTGCAGTGGTAACACTGATTAGACAATACATCTTGCAATCCAGCTGGTAGCTTACTACTGTGTTAACATCTTGAAGTGCAGTGGTAACACTGATTAGACAAAACATCCTGCAATCGAGCTGGTAGCTTACTACTGTGTTAACATCTTGAAGTGCAGTGGTAACACTGATTAGACAATACATCCTGCAATCCAGCTGGTAGCTTACTACTGTGTTAACATCTTGAAGTGCAGTGGTAACACTGATTAGACAATACATCCTGCAATCTAGCTGGTTGAATACTACTGTGTTAACATCTTGAAGTGCTGTGGTAACACTGATTAGACAATACATCCTGCAATCTAGCTGGTTGAATACTACTGTGTTAACATCTTGAAGTGCTGTGGTAACACTGATTAGATAATACATCCTGCAATCCAGCTGGTAGCTTACTACTTTGTTAACATCTTGAAGTGCAGTGGTAACACTGATTAGACAAAACATCCTGCAATCCAGCTGGTAGCTTACTACTTTGTTAACATCTTGAAGTGCAGTGGAAACACTGATTAGACAGTACATCCTGCAATCTAGCTGGTTGAATACTACTGTGTTAACATCTTGAAGTGCACTGGTAACACTGATTAGACAAAACATCCTGCAATCTAGCTGGTTGAATACTACTGTGCTAACATCTTGAAGTGCTGTGGTAACACTGATTAGACAATACATGCTGCAATCTAGCTGGTTGAATACTACTGTGTTAACATCTTGAAGTGCTGTGGTAACACTGATTAGATAATACATCCTGCAATCCAGCTGGTAGCTTACTACTGTGTTAACATCTTGAAGTGCAGTGGTAACACTGATTAGACAATACATCCTGCAATCAAGCTGGTAGCTAACTACTGTGTTAACATCTTGAAGTGCAGTGGAAACACTGATTAGACAATACATCCTGCAATCCAGCTGGTAGCTTACTACTGTGTTAACATATTGACGTGCAGTGGTAACACTGATTAGACAATACATCTTGCAATCCAGCTGGTTGAATACTACTGTGTTAACATCTTGAAGTGCAGTGGTAACACTGATTAACAATACATCCTGCAATCCAGCTGGTTGAATACTACTGTGTTAACATCTTGAAGTGCAGTGGTAACACTGATTAGACAATACATCCTGCAATCAAGCTGGTTGAATACTACTGTGTTAACATCTTGAAGTGCAGTGGTAACACTGATTAGACAATACATCCTGCAATCCAGCTGGTAGCTTACTACTGTGTTAACATCTTGAAGTGCAGTGGTAACACTGATTAGACAATACATCCTGCAATCAAGCTGGTAGCTTACTACTGTGTTAATATCTTGAAGTGCAGTGGTAACACTGATTAGACAATACATCCTGCAATCCAGCTGGTTGAATACTACTGTGTTAACATCTTGAAGTGCAGTGGTAACACTGATTAGACAATACATCCTGCAATCCAGCTGGTTGAATACTACTGTGTTAACATCTTGAAGTTCAGTGGTAACACTGATTAGACAATACATCCTGTAATAGAGCTGGTAGCTAACTACTGTGTTAACATCTTGAAGTGCAGTGGTGACACTGATTAGACAATACATCTTGCAATCCAGCTGGTTGAATACCACTGTGTTAACATCTTGAAGTGCAGTGGTAACACTGATTAGACAATACATCCTGCAATCCAGCTGGTAGCTTACTACTGTGTTAACATCTTGAAGTGCAGTGGTAACACTGATTAGATAATACATCCTGCAATCCAGCTGGTTGAATACTACTGTGTTAACACCTTGAAGTGCAGTGGTGACACTGATTAGACAATACATCTTGCAATCCAGCTGGTTGAATACCACTGTGTTAACATCTTGAAGTGCAGTGGTAACACTGATTAGACAATACATCCTGGAATCCAGCTGGTATCTTACTACTGTAATAACATCTTGAAGTGCAGTGGTAACACTGATTAGACAATACATCCGGCAATCAAGCTGGTTGAATACTACTATGTTAACATCTTGAAGTGCAGTGGTAACACTGATTAGACAAAACATCCTGCAATCCAGCTGGTAGCTTACTACTTTGTTAACATCTTGGAGTGCAGTGGTAACACTGATTAGACAATACATTCTGCAATCCAGCTGGTTAAATACTACTGTGTTTACATCTTGAAGTGCAGTGGTAACACTGATTAGACAATACATCCTGCAATCCAGCTGTAGCTTACTACTGTGTTAACATCTTGAAGTGCAGTGGTAACACTGATTAGACAATACATCTTGCAATCCAGCTGGCTGAATACCACTGTGTTAACATCTTGCAGTGCAGTGGTAACACTGATTAGACAATACATCTTGCAATCCAGCTGGTAGCTTACTACTGTGTTAACATCTTGAAGTGCAGTGGTAACACTGATTAGACAAAACATCCTGCAATCGAGCTGGTAGCTTACTACTGTGTTAACATCTTGAAGTGCAGTGGTATCACTGATTAGACAATACATCCTGCAATCCAGCTGGTAGCTTACTACTGTGTTAACATCTTGAAGTGCAGTGGTAACACTGATTAGAGAATACATCTTGCAATCCAGCTGGCTGAATACCACTGTGTTAACATCTTGCAGTGCAGTGGTAACACTGATTAGACAATACATCTTGCAATCCAGCTGGTAGCTTACTACTGTGTTAACATCTTGAAGTGCAGTGGTAACACTGATTAGACAATACATCCTGCAATCCAGCTGTAGCTTACTACTGTGTTAACATCTTGAAGTGCAGTGGTAACACTGATTAGACAATACATCTTGCAATCCAGCTGGCTGAATACCACTGTGTTAACATCTTGCAGTGCAGTGGTAACACTGATTAGACAATACATCTTGCAATCCAGCTGGTAGCTTACTACTGTGTTAACATCTTGAAGTGCAGTGGAAACACTGATTAGACAGTACATCCTGCAATCTAGCTGGTTGAATACTACTGTGTTAACATCTTGAAGTGCAGTGGTAACACTGATTAGACAATACATCCTGCAATCTAGCTGGTTGAATAACACTGTGTTAACATCTTGAAGTGCAGTGGTAACACTGATTAGACAATACATGCTGCAATCTAGCTGGTTGAATACTACTGTGTTAACATCTTGAAGTGCAGTGGTAACACTGATTAGACAAAACATCCTGCAATCCAGCTGGTAGCTTACTACTGTGTTAACATCTTGAAGTGCAGTGGTAACACTGATTAGACAATACATCCTGCAATATAGCTGGTTGAATACCACTGTGTGAACATCTTGAAGTGCAGTGGTAACACTGATTAGATAATACATCCTGCAATCCAGCTGGTAGCTTACTACTGTGTTAACATCTTGAAGTGCAGTGGTAACACTGATTAGACAATACATCCTGCAATCTAGCTGGTTGAATACTACTGTGTTAACATCTTGAAGTGCAGTGGTAACACTGATTAGACAAAACATCCTGCAATCGAGCTGGTAGCTAACTTCTGTGTTAACATCTTGAAGTGCTGTGGTAACACTGATTAGATAATACTTCCTGCAATCGAGCTGGTAGCTTACTACTGTGTTAACATCTTGAAGTGCAGTGGTAACACTGATTAGACAATACATCCTGCAATCCAGCTGGTAGCTTACTACTGTGTTAACATCTTGAAGTGCAGTGGTAACACTGATTAGACAAAACATCCTGCAATCCAGCTGGTAGCTTACTACTGTGTTAACATCTTGAAGTGCAGTGGTAACACTGATTAGACAATACATCCTGCAATCCAGCTGGTAGCTTACTACTTTGTTAACATCTTGAAGTGCAGTGGTAACACTGATTAGACAATACATCCTGCAATCCAGCTGGTTGAATACTACTGTGTTAACATCTTGAAGTGCAGTGGTAACACTGATTAGACAATACATTCTGCAATCCAGCTGGTTAAATACTACTGTGTTTACATCTTGAAGTGCAGTGGTAACACTGATTAAACAATACATCCTGGAATCCAGCTGTAGCTTACTACTGTGTTAACATCTTGAAGTGCAGTGGTAACACTGATTAGACAATACATCCTGCAATCCAGCTGGTAGCTTACTACTGTGTTAACATCTTGAAGTGCAGTGGTAACACTGATTAGACAATACATCCTGCAATCCAGCTGGTTGAATACTACTGTGTTAACATCTTGAAGTGCAGTGGTAACACTGATTAGACAATACATTCTGCAATCCAGCTTGTTAAATACTACTGTGTTTACATCTTGAAGTGCAGTGGTAACACTGATTAGACAATACATCCTGCAATCCAGCTGTAGCTTACTACTGTGTTAACATCTTGAAGTGCAGTGGTAACACTGATTAGACAATACATCTTGCAATCCAGCTGGCTGAATACCACTGTGTTAACATCTTGCAGTGCAGTGGTAACACTGATTAGACAATACATCTTGCAATCCAGCTGGTAGCTTACTACTGTGTTAACATCTTGAAGTGCAGTGGTAACACTGATTAGACAAAACATCCTGCAATCGAGCTGGTAGCTTACTACTGTGTTAACATCTTGAAGTGCAGTGGTAACACTGATTAGACAATACATCCTGCAATCCAGCTGGTAGCTTACTACTGTGTTAACATCTTGAAGTGCAGTGGTAACACTGATTAGACAATACATCCTGCAATCTAGCTGGTTGAATACTACTGTGTTAACATCTTGAAGTGCTGTGGTAACACTGATTAGATAATACATCCTGCAATCCAGCTGGTTGAATACCACTGTGTTAACATCTTGAAGTGCAGTGGTAACACTGATTAGACAATACATCCTGCAATCCAGCTGGTAGCTTACTACTTTGTTAACATCTTGAAGTGCAGTGGTAACACTGATTAGACAAAACATCCTGCAATCCAGCTGGTAGCTTACTACTTTGTTAACATCTTGAAGTGCAGTGGAAACACTGATTAGACAGTACATCCTGCAATCTAGCTGGTTGAATACTACTGTGTTAACATCTTGAAGTGCAGTGGTAACACTGATTAGACAATACATCCTGCAATCCAGCTGGTTGAATACTACTGTGTTAACATCTTGAAGTGCAGTGGTAACACTGATTAGACAATACATTCTGCAATCCAGCTGGTTAAATACTACTGTGTTTACATCTTGAAGTGCAGTGGTAACACTGATTAAACAATACATCCTGCAATCCAGCTGTAGCTTACTACTGTGTTAACATCTTGAAGTGCAGTGGTAACACTGATTAGACAATACATCCTGCAATCCAGCTGGTTGAATACTACTGTGTTAACATCTTGAAGTGCAGTGGTAACACTGATTAGACAATACATTCTGCAATCCAGCTTGTTAAATACTACTGTGTTTACATCTTGAAGTGCAGTGGTAACACTGATTAGACAATACATCCTGCAATCCAGCTGTAGCTTACTACTGTGTTAACATCTTGAAGTGCAGTGGTAACACTGATTAGACAATACATCTTGCAATCCAGCTGGCTGAATACCACTGTGTTAACATCTTGCAGTGCAGTGGTAACACTGATTAGACAATACATCTTGCAATCCAGCTGGTAGCTTACTACTGTGTTAACATCTTGAAGTGCAGTGGTAACACTGATTAGATAATACATCCTGCAATCTAGCTGGTTGAATACTACTGTGTTAACATCTTGAAGTGCAGTGGTAACACTGATTAGACAAAACATCCTGCAATCGAGCTGGTAGCTAACTACTGTGTTAACATCTTGAAGTGCTGTGGTAACACTGATTAGATAATACTTCCTGCAATCGAGCTGGTAGCTTACTACTGTGTTAACATCTTGAAGTGCAGTGGTAACACTGATTAGACAATACATCCTGCAATCCAGCTGGTAGCTTACTACTGTGTTAACATCTTGAAGTGCAGTGGTAACACTGATTAGACAAAACATCCTGCAATCCAGCTGGTAGCTTACTACTGTGTTAACATCTTGAAGTGCAGTGGTAACACTGATTAGACAATACATCCTGCAATCCAGCTGGTAGCTTACTACTGTGTTAACATCTTGAAGTGCAGTGGTAACACTGATTAGACAATACATCCTGCAATCCAGCTGGTTGAATACTACTGTGTTAACATCTTGAAGTGCAGTGGTAACACTGATTAGACAATACATTCTGCAATCCAGCTGGTTAAATACTACTGTGTTTACATCTTGAAGTGCAGTGGTAACACTGATTAAACAATACATCCTGCAATCCAGCTGTAGCTTACTACTGTGTTAACATCTTGAAGTGCAGTGGTAACACTGATTAGACAATACATCCTGCAATCCAGCTGGTTGAATACTACTGTGTTAACATCTTGAAGTGCAGTGGTAACACTGATTAGACAATACATTCTGCAATCCAGCTTGTTAAATACTACTGTGTTTACATCTTGAAGTGCAGTGGTAACACTGATTAGACAATACATCCTGCAATCCAGCTGTAGCTTACTACTGTGTTAACATCTTGAAGTGCAGTGGTAACACTGATTAGACAATACATCTTGCAATCCAGCTGGCTGAATACCACTGTGTTAACATCTTGCAGTGCAGTGGTAACACTGATTAGACAATACATCTTGCAATCCAGCTGGTAGCTTACTACTGTGTTAACATCTTGAAGTGCAGTGGTAACACTGATTAGACAAAACATCCTGCAATCGAGCTGGTAGCTTACTACTGTGTTAACATCTTGAAGTGCAGTGGTAACACTGATTAGACAATACATCCTGCAATCCAGCTGGTAGCTTACTACTGTGTTAACATCTTGAAGTGCAGTGGTAACACTGATTAGACAATACATCCTGCAATCTAGCTGGTTGAATACTACTGTGTTAACATCTTGAAGTGCTGTGGTAACACTGATTAGATAATACATCCTGCAATCCAGCTGGTTGAATACCACTGTGTTAACATCTTGAAGTGCAGTGGTAACACTGATTAGACAATACATCCTGCAATCCAGCTGGTAGCTTACTACTTTGTTAACATCTTGAAGTGCAGTGGAAACACTGATTAGACAGTACATCCTGCAATCTAGCTGGTTGAATACTACTGTGTTAACATCTTGAAGTGCAGTGGTAACACTAATTAGACAATACATCCTGCAATCTAGCTGGTTGAATAACACTGTGTTAACATCTTGAAGTGCAGTGGTAACACTGATTAGACAATACATGCTGCAATCTAGCTGGTTGAATACTACTGTGTTAACATCTTGAAGTGCTGTGGTAACACTGATTAGATAATACATCCTGCAATCCAGCTGGTAGCTTACTACTGTGTTAACATCTTGAAGTGCAGTGGTAACACTGATTAGACAATACATCCTGCAATCAAGCTGGTAGCTAACTACTGTGTTAACATCTTGAAGTGCAGTGGAAACACTGATTAGACAATACATCCTGCAATCCAGCTGGTAGCTTACTACTGTGTTAACATATTGACGTGCAGTGGTAACACTGATTAGACAATACATCTTGCAATCCAGCTGGTTGAATACTACTGTGTTAACATCTTGAAGTGCAGTGGTAACACTGATTAGATAATACATCCTGCAATCCAGCTGGTAGCTTACTACTGTGTTAACATCTTGAAGTGCAGTGGTAACACTGATTAGACAATACATCCTGCAATCAAGCTGGTAGCTAACTACTGTGTTAACATCTTGAAGTGCAGTGGAAACACTGATTAGACAATACATCCTGCAATCCAGCTGGTAGCTTACTACTGTGTTAACACATTGACGTGCAGTGGTAACACTGATTAGACAATACATCCTGCAATCCAGCTGGTAGCTTACTACTGTGTTAACATCTTGAAGTGCAGTGGTAACACTGATTAGACAATACATCCTGCAATCAAGCTGGTAGCTTACTACTGTGTTAATATCTTGAAGTGCAGTGGTAACACTGATTAGACAATACATCCTGCAATCCAGCTGGTTGAATACTATTGTGTTAACATCTTGAAGTGCAGTGGAAACACTGATTAGACAATACATCCTGCAATCCAGCTGGTTGAATACCACTGTGTTAACATCTTGAAGTTCAGTGGTAACACTGATTAGACAATACATCCTGTAATAGAGCTGGTAGCTAACTACTGTGTTAACATCTTGAAGTGCAGTGGTGACACTGATTAGACAATACATCTTGCAATCCAGCTGGTTGAATACCACTGTGTTAACATCTTGAAGTGCAGTGGTAACACTGATTAGACAATACATCCTGCAATCCAGCTGGTAGCTTACTACTGTGTTAACATCTTGAAGTGCAGTGGTAACACTGATTAGATAATACATCCTGCAATCCAGCTGGTTGAATACAACTGTGTTAACACCTTGAAGTGCAGTGGTGACACTGATTAGACAATACATCTTGCAATCCAGCTGGTTGAATACCACTGTGTTAACATCTTGAAGTGCAGTGGTAACACTGATTAGACAATACATCCTGGAATCCAGCTGGTAGCTTACTACTGTAATAACATCTTGAAGTGCAGTGGTAACACTGATTAGACAATACATCCTGCAATCAAGCTGGTTGAATACTACTATGTTAACATCTTGAAGTGCAGTGGTAACACTGATTAGACAAAACATCCTGCCATCCAGCTGGTAGCTTACTACTTTGTTAACATCTTGGAGTGCAGTGGTAACACTGATTAGACAATACAGACCTGCAATCTAGCTGGTTGAATACAACTGTGTTAACATCTTGAAGTGCAGTGGTAACACTGATTAGACAATACATCCTGCAATTTAGCTGGTTGAATACCACTTTGTGAACATCTTGAAGTGCAGTGGTAACACTGATTAGACAATACATCCTGCAATCTAGCTGGTTGAATACCACTGTGTTAACATCTTGAAGTGCAGTGGTAACACTGATTAGACAAAACATCCTGCAATCCAGCTGGTAGCTTACTACTGTGTTAACATCTTGAAGTGCAGTGGTAACACTGATTAGACAAAACATCCTGCAATCGAGCTGGTAGCTTACTACTGTGTTAACATCTTGAAGTGTTGTGGTAACACTGATTAGATAATACATCCTGCAATCCAGCTGGTAGCTTACTACTGTGTTAACATCTTGAAGTGCAGTGGTAACACTGATTAGACAATACATCCTGCAATCAAGCTGGTAGCTAACTACTGTGTTAACATCTTGAAGTGCAGTGGTAACACTGATTAGACAAAACATCCTGCAATCCAGCTGGTAGCTTACTACTGTGTTAACATCTTGAAGTGCAGTGGTAACACTGATTAGACAAAACATCCTGCAATCGAGCTGGTAGCTTACTACTGTGTTAACATCTTGAAGTGTTGTGGTAACACTGATTAGACAATACATCCTGCAATCCAGCTGGTAGCTTACTACTGTGTTAACATCTTGAAGTGCAGTGGTAACACTGATTAGATAATACATCCTGCAATCCAGCTGGTTGAATACAACTGTGTTAACACCTTAAAGTGCAGTGGTGACACTGATTAGACAATACATCTTGCAATCCAGCTGGTTGAATACCACTGTGTTAACATCTTGAAGTGCAGTGGTAACACTGATTAGACAATACATCCTGGAATCCAGCTGGTAGCTTACTACTGTAATAACATCTTGAAGTGCAGTGGTAACACTGATTAGACAATACATCCTGCAATCTAGCTGGTTGAATACTACTATGTTAACATCTTGAAGTGCAGTGGTAACACTGATTAGACAAAACATCCTGCCATCCAGCTGGTAGCTTACTACTTTGTTAACATCTTGGAGTGCAGTGGTAACACTGATTAGACAATACAGACCTGCAATCTAGCTGGTTGAATACTACTGTGTTAACATCTTGAAGTGCAGTGGTAACACTGATTAGACAATACATCCTGCAATTTAGCTGGTTGAATACCACTTTGTGAACATCTTGAAGTGCAGTGGTAACACTGATTAGACAATACATCCTGCAATCTAGCTGGTTGAATACCACTGTGTTAACATCTTGAAGTGCAGTGGTAACACTGATTAGACAAAACATCCTGCAATCCAGCTGGTAGCTTACTACTGTGTTAACATCTTGAAGTGCAGTGGTAACACTGATTAGACAAAACATCCTGCAATCGAGCTGGTAGCTTACTACTGTGTTAACATCTTGAAGTGTTGTGGTAACACTGATTAGATAATACATCCTGCAATCCAGCTGGTAGCTTACTACTGTGTTAACATCTTGAAGTGCAGTGGTAACACTGATTAGACAATACATCCTGCAATCAAGCTGATAGCTAACTACTGTGTTAACATCTTGAAGTGCAGTGGTAACACTGATTAGACAAAACATCCTGCAATCCAGCTGGTAGCTTACTACTGTGTTAACATCTTGAAGTGCAGTGGTAACACTGATTAGACAAAACATCCTGCAATCGAGCTGGTAGCTTACTACTGTGTTAACATCTTGAAGTGTTGTGGTAACACTGATTAGATAATACATCCTGCAATCCAGCTGGTAGCTTACTACTGTGTTAACATCTTGAAGTGCAGTGGTAACACTGATTAGACAATACATCCTGCAATCAAGCTGGTAGCTAACTACTGTGTTAACATCTTGAAGTGCAGTGGAAACACTGATTAGACAATACATCCTGCAATCCAGCTGGTAGCTTACTACTGTGTTAACATATTGAAGTGCAGTGGTAACACTGATTAGACAATACATCTTGCAATCCAGCTGGTTGAATACTACTGTGTTAACATCTTGAAGTGCAGTGGTAACACTGATTAACAATACATCCTGCAATCCAGCTGGTTGAATACTACTGTGTTAACATCTTGAAGTGCAGTGGTAACACTGATTAGACAATACATCCTGCAATCAAGCTGGAAACTAACTACTGTGTTAACATCTTGAAGTGCAGTGGTAACACTGATTAGACAATACATCCTGCAATCCAGCTGGTAGCTTACTACTGTGTTAACATCTTGAAGTGCAGTGGTAACACTGATTAGACAATACATCCTGCAATCAAGCTGGTAGCTTACTACTTTGTTAACATCTTGGAGTGCAGTGGTAACACTGATTAGACAATACAGACCTGCAATCTAGCTGGTTGAATACTACTGTGTTAACATCTTGAAGTGCAGTGGTAACACTGATTAGACAATACATCCTGCAATTTAGCTGGTTGAATACCACTTTGTGAACATCTTGAAGTGCAGTGGTAACACTGATTAGACAATACATCCTGCAATCTAGCTGGTTGAATACCACTGTGTTAACATCTTGAAGTGCAGTGGTAACACTGATTAGACAAAACATCCTGCAATCCAGCTGGTAGCTTACTACTGTGTTAACATCTTGAAGTGCAGTGGTAACACTGATTAGACAAAACATCCTGCAATCGAGCTGGTAGCTTACTACTGTGTTAACATCTTGAAGTGTTGTGGTAAAACTGATTAGATAATACATCCTGCAATCCAGCTGGTAGCTTACTACTGTGTTAACATCTTGAAATGCAGTGGTAACACTGATTAGACAATACATCCTGCAATCAAGCTGGTAGCTAACTACTGTGTTAACATCTTGAAGTGCAGTGGTAACACTGATTAGACAAAACATCCTGCAATCCAGCTGGTAGCTTACTACTGTGTTAACATCTTGAAGTGCAGTGGTAACACTGATTAGACAAAACATCCTGCAATCGAGCTGGTAGCTTACTACTGTGTTAAGCCCTTGAAGTGTTGTGGTAACACTGATTAGATAATACATCCTGCAATCCAGCTGGTAGCTTACTACTGTGTTAACATCTTGAAGTGCAGTGGTAACACTGATTAGACAATACATCCTGCAATCCAGCTGGTTGAATACTACTATGTTAACATCTTGAAGTGCAGTGGTAACACTTATTAGAGAAAACATCCTGCAATCAAGCTGGTAGCTTACTACTGTGTTAACATCTTGAAGTGCAGTGGCAACAATGATTAGACAAAACATCCTGCAATCGAGCTTGTAGCTTACTACTTTGTTAACATCTTGACGTGCAGTGGTAACACTGATTAGACAATACATCCTGCAATCCAGCTGGTTGAAAACTACTGTGTTAACATCTTGAAGTGCAGTGGTAACACTGATTAGACAATACATCCTGCAATCCAGCTGGTAGCTTACTACTGTGTTAACATCTTGAACTGCAGTGGTAACACTGATAAGACAATACATCCTGCAATCCAGCTGGTAGCTTACTACTGTGTTAACATCTTGAAGTGCAGTGGTAACACTGATTAGACAATACATCTTGCAATCCAGCTGGTTGAATACCACTGTGTTAACATCTTGAAGTGCAGTGGTAACACTGATGAGACAATACATCCTGCAATCCAGCTGGTTGAATACTACTTTGTTAACATCTTGAAGTGCAGTGGTAACACTGATTAGACAAAACACCCTACAATCCAGCTGGTAGCTTACTACTGTGTTAACATCTTGAAGTGCAGTGGTAACACTGATTAGACAATACATCTTGCAATCCAGCTGGTTGATTACTACTGTGTTAACATCTTCAAGTGCAGTGGTAACACTGATTAGACAATACATTCTGCAATCCAGCTGGTTAAATACTACTGTGTTTACATCTTGAAGTGGTGTGGTAAGACTGATTAGACAATACATCCTGCAATCCCGCTGTAGCTTACTACTGTGTTAACATCTTGAAGTGCAGTGGTAACACTGATTAGACAAAACATCCTGCAATCGAGCTGGTAGCTTACTACTGTGTTAACATCTTGAAGTGCAGTGGTAACACTGATTAGACAATACATCCTGCAATCCAGCTGGTAGCTTACCACTGTGTTAACATCTTGAAGTGCAGTGGTAACACTGATTAGACAATACATCCTGCAATCCAGCTGGTAGCTTACTACTTTGTTAACATCTTGAAGTGCAGTGGTAACACTGATAAGACAAAACATCCTGCAATCCAGCAGGTAGCTTACTACTTTGTTAACATCTTGAAGTGCAGTGGTAACACTGATTAGACAGTACATCCTGCAATCTAGCTGGTTGAATACTACTGTGTTAACATCTTGAAGTGCAGTGGTAACACTGATTAGACAATACATCCTGCAATCTAGCTGGTTGAATACCACTGTGTTAACATCTTGAAGTGCAGTGGTAACACTGATTAGACAATACATGCTGCAATCTAGCTGGTTGAATACTACTGTGTTAACATCTTGAAGTGCAGTGGTAACACTGATTAGACAAAACATCCTGCAATCCAGCTGGTAGCTTACTACTGTGTTAACATCTTGAAGTGCAGTGGTAACACTGATTAGACAATACATCCTGCAATCTAGCTGGTTGAATACTACTGTGTTAACATCATGAAGTGCAGTGGTAACACTGATTAGACAATACATCCTGCAATCTAGCTGGTTGAATACCACTGTGTGAACATCTTGAAGTGCAGTGGTAACACTGATTAGATAATACATCCTGCAATCCAGCTGGTAGCTTACTACTGTGTTAACATCTTGAAGTGCAGTGACACTGATTAGACAATACATCCTGCAATCCAGCTGGTAGCTTACTACTGTGTTAACATCTTGAAGTGCAGTGGTAACACTGATTAGACAATACATCCTGCAATCCAGCTGGTTGAATACTACTGTGTTAACATCTTGAAGTGCAGTGGTAACACTGATTAGACAATACATTCTGCAATCCAGCTGGTTAAATACTACTGTGTTTACATCTTGAAGTGCAGTGGAAACACTGATTAGACAATACATCCTGCAATCCAGCTGTAGCTTACTACTGTGTTAACATCTTGAAGTGCAGCGGTAACACTGATTAGACAATACATCCTGCAATCCAGCTGGTTGAATACTACTGTGTTAACATCTTGAAGTGCAGTGGTAACACTGATTAGACAATACATTCTGCAATCCAGCTGGTTAACTACTACTGTGTTTACATCTTGAAGTGCAGTGGTAACACTGATTAGACCATACATCCTGCAATCCAGCTGTAGCTTACTACTGTGTTAACATCTTGAAGTGCAGTGGTAACACTGATTAGACAATACATCTTGCAATCCAGCTGGCTGAATACCAATGTGTTAACATCTTGCAGTGCAGTGGTAACACTGATTAGACAATACATCTTGCAATCCAGCTGGTAGCTTACTACTGTGTTAACATCTTGAAGTGCAGTGGTAACACTGATTAGACAAAACATCCTGCAATCGAGCTGGTTGCTTACTACTGTGTTAACATCTTGAAGTGCAGTGGTAACACTGATTAGACAATACATCCTGCAATCTAGCTGGTTGAATACTACTGTGTTAACATCTTGAAGTGCTGTGGTAACACTGATTAGATAATACATCCTGCAATCCAGCTGGTTGAATACCACTGTGTTAACATCTTGAAGTGCAGTGGTAACACTGATTAGACAATGCATCCTGCAATCCAGCTGGTAGCTTACTACTTTGTTAACATCTTGAAGTGCAGTGGTAACACTGATTAGACAATACATGCTGCAATCTAGCTGGTTGAATACTACTGTGTTAACATCTTGAAGTGCAGTGGTAACACTGATTAGACAAAACATCCTGCAATCCAGCTGGTAGCTTACTACTGTGTTAACATCTTGAAGTGCAGTGGTAACACTGATTAGACAATACATCCTGCAATCTAGCTGGTTGAATACTACTGTGTTAACATCATGAAGTGCAGTGGTAACACTGATTAGACAATACATCCTGCAATCTAGCTGGTTGAATACCACTGTGTGAACATCTTGAAGTGCAGTGGTAACACTGATTAGATAATACATCCTGGAATCCAGCTGGTAGTTTACTACTGTGTTAACATCTTGAAGTGCAGTGGTAACACTGATTAGACAATACATCCTGCAATCCAGCTGGTTGAATACTACTATGTTAACATCTTGAAGTGCAGTGGTAACACTGATTAGAAAAAACATCCTGCAATCCAGCTGGTAGCTTACTACTGTGTTAACTTCTTGAAGTGCAGTGGTAACACTGAATAGACAATACATCCTGCAATCCAGCTGGTAGCTTACTACTGTGTTAACATCTTGAAGTGCAGTGGTAACACTGATTAGACAATACATCCTGCAATCCAGCTGGTTGAATACTACTGTGTTAACATCTTGAAGTGCAGTGGTAACACTGATTAGACAATACATTCTGCAATCCAGCTGGTTAAATACTACTGTGTTTACATCTTGAAGTGCAGTGGTAACACTGATTAGACAATACATCCTGCAATCCAGCTGTAGCTTACTACTGTGTTAACATCTTGAAGTGCAGTGGTAACACTGATTAGACAATACATCCTGCAATCCAGCTGGTAGCTTCCTACTGTGTTAACATCTTGAAGTGCAGTGGTAACACTGATTAGACAATACATCCTGCAATCCAGCTGGTAGCTTACTACTGTGTTAACATCTTGAAGTGCAGTGGTAACACTGATTAGACAATACATCCTGCAATCCAGCTGGTTGAATACTACTGTGTTAACATCTTGAAGTGCAGTGGTAACACTGATTAGACAATACATTCTGCAATCCAGCTGGTTAAATACTACTGTGTTTACATCTTGAAGTGCAGTGGTAACACTGATTAGACAATACATCCTGCAATCCAGCTGTAGCTTACTACTGTGTTAACATCTTGAAGTGCAGTGGTAACACTGATTAGACAATACATCTTGCAATCCAGCTGGCTGAATAACAATGTGTTAACATCTTGCAGTGCAGTGGTAACACTGATTAGACAATACATCTTGCAATCCAGCTGGTAGCTTACTACTGTGTTAACATCTTGAAGTGCAGTGGTAACACTGATTAGACAATACATCTTGCAATCCAGCTGGCTGAATACCAATGTGTTAACATCTTGCAGTGCAGTGGTAACACTGATTAGACAATACATCTTGCAATCCAGCTGGTAGCTTACTACTGTGTTAACATCTTGAAGTGCAGTGGTAACACTGATTAGACAATACATCCTGCAATCTAGCTGGTTGAATACTACTGTGTTAACATCTTGAAGTGCTGTGGTAACACTGATTAGATAATACATCCTGCAATCCAGCTGGTTGAATACCACTGTGTTAACATCTTGAAGTGCAGTGGTAACACTGATTAGACAATACATCCTGCAATCCAGCTGGTAGCTTACTACTTTGTTAACATCTTGAAGTGCAGTGGTAACACTGATTAGACAAAACATCCTGCAATCCAGCTGGTAGCTTACTACTTTGTTAACATCTTGAAGTGCAGTGGTAACACTGATTAGACAATACATGCTGCAATCTAGCTGGTTGAATACTACTGTGTTAACATCTTGAAGTGCAGTGGTAACACTGATTAGACATTACATGCTGCAATCTAGCTGGTTGAATACTACTGTGTTAACATCTTGAAGTGCAGTGGTAACACTGATTAGACAAAACATCCTGCAATCCAGCTGGTAGCTTACTACTGTGTTAACATCTTGAAGTGCAGTGGTAACACTGATTAGATAATACATCCTGCAATCCAGCTGGTAGCTTACTACTGTGTTAACATCTTGAAGTGCAGTGGTAACACTGATTAGACAATACATCCTGCAATCTAGCTGGTTGAATACTACTGTGTTAACATCTTGAAGTGCAGTGGTAACACTGATTAGACAAAACATCCTGCAATCCAGCTGGTAGCTAACGACTGTGTTAACATCTTGAAGTGCTGTGGTAACACTGATTAGATAATACATCCTGCAATCCAGCTGGTAGCTTACTACTGTGTTAACATCTTGAAGTGCAGTGGTAACACTGATTAGACAATACATCCTGCAATCCAGCTGGTTGAATACTAACTACTGTGTTAACATCTTGAAGTGCAGTGGTAACACTGATTAGACAATACATCCTGTAATAGAGCTGGTAGCTTACTACTGTGTTAACATCTTGACGTGCAGTGGTGACACTGATTAGACAATACATCTTGCAATCCAGCTGGTTGAATACTACTGTGTTAACATCTTGAAGTGCAGTGGTAACACTGATTAGACAATACATCTTGCAATCCAGCTGGTTGAATACCACTGTGTTAACATCTTGAAGTGCAGTGGTAACACTGATTAGACAATACATCCTGCATTTCAGCTGGTTGAATACTACTATGTTAACATCTTGAAGTGCAGTGGTAACACTGATTAGACAAAACATCCTGCAATCCAGCTGGTAGCTTACTACTGTGTTAACATCTTGAAGTGCAGTGGTAACACTGATTAGACAATACATCCTGCAATCCAGCTGGTAGCTTACTACTGTGTTAACATCTTGAAGTGCAGTGGTAACACTGATTAGACAATACATCCTGTAATAGAGCTGGTAGCTTACTACTGTGTTAACATCTTGAAGTGCAGTGGTAACACTGATTAGACAATACATCCTGCAATCCAGCTGGTAGCTTACTACTGTGTTAACATCTTGAAGTGCAGTGGTAACACTGATTAGACAATACATCCTGCAATCCAGCTGGTTGAATACTACTGTGTTAACATCTTGAAGTGCAGTGGTAACACTGATTAGACAAAACACCCTGCAATCCAGCTGGTTGAATACTAACTACTGTGTTAACATCTTGAAGTGCAGTGGTAACACTGATTAGACAATACATCCTGTAATAGAGCTGGTAGCTAACTACTGTGTTAACATCTTGAAGTGCAGTGGTGACACTGATTAGACAATACATCTTGCAATCCAGCTGGTTGAATACCACTGTGTTAACATCTTGAAGTGCAGTGGTAACACTGATTAGACAATACATCCTCGAATCCAGCTGGTAGCTTACTACTGTGTTAACATCTTGAAGTGCAGTGGTAACACTGATTAGACAATACATCCTGCAATCCAGCTGGTTGAATACTACTATGTTAACATCTTGAAGTGCAGTGGTAACACTGATTAGACAAAACATCCTGCAATCCAGCTGGTAGCTAACTACTGTGTTAACATCTTGAAGTGCAGTGGTAACACTGATTAGACAATACATCCTGCAATCCAGCTGGTAGCTTACTACTGTGTTAACATCTTGACGTGCAGTGGTAACACTGATTAGACAATACATCTTGCAATCCAGCTGGTTGAATACTACTGTGTTAACATCTTGAAGTGCAGTGGTAACACTGATTAGACAATACATCTTGCAATCCAGCTGGTTGAATACTACTGTGTTAACATCTTGAAGTGCAGTGGTAACACTGATTAGACAATACATCCTGCAATCCAGCTGGTTGAATACTAACTACTGTGTTAACATCTTGAAGTGCAGTGGTAACACTGATTAGACAATACATCCTGTAATAGAGCTGGTAGCTAACTACTGTGTTAACATCTTGAAGTGCAGTGGTGACACTGATTAGACAATACATCTTGCAATCCAGCTGGTTGAATACTACTGTGTTAACATCTTGAAGTGCAGTGGTAACACTGATTAGACAATACATCCTGCAATCCAGCTGGTTGAATACTAACTACTGTGTTAACATCTTGAAGTGCAGTGGTAACACTGATTAGACAATACATCCTGTAATAGAGCTGGTAGCTAACTACTGTGTTAACATCTTGAAGTGCAGTGGTAACACTGATTAGACAATACATCCTGTAATAGAGCTGGTAGCTTACTACTGTGTTAACATCTTGACGTGCAGTGGTAACACTGATTAGACAATACATCCTGCAATCCAGCTGGTTGAATACTACTGTGTTAACATCTTGAAGTGCAGTGGTAACACTGATTAGACAATACATCCTGCAATCCAGCTGGTTGAATACTAACTACTGTGTTAACATCTTGAAGTGCAGTGGTAACACTGATTAGACAATACATCCTGTAATAGAGCTGGTAGCTAACTACTGTGTTAACATCTTGAAGTGCAGTGGTGACACTGATTAGACAATACATCTTGCAATCCAGCTGGTTGGATACCACTGTGTTAACATCTTGAAGTGCAGTGGTAACACTGATTAGACAATACATCCTCGAATCCAGCTGGTAGCTTACTACTGTGTTAACATCTTGAAGTGCAGTGGTAACACTGATTAGACAATACATCCTGCAATCCAGCTGGTTGAATACTACTATGTTAACATCTTGAAGTGAAGTGGTAACACTGATTAGACAAAACATCCTGCAATCCAGCTGGTAGCTAACTACTGTGTTAACATCTTGAATTGCAGTGGTAACACTGATTAGACAATACATCCTGCAATCCAGCTGGTAGCTTACTACTGTGTTAACATCTTGACGTGCAGTGGTAACACTGATTAGACAATACATCTTGCAATCCAGCTGGTTGAATACTACTGTGTTAACATCTTGAAGTGCAGTGGTAACACTGATTAGACAATACATCTTGCAATCCAGCTGGTTGAATACTACTGTGTTAACATCTTAAAGTGCAGTGGTAAAACTGATTAGACAATACATTCTGCAATCCAGCTGGTTGAATACTAACTACTGTGTTAACATCTTGAAGTGCAGTGGTAACACTGATTAGACAATACATCCTGTAATAGAGCTGGTAGCTAACTACTGTGTTAACATCTTGAAGTGCAGTGGTGACACTGATTAGACAATACATCTTGCAATCCAGCTGGTTGAATACCACTGTGTTAACATCTTGAAGTGCAGTGGTAACACTGATTAGACAATACATCCTGCAATCCAGCTGGTTGAATACTACTATGTTAACATCTTGAAGTGCAGTGGTAACACTGATTAGACAAAACATCCTGCAATCCAGCTGGTAGCTTACTACTTTTTTAACATCTTGAAGTGCAGTGGTAACAATGATTAGACAATACATCTTGCAATCCAGCTGGTTGAATACTACTGTGTTAACATCTTGAAGTGCAGTGGTAACACTGATTAGACAATACATCTTGCAATCCAGCTGGTTGAATACCACTGTGTTAACATCTTGAAGTGCAGTGGTAACACTGATTAGACAATACATCCTGCAATCCAGCTGGTAGCTTACTACTGTGTTAACATCTTGAAGTGCAGTGGTAACACTGATTAGACAATACATCCTGCAATCCAGCTGGTTGAATACTACTATGTTAACATCTTGAAGTGCAGTGGGAACACTGATTAGACAAAACATCCTGCAATCCAGCTGGTTGAATACTACTATGTTAACATCTTGAAGTGCAGTGGGAACACTGATTAGACAAAACATCCTGCAATCAAGCTGGTAGCTTACTACTGTGTTAACATCTTGAAGTGCAGTGGTAACACTGATTAGACAATACATCCTGCAATCGAGCTGGTAGCTTACTACTTTGTTAACATCTTGACGTGCAGTGGTAACACTGATTAGACAATACATCATGCAATCCAGCTGGTTGAATACTACTGTGTTAACATCTTGAAGTGCAGTGGTAACACTGATTAGACAATACATCCTGCAATCCAGCTGGTTGAATACTACTGTGTTAACATCTTGAAGTGCAGTGGTAACACTGATTAGACAATACATCCTGTAATAGAGCTGGTAGCTAACTACTGTGATAACATCTTGAAGTGCAGTGGTGACACTGATTAGACAATACATCTTGCAATCCAGCTGGTTGAATACCACTGTGTTAACATCTTGAAGTGCAGTGGTAACACTGATTAGACAATACATCCTGGAATCCAGCTGGTAGCTTACTACTGTGTTAACATCTTGAAGTGCAGTGGTAACACTGATTAGAAAATACATCTTGCAATCTAGCTGGTAGCTTACTACTGTGTTAACATCTTGAAGTGCAGTGGTAACACTGATTAGACAATACATCCTGCAACCCAGCTGTAGCTTACTACTGTGTTAACATCTTGAAGTGCAGTGGTAACACTGATTAGACAAAACACCCTGCAATCCAGCTGGTTGAATACCACTGTGTTAACATCTTGCAGTGCAGTGGTAACACTGATTAGACAATACATCTTGCAATCCAGCTGGTTGAATACTACTGTGTTAACATCTTGAAGTGCAGTGGTAACACTGATTAGACAATACATCCTGCAATCTAGCTGGTAGTTTACTACTGTGTTAACATCTTGACGTGCAGTGGTAACACTGATTAGACAATACATCCTGCAATCTAGCTGGTTGAATACTACTGTGTTAACATCTTGAAGTGCTGTGGTAACACTGATTAGACAATACATCCTGTAATAGAGCTGGTAGCTAACTACTGTGATAACATCTTGAAGTGCAGTGGTAACACTGATTAGACAATACATCTTGCAATCCAGCTGGTTGAATACCACTGTGTTAACATCTTGAAGTGCAGTGGTAACACTGATTAGACAATACATCCTGGAATCCAGCTGGTAGCTTACTACTGTGTTAACATCTTGAAGTGCAGTGGTAACACTGATTAGACAATACATCCTGCAATCCAGCTGGTTGAATACTACTATGTTAACATCTTGAAGTGCAGTTGTAACACTGATTAGACAAAACATCCTGCAATCCAGCTGGTAGCTTACTACTTTGTTAACATCTTGGAGTGCAGTGGTAACACTGATTAGACAATACATCCTGCAATCCAGCTGGTAGCTTACTACTGTGTTAACATCTTGAAGTGCAGTGGTAACACTGATTAGACAATACATCCTGCAATCCAGCTGGTTGAATACTACTATGTTAACATCTTGAAGTGCAGTGGTAACACTGATTAGACAAAACATCCTGCAATCCAGCTGGTAGCTTACTACTGTGTTAACATCTTGAAGTGCAGTGGTAACACTGATTAGACAATACATCTTGCAATCCAGCTGGTTGAATACTACTGTGTTAACATCTTGAAGTGCAGTTGTAACACTGATTAGACAAAACATCCTGCAATCCAGCTGGTAGCTTACTACTTTGTTAACATCTTGGAGTGCAGTGGTAACACTGATTAGACAATACATCCTGCAATCCAGCTGGTTGAATACTACTGTGTTAACATCTTGAAGTGCAGTGGTAACACTGATTAGACAATACATCCTGCAATCCAGCTGGTTGAATACTACTGTGTTAACATCTTGAAGTGCAGTGGTAACACTGATTAGACAATACATCCTGCAATCCAGCTGGTTGAATACTAACTACTGTGTTAACATCTTGAAGTGCAGTGGTAACACTGATTAGACAATACATCCTGTAATAGAGCTGGTAGATAACTACTGTGTTAATATCTTGAAGTGCAGTGGTGACACTGATTAGACAATACATCCTGTAATAGAGCTGGTAAGTAACTACTGTGATAACATCTCTAAGTGCAGTGGTGACACTGATTAGACAATACATCTTGCAATCCAGCTGGTTGAATACCACTGTGTTATTATCTTGAAGTGCAGTGGTAACACTGATTAGACAATACATCCTGGAATCCAGCTGGTAGCTTACTACTGTGTTAACATCTTGATGTGCAGTGGTAACACTGATTAGACAATACATCCTGCAATCCAGCTGGTTGAATACTACTATGTTAACATCTTGAAGTGCAGTGGTAACACTGATTAGACAATACATCTTGCAATCCAGCTGGTTGAATACTACTGTGTTAACATCTTGAAGTGCAGTGGTAACACTGATTAGACAATACATCCTGCAATCCAGCTGGTAGCTTACTACTGTGTTAACATCTTGAAGTGCAGTGGTAACACTGATTAGACAATACATCCTGCAATCCAGCTGGTTGAATACTACTGTGTTAACATCTTGAAGTGCAGTGGTGACACTGATTAGACAATACATCTTGCAATCCAGCTGGTTGAATACCACTGTGTTAACATCTTGAAGTGCAGTGGTAACACTGATTAGACAATACATCCTGGAATCAAGCTGGTAGCTTACTACTGTGTTAACATCTTGAAGTGCAGTGGTGACACTGATTAGACAATACATCCTGTAATAGAGCTGGTAGGTAACTACTGTGATAACATCTTGAAGTGCAGTGGTGACACTGATTAGACAATACATCTTGCAATCCAGCTGGTTGAATACCACTGTGTTATTATCTTGAAGTGCAGTGGTAACACTGATTAGACAATACATCCTGGAATCCAGCTGGTAGCTTACTACTGTGTTAACATCTTGAAGTGCAGTGGTAACACTGATTAGACAATACATCCTGCAATCCAGCTGGTTGAATACTACTATGTTAACATCTTGAAGTGCAGTGGTAACACTGATTAGACAAAACATCCTGCAATCCAGCTGGTAGCTTACTACTATGTTAACATCTTGAAGTGCAGTGGTAACACTGATTAGACAATACATCCTGCAATCCAGCTGGTTGAATACTACTATGTTAACATCTTGAAGTGCAGTGGTAACACTGATTAGACAAAACATCCTGCAATCCAGCTGGTTGAATTCTACTATGTTAACATCTTGAAGTGCAGTGGTAACACTGATTAGACAAAACATCCTGCAATCCAGCTGGTAGCTTACTACTGTGTTAACATCTTGAAGTGCAGTGGTGACACTGATTAGACAATACATCTTGCAATCCAGCTGGTTGAATACCACTGTGTTAACATCTTGAAGTGCAGTGGTAACACTGATTAGACAATACATCCTGGAATCCAGCTGGTAGCTTACTACTGTGTGAACATCTTGAAGTGCTGTGGTAACACTGATTAGATAATACATCCTGCAATCCAGCTGGTAGCTTACTACTGTGTTAACATCTTGAAGTGCAGTGGTAACACTGATTAGACAATACATCCTGCAATCAAGCTGGTAGCTAACTACTGTGTTAACATCTTGACGTGCAGTGGTAACACTGATTGGACAATACATCTTGCAATCCAGCTGGTTGAATACTACTGTGTTAACATCTTGAAGTGCAGTGGTAACACTGATTAGACAATACATCTTGCAATCCAGCTGGTTGAATACTACTGTGTTAACATCTTGAAGTGCAGTGGTAACACTGATTAGACAATACATCCTGCAATCCAGCTGGTAGCTTACTACTGTGTTAACATCTTGAAGTGCAGTGGTAACACTGATTAGACAATACATCCTGCAATCCAGCTGGTTGAATACTACTGTGTTAACATCTTGAAGTGCAGTGGTGACACTGATTAGACAATACATCTTGCAATCCAGCTGGTTGAATACCACTGTGTTAACATCTTGAAGTGCAGTGGTAACACTGATTAGACAATACATCCTGGAATCCAGCTGGTAGCTTACTACTGTGTTGACATCTTGAAGTGCAGTGGTAACACTGATTAGACAATACATCCTGCAATCCAGCTGGTTGAATACTACTATGTTAACATCTTGAAGTGCAGTGGTAACACTGATTAGACAAAACATCCTGCAATCCAGCTGGTAGCTAACTACTGTGTTAACATCTTGAAGTGCTGTGGTAACACTGATTAGACAATACATCCTGCAATCCAGCTGGTAGCTTACTACTGTGTTAACATCTTGAAGTGCAGTGGTAACACTGATTAGACAATACATCCTGCAATCCAGCTGGTTGAATACTACTATGTTAACATCTTGAAGTGCAGTGGGAACACTGATTAGACAAAACATCCTGCAATCAAGCTGGTAGCTTACTACTGTGTTAACATCTTGAAGTGCAGTGGTAACACTGATTAGACAATACATCCTGCAATCGAGCTGGTAGCTTACTACTTTGTTAACATCTTGACGTGCAGTGGTAACACTGATTAGACAATACATCTTGCAATCCAGCTGGTTGAATACTACTGTGTTAACATCTTGAAGTGCAGTGGTAACACTGATTAGACAATACATCCTGCAATCCAGCTGGTTGAATACTACTGTGTTAACATCTTGAAGTGCAGTGGTAACACTGATTAGACAATACATCCTGTAATAGAGCTGGTAGCTAACTACTGTGATAACATCTTGAAGTGCAGTGGTGACACTGATTAGACAATACATCTTGCAATCCAGCTGGTTGAATACCACTGTGTTATTATCTTGAAGTGCAGTGGTAACACTGATTAGACA
Source organism: Steromphala cineraria (assembly GCA_916613615.1). NCBI lineage: Eukaryota > Metazoa > Mollusca > Gastropoda > Trochida > Trochidae > Steromphala > Steromphala cineraria. The sequence continues at coordinate 29,039,865 of OU744723.1, read as the reverse complement.
ATACATCTTGCAATCCAGCTGGTAGCTTACTACTGTGTTAACATCTTGAAGTGCAGTGGTAACACTGATAAGAAAATACATCCTGCAATCCAGCTGGTTGAATACTACTATGTTAACATCTTGAAGTGCAGTTGTAACACTGATTAGACAAAACATCCTGCAATCCAGCTGGTAGCTTACTACTTTGTTAACATCTTGGAGTGCAGTGGTAACACTGATAAGACAATACATCCTGCAATCCAGCTGGTAGCTTACTACTGTGTTAACATCTTGAAGTGCAGTGGTAACACTGATTAGACAATACATCCTGCAATCCAGCTGGTTGAATACTACTATGTTAACATCTTGAAGTGCAGTGGTAACACTGATTAGACAAAACATCCTGCAATCCAGCTGGTAGCTTACTACTGTGTTAACATCTTGAAGTGCAGTGGTAACACTGATTAGACAATACATCCTGCAATCCAGCTGGTAGCTTACTACTGTGTTAACATCTTGAAGTGCAGTGGTAACACTGATTAGACAATACATCCTGCAATCCAGCTGGTTGAATACTACTGTGTTAACATCTTGAAGTGCAGTGGTAACACTGATTAGACAATACATCCTGCAATCCAGCTGGTTGAATACTACTGTGTTAACATCTTGAAGTGCAGTGGTAACACTGATTAGACAATACATCCTGCAATCCAGCTGGTTGAATACTAACTACTGTGTTGACATCTTGAAGTGCAGTGGTAACACTGATTAGACAATACATCCTGTAATAGAGCTGGTAGCTTACTACTGTGTTAATATCTTGAAGTGCAGTGGTGACACTGATTAGACAATACATCCTGTAATAGAGCTGGTAGGTAACTACTGTGATAACATCTTGAAGTGCAGTGGTGACACTGATTAGACAATACATCTTGCAATCCAGCTGGTTGAATACCACTGTGTTATTATCTTGAAGTGCAGTGGTAACACTGATTAGACAATACATCCTGGAATCCAGCTGGTAGCTTACTACTGTGTTTACATCTTGAAGTGCAGTGGTAACACTGATTAGACAATACATCCTGCAATCCAGCTGGTTGAATACTACTATGTTAACATCTTGAAGTGCAGTGGTAACACTGATTAGACAAAACATCCTGCAATCCAGCTGGTAGCTTACTACTTTGTTAACATCTTGGAGTGCAGTGGTAACACTGATTAGACAATACATCCTGGAATCAAGCTGGTAGCTTACTACTGTGTTAACATCTTGAAGTGCAGTGGTAACACTGATTAGACAATACATCTTGCAATCCAGCTGGTTGAATACCACTGTGTTATTATCTTGAAGTGCAGTGGTAACACTGATTAGACAATACATCCTGGAATCCAGCTGGTAGCTTACTACTGTGTTAACATCTTGAAGTGCAGTGGTAACACTGATTAGACAATACATCCTGCAATCCAGCTGGTTGAATACTACTATGTTAACATCTTGAAGTGCAGTTGTAACACTGATTAGACAAAACATCCTGCAATCCAGCTGGTAGCTTACTACTTTGTTAACATCTTGGAGTGCAGTGGTAACACTGATAAGACAATACATCCTGCAATCCAGCTGGTAGCTTACTACTGTGTTAACATCTTGAAGTGCAGTGGTAACACTGATTAGACAATACATCCTGCAATCCAGCTGGTTGAATACTACTATGTTAACATCTTGAAGTGCAGTGGTAACACTGATTAGACAAAACATCCTGCAATCCAGCTGGTAGCTTACTACTTTGTTAACATCTTGGAGTGCAGTGGTAACACTGATTAGACAATACATCCTGCAATCCAGCTTGTAGCTTACTACTGTGTTAACATCTTGAAGTGCAGTGGTAACACTGATTAGACAATACATCTTGCAATCCAGCTGGTTGAATACCACTGTGTTATTATCTTGAAGTGCAGTGGTAACACTGATTAGACAATACATCCTGGAATCCAGCTGGTAGCTTACTACTGTGTTAACATCTTGAAGTGCAGTGGTAACACTGATTAGACAATACATCCTGCAATCCAGCTGGTTGAATACTACTATGTTAACATCTTGAAGTGCAGTTGTAACACTGATTAGACAAAACATCCTGCAATCCAGCTGGTAGCTTACTACTTTGTTAACATCTTGGAGTGCAGTGGTAACACTGATAAGACAATACATCCTGCAATCCAGCTGGTAGCTTACTACTGTGTTAACATCTTGAAGTGCAGTGGTAACACTGATTAGACAATACATCCTGCAATCCAGCTGGTTGAATACTACTATGTTAACATCTTGAAGTGCAGTAGTAACACTGATTAGACAAAACATCCTGCAATCCAGCTGGTAGCTTACTACTGTGTTAACATCTTGAAGTGCAGTGGTAACACTGATTAGACAATACATCCTGCAATCCAGCTGGTAGCTTACTACTGTGTTAACATCTTGAAGTGCAGTGGTAACACTGATTAGACAATACATCCTGCAATCCAGCTGGTTGAATACTGCTGTGTTAACATCTTGAAGTGCAGTGGTAACACTGATTAGACAATACATCCTGCAGTCCAGCTGGTTGAATACTACTGTGTTAACATCTTGAAGTGCAGTGGTAACACTGATTAGACAATACATCCTGCAATCCAGCTGGTTGAATACTAACTACTGTGTTAACATCTTGAAGTGCAGTGGTAACACTGATTAGACAATACATCCTGTAATAGAGCTGGTAGATAACTACTGTGTTAATATCTTGAAGTGCAGTGGTGACACTGATTAGACAATACATCCTGTAATAGAGCTGGTAAGTAACTACTTGGATAACATCTTGAAGTGCAGTGGTGACACTGATTAGACAATACATCTTGCAATCCAGCTGGTTGAATACCACTGTGTTATTATCTTGAAGTGCAGTGGTAACACTGATTAGACAATACATCCTGGAATCCAGCTGGTAGCTTACTACTGTGTTAACATCTTGAAGTGCAGTGGTAACACTAATTAGACAATACATCCTGCAATCCAGCTGGTTGAATACTACTATGTTAACATCTTGAAGTGCAGTGGTAACACTGATTAGACAATACATCTTGCAATCCAGCTGGTTGAATACTACTGTGTTAACATCTTGAAGTGCAGTGGTAACACTGATTAGACAATACATCCTGCAATCCAGCTGGTAGCTTACTACTGTGTTAACATCTTGAAGTGCAGTGGTAACACTGATTAGACAATACATCCTGCAATCCAGCTGGTTGAATACTACTGTGTTAACATCTTGAAGTGCAGTGGTGACACTGATTAGACAATACATCTTGCAATCCAGCTGGTTGAATACCACTGTGTTAACATCTTGAAGTGCAGTGGTAACACTGATTAGACAATACATCCTGGAATCAAGCTGGTAGCTTACTACTGTGTTAACATCTTGAAGTGCAGTGGTAACACTGATTAGACAATACATCCTGCAATCCAGCTGGTTTAATACTACTATGTTAACATCTTGAAGTGCAGTGGTAACACTGATTAGACAAAACATCCTGCAATCCAGCTGGTAGCTAACTACTGTGCTAACATCTTGAAGTGCTGTGGTAACACTGATTAGATAATACATCCTGCAATCCAGCTGGTAGCTTACTACTGTGTTAACATCTTGAAGTGCAGTGGTAACACTGATTAGACAATACATCCTGCAATCAAGCTGGTAGCTAACTACTGTGTTAACATCTTGAAGTGCAGTGGTAACACTGATTAGACAATACATCCTGCAATCCAGCTGGTTGAATACTACTGTGTTAACATCTTGAAGTGCAGTGGTAACACTGATTAGACAATACATCCTGCAATCCAGCTGGTTGAATACTACTGTGTTAACATCTTGAAGTGCAGTGGTAACACTGATTAGACAATACATCCTGCAATCCTGCTGGTTGAATACTAACTACTGTGTTAACATCTTGAAGTGCAGTGGTAAGACTGATTAGACAATACATCCTGTAATAGAGCTGGTAGCTAACTACTGTGTTAACATCTTGAAGTGCAGTGGTGACACTGATTAGAAAATACATCTTGCAATCCAGCTGGTTGAATACCACTGTGTTAACATCTTGAAGTGCAGTGGTAACACTGATTAGACAATACATCCTGGAATCCAGCTGGTAGCAACATCTTGAAGTGCAGTGGTAACACTGATTAGACAATACATCCTGCAATCCAGCTGGTTGAATACTACTATGTTAACATCTTGAAGTGCAGTGGTAACACTGATTAGACAATACATCCTGCAATCCAGCTGGTTGAATACTAACTACTGTGTTAACATCTTGAAGTGCAGTGGTAACACTGATTAGACAATACATCCTGTAATAGAGCTGGTAGCTAACTACTGTGTTAACATCTTGAAGTGCAGTGGTGACACTGATTAGACAATACATCCTGTAATAGAGCTGGTAGCTAACTACTGTGATAACATCTTGAAGTGCAGTGGTAACACTGATTAGACAAAACATCCTGCAATCCAGCTGGTAGCTTACTACTTTGTTAACATCTTGGAGTGCAGTGGTAACACTGATTAGACAATACATCCTGCAATCCAGCTGGTAGCTTACTACTATGTTAACATCTTGAAGTGCAGTGGTGACACTGATTAGAAAATACATCTTGCAATCCAGCTGGTTGAATACCACTGTGTTAACATCTTGAAGTGCAGTGGTAACACTGATTAGACAATACATCCTGGAATCCAGCTGGTAGCAACATCTTGAAGTGCAGTGGTAACACTGATTAGACAATACATCCTGCAATCCAGCTGGTTGAATACTACTATGTTAACATCTTGAAGTGCAGTGGTAACACTGATTAGACAATACATCTTGCAATCCAGCTGGTTGAATACCACTGTGTTATTATCTTGAAGTGCAGTGGTAACACTGATTAGACAATACATTCTGGAATCCAGCTGGTAGCTTACTACTGTGTTAACATCTTGAAGTGCAGTGGTAACACTGATTATATAATACATCCTGCAATCCAGCTGGTTGAATACTACTATGTTAACATCTTGAAGTGCAGTGGTAACACTGATTAGACAAAACATCCTGCAATCCAGCTGGTAGCTTACTACTTTGTTAACATCTTGGAGTGCAGTGGTAACACTGATTAGACAATACATCCTGCAATCCAGCTGGTAGCTTACTACTATGTTAACATCTTGAAGTGCAGTGGTAACACTGATTAGACAATACATCCTGCAATCCAGCTGGTTGAATACTACTATGTTAACATCTTGAAGTGCAGTGGTAACACTGATTAGACAAAACATCCTGCAATCCAGCTGGTTGAATACTACTGTGTTAACATCTTGAAGTGCAGTGGTAACACTGATTAGACAATACATCCTGCAATCCAGCTGGTAGCTTACTACTGTGTTAACATCTTGAAGTGCAGTGGTAACACTGATTAGACAATACATCCTGCAATCCAGCTGGTTGAATACTATTGTGTTAACATCTTGAAGTGCAGTGGTAACACTGAATAGACAAAACATCCTGCAATCCAGCTGGTAGCTAACTACTGTGTTAACATCTTGAAGTGCAGTGGTAACACTGATTAGACAATACATCCTGCAATCCAGCTGGTTGAATACTAACTACTGTGTTAACATCTTGAAGTGCAGTGGTAACACTGATTAGACAATACATCCTGTAATAGAGCTGGTAGCTAACTACTGTGTTAACATCTTGAAGTGCAGTGGTGACACTGATTAGACAATACATCTTGCAATCCAGCTGGTTGAATACCACTGTGTTAACATCTTGAAGTGCAGTGGTAACACTGATTAGACAATACATCCTGGAATCCAGCTGGTTGAATACTACTATGTTAACATCTTGAAGTGCAGTGGTAACACTGATTAGACAAAACATCCTGCAATCCAGCTGGTAGCTAACTACTGTGTTAACATCTTGAAGTGCTGTGGTAACACTGATTAGATAATACATCCTGCAATCCAGCTGGTAGCTTACTACTGTGTTAACATCTTGAAGTGCAGTGGTAACACTGATTAGACAATACATCCTGCAATCAAGCTGGTAGCTAACTACTGTGTTAACATCTTGAAGTGCAGTGGTAACACTGATTAGACAATACATCCTGCAATCCAGCTGGTAGCTTACTACTGTGTTAACATCTTGACGTGCAGTGGTAACACTGATTAGACAATACATCTTGCAATCCAGCTGGTTGAATACTACTGTGTTAACATCTTGAAGTGCAGTGGTAACACTGATTAGACAATATATCTTGCAATCCAGCTGGTTGATTACTACTGTGTTAACATCTTGAAGTGCAGTGGTAACACTGATTAGACAATACATCCTGCAATCCAGCTGGTAGCTTACTACTGTGTTAACATCTTGAAGTGCAGTGGTAACACTGATTAGACAATACATCCTGCAATCCAGCTGGTTGAATACTACTGTGTTAACATCTTGAAGTGCAGTGGTGACACTGATTAGACAATACATCTTGCAATCCAGCTGGTTGAATACCACTGTGTTAACATCTTGAAGTGCAGTGGTAACACTGATTAGACAATACATCCTGGAATCAAGCTGGTAGCTTACTACTGTGTTAACATCTTGAAGTGCAGTGGTAACACTGATTAGACAATACATCCTGCAATCCAGCTGGTTGAATACTAACTACTGTGTTAACATCTTGAAGTGCAGTGGTAACACTGATTAGACAATACATCCTGTAATAGAGCTGGTAGCTAACTACTGTGTTAACATCTTGAAGTGCAGTGGTGACACTGATTAGACAATACATCTTGCAATCCAGCTGGTTGAATACCACTGTGTTAACATCTTGAAGTGCAGTGGTAACACTGATTAGACAATACATCCTGCAATCCAGCTGGTAGCAACATCTTGAAGTGCAGTGGTAACACTGATTAGACAATACATCCTGCAATCCAGCTGGTTGAATACTACTATGTTAACATCTTGAAGTGCAGTGGTAACACTGATTGGACAAAACATCCTGCAATCCAGCTGGTAGCTTACTACTTTCTTAACATCTTGGAGTGCAGTGGTAACACTGATTAGACAATACATCCTGCAATCAAGCTGATAGCTAACTACTGTGTTAACATCTTGAAGTGCAGTGGTAACACTGATTAGACAATACATCCTGCAATCCAGCTTGTAGCTTACTACTGTGTTAACATCTTGAAGTGCAGTGGTAACACTGATTAGACAATACATCCTGCAATCCAGCTGGTTGAATACTTCTATGTTAACATCTTGAAGTGCAGTGGTAACACTGATTAAACAATACATCCTGCAATCCAGCTGGTAGCTTACTACTGTGGTTACATCTTGAAGTGCAGTGGTAACACTGATTAGACAATACATCCTGCAATCCAGCTGGTAGCTTACTACTGTGGTTACATCTTGAAGTGCAGTGGTAACACTGATTAGACAATACATCCTGCAATCCAGCTGGTAGCTTACTACTGTGGTTACATCTTGAAGTGCAGTGGTAACACTGATTAGACAATACATCCTGCAATCTAGCTGGTTGAATACCACTGTGTGAACATCTTGAAGTGCAGTGGTAACACTGATTAGACAATACATCCTGCAATCTAGCTGGTTGAATACTACTGTGTTAACATCTTGAAGTGCAGTGGTAACACTGATTAGACAATACATCCTGCAATCCAGCTGGTAGCTTACTACTGTGTTAACATCTTGAAGTGCAGTGGTGACACTGATTAGACAATACATCTTGCAATCCAGCTGGTTGAATACCACTGTGTTAACATCTTGAAGTGCAGTGGTAACACTGATTAGACAATACATCCTGCAATCCAGCTGGTAGCAACATCTTGAAGTGCAGTGGTAACACTGATTAGACAATACATCCTGCAATCCAGCTGGTTGAATACTACTATGTTAACATCTTGAAGTGCAGTGGTAACACTGATTGGACAAAACATCCTGCAATCCAGCTGGTAGCTTACTACTTTCTTAACATCTTGGAGTGCAGTGGTAACACTGATTAGACAATACATCCTGCAATCTAGCTGGTTGAATACTACTGTGTTAACATCTTGAAGTGCAGTGGTAACACTGATTAGAAAATACATCCTGCAATCTAGCTGGTTGAATACCACTGTGTGAACATCTTGAAGTGCAGTGGTAACACTGATTAGACAATACATCCTGCAATCTAGCTGGTTGAATACTACTGTGTTAACATCTTGAAGTGCAGTGGTAACACTGATTAGACAATACATCCTGCAATCCAGCTGGTAGCTAACTACTGTGTTAACATCTTTAAGTGCAGTGGTAACACTGATTAGACAATACATCCTGCAATCCAGCTGGTTGAATACTACTGTGTTAACATCTTGAAGTGCAGTGGTAACACTGATTAGACAATACATCTTGCAATACAGCTGGTAGCTTACTACTGTGTTAACATCTTGAAGTGCAGTGGTAACACTGATTAGACAATACATCCTGCAATCCAGCTGGTTGAATACTACTGTGTTAACATCTTGAAGTGCAGTGGTAACACTGATTAGACAATACATCTTGCAATCCAGCTGGTAGCTTACTACTGTGTTAACATCTTGAAGTGCAGTGGTAACACTGATTAGACAATACATCCTGCAATCCAGCTGGTTGAATACTACTGTGTTAACATCTTGAAGTGCAGTGGTAACACTGATTAGACAATACATCCTGCAATCCAGCTGGTTGAATACTACTGTGTTAACATCTTGAAGTGCAGTGGTAACACTGATTAGACAATACATCCTGCAATCAAGCTGGTAGCTAACTACTGTGTTAACATCTTGAAGTGCAGTGGTAACACTGATTAGACAATACATCCTGCAATCAAGCTGGTACCTAACTACTGTGTTAACATCTTGAAGTGCAGTGGTAACACTGATTAGACAATACATCTTGCAATCCAGCTGGTAGCTTACTACTGTGTTAACATCTTGAAGTGCAGTGGTAACACTGATTAGACAATACATCCTGCAATCCAGCTGGTAGCTTACTACCGTGTTAACATCTTGAAGTGCAGTGGTAACACTGATTAGACAATACATCCTGCAATACAGCTGGTAGCTTACTACTGTGTTAACATCTTGAAGTGCAGTGGTAACACTGATTAGACAATACATCCTGCAATCCAGCTGGTAGCTTACTACTGTGTTAACATCTTGAAGTGCAGTGGTAACACTGATTAGACAATACATCCTGCAATCCAGCTGGTAGCTTACTACTGTGTTAACATCTTGAAGTGCAGTGGTAACACTGATTAGACAATACATCCTGCAATCCAGCTGGTTGAATACTACTGTGTTAACATCTTGAAGTGCAGTGGTAACACTGATTAGACAATACATCCTGCAATCCAGCTGGTTGAATACTACTGTGTTAACATCTTGAAGTGCAGTGGTAACACTGATTAGACAATACATCCTGCAATCCAGCTGGTAGCTTACTACTGTGTTAACATCTTGAAGTGCAGTGGTAACACTGATTAGACAATACATCCTGCAATCCAGCTGGTTGAATACTACTGTGTTAACATCTTGAAGTGCAGTGGTAACACTGATTAGACAATACATCCTGCAATCCAGCTGGTTGAATACTAACAACTGTGTTAACATCTTGAAGTGCAGTGGTAACACTGATTAGACAATACATCCTGTAATAGAGCTGGTAGCTAACTACTGTGTTAACATCTTGAAGTGCAGTGGTGACACTGATTAGACAATACATCTTGCAATCCAGCTGGTTGAATACCACTGTGTTAACATCTTGAAGTGCAGTGGTAACACTGATTAGACAATACATCCTGGAATCCAGCTGGTAGCTTACTACTGTGTTAACATCTTGAAGTGCAGTGGTAACACTGATTAGACAATACATCCTGCAATCCAGCTGGTAGCTTACTACTGTGAACATCTGGAAGTGCAGTGGTAACACTGATTAGACAAAACATCCTGCAATCGAGCTGGTAGCTTACTACTGTGTTAACATCTTGAAGTGCTGTGGTAACACTGATTAGACAATACATCCTGCAATCTAGCTGGTTGAATACTACTGTGTTAACATCTTGAAGTGCAGTGGTAACACTGATTAGACAATACATCCTGGAATCCAGCTGGTAGCTTACTACTGTGTTAACATCTTGAAGTGCAGTGGTAACACTGATTAGACAATACATCCTGCAATCTAGCTGGTTGAATACTACTGTGTTAACATCTTGAAGTGCAGTGGTAACACTGATTAGACAAAACATCCTGCAATCCAGCTGGTAGCTTACTACAGTGTTAACATCTTGAAGTGCAGTGGTAACACTGATTAGACAATACATCCTGCAATCAAGCTGGTAGCTAACTACTGTGTTAACATCTTGAAGTGCAGTGGTAACACTGATTAGACAATACATCCTGCAATCAAGCTGATAGCTAACTACTGTGTTAACATCTTGAAGTGCAGTGGTAACACTGATTAGACAATACATCCTGCAATCCATCTGGTAGCTAACTACTGTGTTAACATCTTGAAGTGCAGTGTTAACACTGATTAGACAATACATCCTGCAATCAAGCTGATAGCTAACTACTGTGTTAACATCTTGAAGTGCAGTGGTAACACTGATTAGACAATACATCCTGCAATCCAGCTGGTAGCTTACTACTGTGTTAACATCTTGAAGTGCAGTGGTAACACTGATTAGACAATACATCCTGCAATCCAGCTGGTAGCTTACTACTGTGTTAACATCTTGACGTGCAGTGGTAACACTGATTAGACAATACATCTTGCAATCCAGTTGGTTGAATACCACTGTGTGAACATCTTGAAGTGCAGTGGTAACACTGATTAGACAATACATCCTGCAATCCAGCTGGTTGAATACTACTGTGTTAACATCTTGACGTGCAGTGGTAACACTGATTAGACAATACATCTTGCAATCCAGCTGGTTGAATACAACTGTGTGAACATCTTGAAGTGCAGTGGTAACACTGATTAGACAATACATCCTGCAATCCAGCTGGTAGCTTACTACAGTGTTAACATCTTGAAGTGCAGTGGTAACACTGATTAGACAATACATCCTGCAATCAAGCTGATAGCTAACTACTGTGTTAACATCTTGAAGTGCAGTGGTAACACTGATTAGACAATCAACCTGCAATCCAGCTGGTAGCTTACTACTGTGGTTACATCTCGAAGTGCAGTGGCAACACTGATTAGACAATACATCCTGCAATCCAGCTGGTAGCTTACTACTGTGTTAACATCTTGACGTGCAGTGGTAACACTGATTAGACAATACATCTTGCAATCCAGCTGGTTGAATACTACTGTGTTAACATCTTGAAGTGCAGTGGTAACACTGATTAGACAATACATCCTGCAATCCAGCTGGTAGCTTACTACTGTGTTAACATCTTGACGTGCAGTGGTAACACTGATTAGACAATACATCTTGCAATCCAGCTGGTTGAATACCACTGTGTGAACATCTTGAAGTGCAGTGGTAACACTGATTAGACAATACATCCTGCAATCCAGGTGGTTGAATACTACTGTGTTAACATCTTGACGTGCAGTGGTAACACTGATTAGACAATACATCCTGCAATCCAGCTGGTTGAATACTACTGTGTTAACATCTTGACGTGCAGTGGTAACACTGATTAGACAATACATCCTGCAATCCAGCTGGTAGCCTGCTACTGTGTTAACATCTTGAAGTGCAGTGGTAACACTGATTAGACAATACATCCTGCAATCCAGCTGGTTGAATACCACTGTGTGAACATCTTGAAGTGCAGTGGTAACACTGATTAGACAATACATCCTGCAATCCAGCTGGTAGCTTACTACAGTGTTAACATCTTGAAGTGCAGTGGTAACACTGATTAGACAATACATCCTGCAATCCAGCTGGTAGCTTACTACTTTGTTAACATCTTGAAGTGCAGTGGTAACACTGATTAGACAATACATCCTGCAATCCAGCTGGTTGAATACTACTGTGTGAACATCTTGAAGTGCAGTGGTAACACTGATTAGACAATACATCTTGCAATCCAGCTGGTTGAATACTACTTTGTTAACATCTTGAAGTGCAGTGGTAACACTGATTAGACAATACATCCTGCAATCAAGGTGATAGCTAACTACTGTGAACATCTTGAAGTGCAGTGGTAACACTGATTAGACAATACATCCTGCAATCCAGCTGGTTGAATACCACTGTGTGAACATCTTGAAGTGCAGTGGTAACACTGATTAGACAATACATCCTGCAATCCAGCTGGTAGCTTACTACAGTGTTAACATCTTGAAGTGCAGTGGTAACACTGATTAGACAATACATCCTGCAATCCAGCTGGTAGCTTACTACTTTGTTAACATCTTGAAGTGCAGTGGTAACACTGATTAGACAATACATCCTGCAATCCAGCTGGTTGAATACTACTGTGTTAACATCTTGACGTGCAGTGGTAACACTGATTAGACAATACATCTTGCAATCCAGCTGGTTGAATACCACTGTGTGAACATCTTGAAGTGCAGTGGTAACACTGATTAGACAATACATCCTGCAATCCAGCTGGTAGCTTACTACAGTGTTAACATCTTGAAGTGCAGTGGTAACACTGATTAGACAATACATCCTGCAATCAAGCTGATAGCTAACTACTGTGTTAACATCTTGAAGTGCAGTGGTAACACTGATTAGACAATACATCCTGCAATCCAGCTGGTAGCTTACTACTGTGTTAACATCTTGAAGTGCAGTGGTAACACTGATTAGACAATACATCCTGCAACCCAGCTGGTTGAATACTACTATGTTAACATCTTGAAGTGCAGTGGTAACACTGATTAGACAATACATCCTGCAATCCAGCTGGTAGCTTACAACTGTGGTTACATCTTGAAGTGCAGTGGTAACACTGATTAGACAATACATCCTGCAATCCAGCTGGTAGCTTACTACTGTGGTTACATCTTGAAGTGCAGTGGTAACACTGATTAGACAATACATCCTGCAATCCAGCTGGTAGCTTACTACTGTGTTAACATCTTGAAGTGCAGTGGTAACACTGATTAGACAATACATCCTGCAATCCAGCTGGTTGAATACTACTATGTTAACATCTTGAAGTGCAGTGGTAACACTGATTAGACAATACATCCTGCAATCCAGCTGGTAGCTTACTACTGTGGTTACATCTTGAAGTGCAGTGGTAACACTGATTAGACAATACATCCTGCAATCCAGCTGGTAGCTTACTACTGTGGTTACATCTTGAAGTGCAGTGGTAACACTGATTAGACAATACATCCTGCAACCCAGCTGGTTGAATACTACTATGTTAACATCTTGAAGTGCAGTGGTAACACTGATTAGACAATACATCCTGCAATCCAGCTGGTAGCTTACTACTGTGTTAACATCTTGAAGTGCAGTGGTAACACTGATTAGACAATACATCTTGCAACCCAGCTGGTTGAATACTACTATGTTAACATCTTGAAGTGCAGTGGTAACACTGATTAGACAATACATCCTGCAATCCAGCTGGTAGCTTACAACTGTGGTTACATTTTGAAGTGCAGTGGTAACACTGATTAGACAATACATCCTGCAATCCAGCTGGTAGCTTACTACTGTGGTTACATCTTGAAGTGCAGTGGTAACACTGATTAGACAATACATCCTGCAATCTAGCTGGTTGAATACCACTGTGTGAACATCTTGAAGTGCAGTGGTAACACTGATTAGACAATACATCCTGCAATCTAGCTGGTTGAATACTACTGTGTTAACATCTTGAAGTGCAGTGGTAACACTGATTAGACAATACATCCTGCAATCCAGCTGGTAGCTTACTACTGTGTTAACATCTTGAAGTGCAGTGGTAACACTGATTAGACAATACATCCTGCAATCCAGCTGGTTGAATACTACTATGTTAACATCTTGAAGTGCAGTGGTAACACTGATTAGACAAAACATCCTGCAATCCAGCTGGTAGCTTACTACTTTTTTAACATCTTGGAGTGCAGTGGTAACACTGATTAGACAATACATCCTGCAATCTAGCTGGTTGAATACTACTGTGTTAACATCTTGAAGTGCAGTGGTAACACTGATTAGACAATACATCCTGCAATCTAGCTGGTTGAATACCACTGTGTGAACATCTTGAAGTGCAGTGGTAACACTGATTAGACAATACATCCTGCAATCCAGCTGGTAGCTTACTACAGTGTTAACATCTTGAAGTGCAGTGGTAACACTGATTAGACAATACATCCTGCAATCCAGCTGGTAGCTTACTACTGTGGTTACATCTTGAAGTGCAGTGGTAACACTGATTAGACAATACATCCTGCAACCCAGCTGGTTGAATACTACTATGTTAACATCTTGAAGTGCAGTGGTAACACTGATTAGACAATACATCCTGCAATCCAGCTGGTAGCTTACTACTGTGGTTACATCTTGAAGTGCAGTGGTAACACTGATTAGACAATACATCCTGCAACCCAGCTGGTTGAATACTACTATGTTAACATCTTGAAGTGCAGTGGTAACACTGATTAGACAATACATCCTGCAATCCAGCTGGTAGCTTACTACTGTGTTAACATCTTGAAGTGCAGTGGTAACACTGATTAGACAATACATCCTGCAATCCAGCTGGTAGCTTACAACTGTGGTTACATTTTGAAGTGCAGTGGTAACACTGATTAGACAATACATCCTGCAATCCAGCTGGTAGCTTACTACTGTGGTTACATCTTGAAGTGCAGTGGTAACACTGATTAGACAATACATCCTGCAATCTAGCTGGTTGAATACCACTGTGTGAACATCTTGAAGTGCAGTGGTAACACTGATTAGACAATACATCCTGCAATCTAGCTGGTTGAATACTACTGTGTTAACATCTTGAAGTGCAGTGGTAACACTGATTAGACAATACATCCTGCAATCCAGCTGGTAGCTTACTACTGTGTTAACATCTTGAAGTGCAGTGGTAACACTGATTAGACAATACATCCTGCAATCCAGCTGGTTGAATACTACTATGTTAACATCTTGAAGTGCAGTGGTAACACTGATTAGACAAAACATCCTGCAATCCAGCTGGTAGCTTACTACTTTTTTAACATCTTGGAGTGCAGTGGTAACACTGATTAGACAATACATCCTGCAATCTAGCTGGTTGAATACAACTGTGTTAACATCTTGAAGTGCAGTGGTAACACTGATTAGACAATACATCCTGCAATCTAGCTGGTTGAATACCACTGTGTGAACATCTTGAAGTGCAGTGGTAACACTGATTAGACAATACATCCTGCAATCCAGCTGGTAGCTTACTACAGTGTTAACATCTTGAAGTGCAGTGGTAACACTGATTAGACAATACATCCTGCAATCAAGCTGATAGCTAACTACTGTGTTAACATCTTGAAGTGCAGTGGTAACACTGATTAGACAATACATCCTGCAATCCAGCTGGTAGCTTACTACTGTGTTAACATCTTGAAGTGCAGTGGTAACACTGATTAGACAATACATCCTGCAATCCAGCTGGTTGAATACTACTATGTTAACATCTTGAAGTGCAGTGGTAACACTGATTAGACAATACATCCTGCAATCCAGCTGGTAGCTTACTACTGTGGTTACATCTTGAAGTGCAGTGGTAACACTGATTAGACAATACATCCTGCAATCCAGCTGGTAGCTTACTACTGTGGTTACATCTTGAAGTGCAGTGGTAACACTGATTAGACAATACATCCTGCAATCCAGCTGGTAGCTTACTACTGTGGTTACATCTTGAAGTGCAGTGGTAACACTGATTAGACAATACATCCTGCAATCTAGCTGGTTGAATACCACTGTGTGAACATCTTGAAGTGCAGTGGTAACACTGATTAGACAATACATCCTGCAATCTAGCTGGTTGAATACTACTGTGTTAACATCTTGAAGTGCAGTGGTAACACTGATTAGACAATACATCCTGCAATCCAGCTGGTAGCTTACTACTGTGTTAACATCTTGAAGTGCAGTGGTAACACTGATTAGACAATACATCCTGCAATCCAGCTGGTTGAATACTACTATGTTAACATCTTGAAGTGCAGTGGTAACACTGATTAGACAAAACATCCTGCAATCCAGCTGGTAGCTTACTACTTTTTTAACATCTTGGAGTGCAGTGGTAACACTGATTAGACAATACATCCTGCAATCTAGCTGGTTGAATACTACTGTGTTAACATCTTGAAGTGCAGTGGTAACACTGATTAGACAATACATCCTGCAATCTAGCTGGTTGAATACCACTGTGTGAACATCTTGAAGTGCAGTGGTAACACTGATTAGACAATACATCCTGCAATCCAGCTGGTAGCTTACTACAGTGTTAACATCTTGAAGTGCAGTGGTAACACTGAGTAGACAATACATCCTGCAATCCAGCTGGTAGCTTACTACTGTGGTTACATCTTGAAGTGCAGTGGTAACACTGATTAGACAATACATCCTGCAACCCAGCTGGTTGAATACTACTATGTTAACATCTTGAAGTGCAGTGGTAACACTGATTAGACAATACATCCTGCAATCCAGCTGGTAGCTTACTACTGTGGTTACATCTTGAAGTGCAGTGGTAACACTGATTAGACAATACATCCTGCAACCCAGCTGGTTGAATACTACTATGTTAACATCTTGAAGTGCAGTGGTAACACTGATTAGACAATACATCCTGCAATCCAGCTGGTAGCTTTCTACTGTGTTAACATCTTGAAGTGCAGTGGTAACACTGATTAGACAATACATCCTGCAATCCAGCTGGTAGCTTACAACTGTGGTTACATTTTGAAGTGCAGTGGTAACACTGATTAGACAATACATCCTGCAATCCAGCTGGTAGCTTACTACTGTGGTTACATCTTGAAGTGCAGTGGTAACACTGATTAGACAATACATCCTGCAATCTAGCTGGTTGAATACCACTGTGTGAACATCTTGAAGTGCAGTGGTAACACTGATTAGACAATACATCCTGCAATCTAGCTGGTTGAATACTACTGTGTTAACATCTTGAAGTGCAGTGGTAACACTGATTAGACAATACATCCTGCAATCCAGCTGGTAGCTTACTACTGTGTTAACATCTTGAAGTGCAGTGGTAACACTGATTAGACAATACATCCTGCAATCCAGCTGGTTGAATACTACTATGTTAACATCTTGAAGTGCAGTGGTAACACTGATTAGACAAAACATCCTGCAATCCAGCTGGTAGCTTACTACTTTTTTAACATCTTGGAGTGCAGTGGTAACACTGATTAGACAATACATCCTGCAATCTAGCTGGTTGAATACTACTGTGTTAACATCTTGAAGTGCAGTGGTAACACTGATTAGACAATACATCCTGCAATCTAGCTGGTTGAATACCACTGTGTGAACATCTTGAAGTGCAGTGGTAACACTGATTAGACAATACATCCTGCAATCCAGCTGGTAGCTTACTACTGTGGTTACATCTTGAAGTGCAGTGGTAACACTGATTAGACAATACATCCTGCAATCTAGCTGGTTGAATACCACTGTGTGAACATCTTGAAGTGCAGTGGTAACACTGATTAGACAATACATCCTGCAATCTAGCTGGTTGAATACTACTGTGTTAACATCTTGAAGTGCAGTGGTAACACTGATTAGACAATACATCCTGCAATCCAGCTGGTAGCTTACTACTGTGTTAACATCTTGAAGTGCAGTGGTAACACTGATTAGACAATACATCCTGCAATCCAGCTGGTTGAATACTACTATGTTAACATCTTGAAGTGCAGTGGTAACACTGATTAGACAAAACATCCTGCAATCCAGCTGGTAGCTTACTACTTTTTTAACATCTTGGAGTGCAGTGGTAACACTGATTAGACAATACATCCTGCAATCTAGCTGGTTGAATACTACTGTGTTAACATCTTGAAGTGCAGTGGTAACACTGATTAGACAATACATCCTGCAATCTAGCTGGTTGAATACCACTGTGTGAACATCTTGAAGTGCAGTGGTAACACTGATTAGACAATACATCCTGCAATCCAGCTGGTAGCTTACTACAGTGTTAACATCTTGAAGTGCAGTGGTAACACTGATTAGACAATACATCCTGCAATCAAGCTGATAGCTAACTACTGTGTTAACATCTTGAAGTGCAGTGGTAACACTGATTAGACAATACATCCTGAAATCCAGCTGGTAGCTTACTACTGTGTTAACATCTTGAAGTGCAGTGGTAACACTGATTAGACAATACATCCTGCAATCCAGCTGGTTGAATACTACTATGTTAACATCTTGAAGTGCAGTGGTAACACTGATTAGACAATACATCCTGCAATCCAGCTGGTAGCTTACTACTGTGGTTACATCTTGAAGTGCAGTGGTAACACTGATTAGACAATACATCCTGCAATCCAGCTGGTAGCTTACTACTGTGGTTACATCTTGAAGTGCAGTGGTAACACTGATTAGACAATACATCCTGCAATCCAGCTGGTAGCTTACTACTGTGGTTACATCTTGAAGTGCAGTGGTAACACTGATTAGACAATACATCCTGCAATCTAGCTGGTTGAATACCACTGTGTGAACATCTTGAAGTGCAGTGGTAACACTGATTAGACAATACATCCTGCAATCTAGCTGGTTGAATACTACTGTGTTAACATCTTGAAGTGCAGTGGTAACACTGATTAGACAATACATCCTGCAATCCAGCTGGTAGCTTACTACTGTGTTAACATCTTGAAGTGCAGTGGTAACACTGATTAGACAATACATCCTGCAATCCAGCTGGTTGAATACTACTCTGTTAACATCTTGAAGTGCAGTGGTAACACTGATTAGACAAAACATCCTGCAATCCAGCTGGTAGCTTACTACTTTTTTAACATCTTGGAGTGCAGTGGTAACACTGATTAGACAATACATCCTGCAATCTAGCTGGTTGAATACTACTGTGTTAACATCTTGAAGTGCAGTGGTAACACTGATTAGACAATACATCCTGCAATCTAGCTGGTTGAATACCACTGTGTGAACATCTTGAAGTGCAGTGGTAACACTGATTAGACAATACATCCTGCAATCCAGCTGGTAGCTTACTACAGTGTTAACATCTTGAAGTGCAGTGGTAACACTGATTAGACAATACATCCTGCAATCCAGCTGGTAGCTTACTACTGTGGTTACATCTTGAAGTGCAGTGGTAACACTGATTAGACAATACATCCTGCAACCCAGCTGGTTGAATACTACTATGTTAACATCTTGAAGTGCAGTGGTAACACTGATTAGACAATACATCCTGCAATCCAGCTGGTAGCTTACTACTGTGGTTACATCTTGAAGTGCAGTGGTAACACTGATTAGACAATACATCCTGCAATCCAGCTGGTTGAATACTACTATGTTAACATCTTGAAGTGCAGTGGTAACACTGATTAGACAATACATCCTGCAATCCAGCTGGTAGCTTACTACTGTGTTAACATCTTGAAGTGCAGTGGTAACACTGATTAGACAATACATCCTGCAATCCAGCTGGTAGCTTACAACTGTGGTTACATTTTGAAGTGCAGTGGTAACACTGATTAGACAATACATCCTGCAATCCAGCTGGTAGCTTACTACTGTGGTTACATCTTGAAGTGCAGTGGTAACACTGATTAGACAATACATCCTGCAATCTAGCTGGTTGAATACCACTGTGTGAACATCTTGAAGTGCAGTGGTAACACTGATTAGACAATACATCCTGCAATCTAGCTGGTTGAATACTACTGTGTTAACATCTTGAAGTGCAGTGGTAACACTGATTAGACAATACATCCTGCAATCCAGCTGGTAGCTTACTACTGTGTTAACATCTTGAAGTGCAGTGGTAACACTGATTAGACAATACATCCTGCAATCCAGCTGGTTGAATACTACTATGTTAACATCTTGAAGTGCAGTGGTAACACTGATTAGACAAAACATCCTGCAATCCAGCTGGTAGCTTACTACTTTTTTAACATCTTGGAGTGCAGTGGTAACACTGATTAGACAATACATCCTGCAATCTAGCTGGTTGAATACTACTGTGTTAACATCTTGAAGTGCAGTGGTAACACTGATTAGACAATACATCCTGCAATCTAGCTGGTTGAATACCACTGTGTGAACATCTTGAAGTGCAGTGGTAACACTGATTAGACAATACATCCTGCAATCCAGCTGGTAGCTTACTACAGTGTTAACATCTTGAAGTGCAGTGGTAACACTGATTAGACAATACATCCTGCAATCAAGCTGATAGCTAACTACTGTGTTAACATCTTGAAGTGCAGTGGTAACACTGATTAGACAATACATCCTGCAATCCAGCTGGTAGCTTACTACTGTGTTAACATCTTGAAGTGCAGTGGTAACACTGATTAGACAATACATCCTGCAATCCAGCTGGTTGAATACTACTATGTTAACATCTTGAAGTGCAGTGGTAACACTGATTAGACAATACATCCTGCAATCCAGCTGGTAGCTTACTACTGTGGTTACATCTTGAAGTGCAGTGGTAACACTGATTAGACAATACATCCTGCAATCCAGCTGGTAGCTTACTACTGTGGTTACATCTTGAAGTGCAGTGGTAACACTGATTAGACAATACATCCTGCAATCCAGCTGGTAGCTTACTACTGTGTTAACATCTTGAAGTGCAGTGGTAACACTGATTAGACAATACATCCTGCAATCCAGCTGGTTGAATACTACTATGTTAACATCTTGAAGTGCAGTGGTAACACTGATTAGACAATACATCCTGCAATCCAGCTGGTAGCTTACTACTGTGGTTACATCTTGAAGTGCAGTGGTAACACTGATTAGACAATACATCCTGCAATCCAGCTGGTAGCTTACTACTGTGGTAACATCTTGAAGTGCAGTGGTAACACTGATTAGACAATACATCCTGCAATCAAGCTGATAGCTAACTACTGTGTTAACATCTTGAAGTGCAGTGGTAACACTGATTAGACAATACATCCTGCAATCCAGCTGGTAGCTTACTACTGTGTTAACATCTTGAAGTGCAGTGGTAACACTGATTAGACAATACATCCTGCAATCCAGCTGGTTGAATACTACTATGTTAACATCTTGAAGTGCAGTGGTAACACTGATTAGACAATACATCCTGCAATCCAGCTGGTAGCTTACTACTGTGGTAACATCTTGAAGTGCAGTGGTAACACTGATTAGACAATACATCCTGCAATCCAGCTGGTAGCTTACTACTGTGGTTACATCTTGAAGTGCAGTGGTAACACTGATTAGACAATACATCCTGCAATCAAGCTGATAGCTAACTACTGTGTTAACATCTTGAAGTGCAGTGGTAACACTGATTAGACAATACATCCTGCAATCCAGCTGGTAGCTTACTACTGTGTTAACATCTTGAAGTGCAGTGGTAACACTGATTAGACAATACATCCTGCAATCCAGCTGGTTGAATACTTCTATGTTAACATCTTGAAGTGCAGTGGTAACACTGATTAAACAATACATCCTGCAATCCAGCTGGTAGCTTAATACTGTGGTTACATCTTGAAGTGCAGTGGTAACACTGATTAGACAATACATCCTGCAATCCAGCTGGTAGCTTACTACTGTGTTAACATCTTGAAGTGCAGTGGTAACACTGATTAGACAATACATCCTGCAATCCAGCTGGTAGCTTACTACTGTGTTAACATCTTGAAGTGCAGTGGTAACACTGATTAGACAATACATCCTGCAATCCAGCTGGTTGAATACTACTATGTTAACATCTTGAAGTGCAGTGGTAACACTGATTAGACAATACATCCTGCAATCCAGCTGGTAGCTTACTACTGTGGTTACATCTTGAAGTGCAGTGGTAACACTGATTAGACAATACATCCTGCAATCCAGCTGGTAGCTTACTACTGTGGTTACATCTTGAAGTGCAGTGGTAACACTGATTAGACAATACATCCTGCAATCAAGCTGATAGCTAACTACTGTGTTAACATCTTGAAGTGCAGTGGTAACACTGATTAGACAATACATCCTGCAATCCAGCTTGTAGCTTACTACTGTGTTAACATCTTGAAGTGCAGTGGTAACACTGATTAGACAATACATCCTGCAATCCAGCTGGTTGAATACTTCTATGTTAACATCTTGAAGTGCAGTGGTAACACTGATTAAACAATACATCCTGCAATCCAGCTGGTAGCTTACTACTGTGGTTACATCTTGAAGTGCAGTGGTAACACTGATTAGACAATACATCCTGCAATCCAGCTGGTAGCTTACTACTGTGGTTACATCTTGAAGTGCAGTGGTAACACTGATTAGACAATACATCCTGCAATCCAGCTGGTAGCTTACTACTGTGGTTACATCTTGAAGTGCAGTGGTAACACTGATTAGACAATACATCCTGCAATCTAGCTGGTTGAATACCACTGTGTGAACATCTTGAAGTGCAGTGGTAACACTGATTAGACAATACATCCTGCAATCTAGCTGGTTGAATACTACTGTGTTAACATCTTGAAGTGCAGTGGTAACACTGATTAGACAATACATCCTGCAATCCAGCTGGTAGCTTACTACTGTGTTAACATCTTGAAGTGCAGTGGTAACACTGATTAGACAATACATCCTGCAATCCAGCTGGTTGAATACTACTATGTTAACATCTTGAAGTGCAGTGGTAACACTGATTAGACAAAACATCCTGCAATCCAGCTGGTAGCTTACTACTTTTTTAACATCTTGGAGTGCAGTGGTAACACTGATTAGACAATACATCCTGCAATCTAGCTGGTTGAATACTACTGTGTTAACATCTTGAAGTGCAGTGGTAACACTGATTAGACAATACATCCTGCAATCTAGCTGGTTGAATACCACTGTGTGAACATCTTGAAGTGCAGTGGTAACACTGATTAGACAATACATCCTGCAATCCAGCTGGTAGCTTACTACAGTGTTAACATCTTGAAGTGCAGTGGTAACACTGATTAGACAATACATCCTGCAATCCAGCTGGTAGCTTACTACTGTGGTTACATCTTGAAGTGCAGTGGTAACACTGATTAGACAATACATCCTGCAACCCAGCTGGTTGAATACTACTATGTTAACATCTTGAAGTGCAGTGGTAACACTGATTAGACAATACATCCTGCAATCCAGCTGGTAGCTTACTACTGTGGTTACATCTTGAAGTGCAGTGGTAACACTGATTAGACAATACATCCTGCAACCCAGCTGGTTGAATACTACTATGTTAACATCTTGAAGTGCAGTGGTAACACTGATTAGACAATACATCCTGCAATCCAGCTGGTAGCTTACTACTGTGTTAACATCTTGAAGTGCAGTGGTAACACTGATTAGACAATACATCCTGCAATCCAGCTGGTAGCTTACAACTGTGGTTACATTTTGAAGTGCAGTGGTAACACTGATTAGACAATACATCCTGCAATCCAGCTGGTAGCTTACTACTGTGGTTACATCTTGAAGTGCAGTGGTAACACTGATTAGACAATACATCCTGCAATCTAGCTGGTTGAATACCACTGTGTGAACATCTTGAAGTGCAGTGGTAACACTGATTAGACAATACATCCTGCAATCTAGCTGGTTGAATACTACTGTGTTAACATCTTGAAGTGCAGTGGTAACACTGATTAGACAATACATCCTGCAATCCAGCTGGTAGCTTACTACTGTGTTAACATCTTGAAGTGCAGTGGTAACACTGATTAGACAATACATCCTGCAATCCAGCTGGTTGAATACTACTATGTTAACATCTTGAAGTGCAGTGGTAACACTGATTAGACAAAACATCCTGCAATCCAGCTGGTAGCTTACTACTTTTTTAACATCTTGGAGTGCAGTGGTAACACTGATTAGACAATACATCCTGCAATCTAGCTGGTTGAATACTACTGTGTTAACATCTTGAAGTGCAGTGGTAACACTGATTAGACAATACATCCTGCAATCCAGCTGGTAGCTTACTACTGTGTTAACATCTTGAAGTGCAGTGGTAACACTGATTAGACAATACATCCTGCAATCCAGCTGGTTGAATACTACTATGTTAACATCTTGAAGTGCAGTGGTAACACTGATTAGACAAAACATCCTGCAATCCAGCTGGTAGCTTACTACTTTTTTAACATCTTGGAGTGCAGTGGTAACACTGATTAGACAATACATCCTGCAATCTAGCTGGTTGAATACTACTGTGTTAACATCTTGAAGTGCAGTGGTAACACTGATTAGACAATACATCCTGCAATCTAGCTGGTTGAATACCACTGTGTGAACATCTTGAAGTGCAGTGGTAACACTGATTAGACAATACATCCTGCAATCCAGCTGGTAGCTTACTACAGTGTTAACATCTTGAAGTGCAGTGGTAACACTGATTAGACAATACATCCTGCAATCCAGCTGGTAGCTTACTACTGTGGTTACATCTTGAAGTGCAGTGGTAACACTGATTAGACAATACATCCTGCAACCCAGCTGGTTGAATACTACTATGTTAACATCTTGAAGTGCAGTGGTAACACTGATTAGACAATACATCCTGCAATCCAGCTGGTAGCTTACTACTGTGGTTACATCTTGAAGTGCAGTGGTAACACTGATTAGACAATACATCCTGCAATCCAGCTGGTTGAATACTACTATGTTAACATCTTGAAGTGCAGTGGTAACACTGATTAGACAATACATCCTGCAATCCAGCTGGTAGCTTACTACTGTGTTAACATCTTGAAGTGCAGTGGTAACACTGATTAGACAATACATCCTGCAATCCAGCTGGTAGCTTACAACTGTGGTTACATTTTGAAGTGCAGTGGTAACACTGATTAGACAATACATCCTGCAATCCAGCTGGTAGCTTACTACTGTGGTTACATCTTGAAGTGCAGTGGTAACACTGATTAGACAATACATCCTGCAATCTAGCTGGTTGAATACCACTGTGTGAACATCTTGAAGTGCAGTGGTAACACTGATTAGACAATACATCCTGCAATCTAGCTGGTTGAATACTACTGTGTTAACATCTTGAAGTGCAGTGGTAACACTGATTAGACAATACATCCTGCAATCCAGCTGGTAGCTTACTACTGTGTTAACATCTTGAAGTGCAGTGGTAACACTGATTAGACAATACATCCTGCAATCCAGCTGGTTGAATACTACTATGTTAACATCTTGAAGTGCAGTGGTAACACTGATTAGACAAAACATCCTGCAATCCAGCTGGTAGCTTACTACTTTTTTAACATCTTGGAGTGCAGTGGTAACACTGATTAGACAATACATCCTGCAATCTAGCTGGTTGAATACTACTGTGTTAACATCTTGAAGTGCAGTGGTAACACTGATTAGACAATACATCCTGCAATCTAGCTGGTTGAATACCACTGTGTGAACATCTTGAAGTGCAGTGGTAACACTGATTAGACAATACATCCTGCAATCCAGCTGGTAGCTTACTACAGTGTTAACATCTTGAAGTGCAGTGGTAACACTGATTAGACAATACATCCTGCAATCAAGCTGATAGCTAACTACTGTGTTAACATCTTGAAGTGCAGTGGTAACACTGATTAGACAATACATCCTGCAATCCAGCTGGTAGCTTACTACTGTGTTAACATCTTGAAGTGCAGTGGTAACACTGATTAGACAATACATCCTGCAATCCAGCTGGTTGAATACTACTATGTTAACATCTTGAAGTGCAGTGGTAACACTGATTAGACAATACATCCTGCAATCCAGCTGGTAGCTTACTACTGTGGTTACATCTTGAAGTGCAGTGGTAACACTGATTAGACAATACATCCTGCAATCCAGCTGGTAGCTTACTACTGTGGTTACATCTTGAAGTGCAGTGGTAACACTGATTAGACAATACATCCTGCAATCCAGCTGGTAGCTTACTACTGTGTTAACATCTTGAAGTGCAGTGGTAACACTGATTAGACAATACATCCTGCAATCCAGCTGGTTGAATACTACTATGTTAACATCTTGAAGTGCAGTGGTAACACTGATTAGACAATACATCCTGCAATCCAGCTGGTAGCTTACTACTGTGGTTACATCTTGAAGTGCAGTGGTAACACTGATTAGACAATACATCCTGCAATCCAGCTGGTAGCTTACTACTGTGGTTACATCTTGAAGTGCAGTGGTAACACTGATTAGACAATACATCCTGCAATCAAGCTGATAGCTAACTACTGTGTTAACATCTTGAAGTGCAGTGGTAACACTGATTAGACAATACATCCTGCAATCCAGCTGGTAGCTTACTACTGTGTTAACATCTTGAAGTGCAGTGGTAACACTGATTAGACAATACATCCTGCAATCCAGCTGGTTGAATACTACTATGTTAACATCTTGAAGTGCAGTGGTAACACTGATTAGACAATACATCCTGCAATCCAGCTGGTAGCTTACTACTGTGGTTACATCTTGAAGTGCAGTGGTAACACTGATTAGACAATACATCCTGCAATCCAGCTGGTAGCTTACTACTGTGGTTACATCTTGAAGTGCAGTGGTAACACTGATTAGACAATACATCCTGCAATCAAGCTGATAGCTAACTACTGTGTTAACATCTTGAAGTGCAGTGGTAACACTGATTAGACAATACATCCTGCAATCCAGCTGGTAGCTTACTACTGTGTTAACATCTTGAAGTGCAGTGGTAACACTGATTAGACAATACATCCTGCAATCCAGCTGGTTGAATACTTCTATGTTAACATCTTGAAGTGCAGTGGTAACACTGATTAAACAATACATCCTGCAATCCAGCTGGTAGCTTAATACTGTGGTTACATCTTGAAGTGCAGTGGTAACACTGATTAGACAATACATCCTGCAATCCAGCTGGTAGCTTACTACTGTGTTAACATCTTGAAGTGCAGTGGTAACACTGATTAGACAATACATCCTGCAATCCAGCTGGTAGCTTACTACTGTGTTAACATCTTGAAGTGCAGTGGTAACACTGATTAGACAATACATCCTGCAATCCAGCTGGTTGAATACTACTATGTTAACATCTTGAAGTGCAGTGGTAACACTGATTAGACAATACATCCTGCAATCCAGCTGGTAGCTTACTACTGTGGTTACATCTTGAAGTGCAGTGGTAACACTGATTAGACAATACATCCTGCAATCCAGCTGGTAGCTTACTACTGTGGTTACATCTTGAAGTGCAGTGGTAACACTGATTAGACAATACATCCTGCAATCAAGCTGATAGCTAACTACTGTGTTAACATCTTGAAGTGCAGTGGTAACACTGATTAGACAATACATCCTGCAATCCAGCTTGTAGCTTACTACTGTGTTAACATCTTGAAGTGCAGTGGTAACACTGATTAGACAATACATCCTGCAATCCAGCTGGTTGAATACTTCTATGTTAACATCTTGAAGTGCAGTGGTAACACTGATTAAACAATACATCCTGCAATCCAGCTGGTAGCTTAATACTGTGGTTACATCTTGAAGTGCAGTGGTAACACTGATTAGACAATACATCCTGCAAACCAGCTGGTAGCTTACTACTGTGTAAACATCTTGAAGTGCAGTGGTAACACTGATTAGACAATACATCCTGCAATCAAGCTGATAGCTAACTACTGTGTTAACATCTTGACGTGCAGTGGTAACACTGATTAGACAATACATCTTGCAATCCAGCTGGTTGAATACCACTGTGTGAACATCTTGAAGTGCAGTGGTAACACTGATTAGACAATACATCCTGCAATCCAGCTGGTTGAATACTACTATGTTAACATCTTGAAGTGCAGTGGTAACACTGATTAGACAATACATCCTGCAATCCAGCTGGTAGCTTACTACTGTGGTTACATCTTGAAGTGCAGTGGTAACACTGATTAGACAATACATCCTGCAATCCAGCTGGTTGAATACTACTGTGTTAACATCTTGAAGTGCAGTGGTAACACTGATTAGACAATACATCCTGCAATCCAGCTGGTTGAATACTACTGTGTTAACATCTTGACGTGCAGTGGTAACACTGATTAGACAATACATCTTGCAATCCAGCTGGTTGAATACCACTGTGTGAACATCTTGAAGTGCAGTGGTAACACTGATTAGACAATACATCCTGCAATCCAGCTGGTTGAATACTACTGTGTTAACATCTTGACGTGCAGTGGTAACACTGATTAGACAATACATCCTGCAATCAAGCTGATAGCTAACTACTGTGTTAACATCTTGAAGTGCAGTGGTAACACTGATAAGACAATACATCCTGCAATCCAGCTGGTAGCTTACTACTGTGTTAACATCTTGAAGTGCAGTGGTGACACTGATTAGACAATACATCCTGCAACCCAGCTGGTTGAATACTACTATGTTAACATCTTGAAGTGCAGTGGTAACACTGATTAGACAATACATCCTGCAATCCAGCTGGTTGAATACTACTATGTTAACATCTTGAAGTGCAGTGGTAACACTGATTAGACAATACATCCTGCAATCCAGCTGGTAGCTTACTACTGTGGTTACATCTTGAAGTGCAGTGGTAACACTGATTAGACAATACATCCTGCAATCCAGCTGGTAGCTTACTACTGTGGTTACATCTTGAAGTGCAGTGGTAACACTGATTAGACAATACATCCTGCAATCCAGCTGGTAGCTTACTACTGTGTTAACATCTTGAAGTGCAGTGGTAACACTGATTAGACAATACATCCTGCAATCCAGCTGGTTGAATACTACTATGTTAACATCTTGAAGTGCAGTGGTAACACTGATTAGACAATACATCCTGCAATCCAGCTGGTAGCTTACTACTGTGGTTACATCTTGAAGTGCAGTGGTAACACTGATTAGACAATACATCCTGCAATCCAGCTGGTAGCTTACTACTGTGGTTACATCTTGAAGTGCAGTGGCAACACTGATTAGACAATACATCCTGCAATCAAGCTGATAGCTTACTACTGTGTTAACATCTTGAAGTGCAGTGGTAACACTGATTAGACAATACATCCTGCAATCCAGCTGGTTGAATACTACTATGTTAACATCTTGAAGTGCAGTGGTAACACTGATTAGACAATACATCCTGCAATCCAGCTGGTAGCTTACTACTGTGGTTACATCTTGAAGTGCAGTGGTAACACTGATTAGACAATACATCCTGCAATCCAGCTGGTAGCTTACTACTGTGGTTACATCTTGAAGTGCAGTGGTAACACTGATTAGACAATACATCCTGCAATCAAGCTGATAGCTAACTACTGTGTTAACATCTTGAAGTGCAGTGGTAACACTGATTAGACAATACATCCTGCAATCCAGCTGGTAGCTTACTACTGTGTTAACATCTTGAAGTGCAGTGGTAACACTGATTAGACAATACATCCTGCAATCCAGCTGGTTGAATACTTCTATGTTAACATCTTGAAGTGCAGTGGTAACACTGATTAAACAATACATCCTGCAATCCAGCTGGTAGCTTAATACTGTGGTTACATCTTGAAGTGCAGTGGTAACACTGATTAGACAATACATCCTGCAATCCAGCTGGTTGAATACCACTGTGTGAACATCTTGAAGTGCAGTGGTAACACTGATTAGACAATACATCCTGCAATCCAGCTGGTTGAATACTACTGTGTTAACATCTTGACGTGCAGTGGTAACACTGATTAGACAATACATCCTGCAATCCACCTGGTTGAATACTACTGTGTTAACATCTTGACGTGCAGTGGTAACACTGATTAGACAATACATCCTGCAATCCAGCTGGTAGCTTACTACTGTGTTAACATCTTGAAGTGCAGTGGTAACACTGATTAGACAATACATCTTGCAATCCAGCTGGTTGAATACCACTGTGTGAACATCTTGAAGTGCAGTGGTAACACTGATTAGACAATACATCTTGCAATCCAGCTGGTTGAATACCACTGTGTGAACATCTTGAAGTGCAGTGGTAACACTGATTAGACAATACATCCTGCAATCCAGCTGGTAGCTTACTACAGTGTTAACATCTTGAAGTGCAGTGGTAACACTGATTAGACAATACATCCTGCAATCCAGCTGGTTGAATACTACTATGTTAACATCTTGAAGTGCAGTGGTAACACTGATTAGACAATACATCCTGCAATCCAGCTGGTAGCTTACTACTGTGGTTACATCTTGAAGTGCAGTGGTAACACTGATTAGACAATACATCCTGCAATCCAGCTGGTTGAATACTACTGTGTTAACATCTTGAAGTGCAGTGGTAACACTGATTAGACAATACATCCTGCAATCCAGCTGGTAGCTTACTACTGTGTTAACATCTTGAAGTGCAGTGGTAACACTGATTAGACAATACATCCTGCAATCCAGCTGGTAGCTTACTACTGTGTTAACATCTTGAAGTGCAGTGGTAACACTGATTAGACAATACATCCTGCAATCCAGCTGGTTGAATACTACTATGTTAACATCTTGAAGTGCAGTGGTAACACTGATTAGACAATACATCCTGCAATCCAGCTGGTAGCTTACTACTGTGGTTACATCTTGAAGTGCAGTGGTAACACTGATTAGACAATACATCCTGCAATCAAGCTGATAGCTAACTACTGTGTTAACATCTTGATGTGCAGTGGTAACACTGATTAGACAATACATCCTGCAATCCAGCTTGTAGCTTACTACTGTGTTAACATCTTGAAGTGCAGTGGTAACACTGATTAGACAATACATCCTGCAATCCAGCTGGTTGAATACTTCTATGTTAACATCTTGAAGTGCAGTGGTAACACTGATTAAACAATACATCCTGCAATCCAGCTGGTAGCTTAATACTGTGGTTACATCTTGAAGTGCAGTGGTAACACTGATTAGACAATACATCCTGCAATCCAGCTGGTAGCTTACTACTGTGTAAACATCTTGAAGTGCAGTGGTAACACTGATTAGACAATACATCCTGCAATCAAGCTGATAACTAACTACTGTGTTAACATCTTGACGTGCAGTGGTAACACTGATTAGACAATACATCTTGCAATCCAGCTGGTTGAATACCACTGTGTGAACATCTTGAAGTGCAGTGGTAACACTGATTAGACAATACATCCTGCAATCCAGCTGGTAGCTTACTACTGTGGTTACATCTTGAAGTGCAGTGGTAACACTGATTAGACAATACATCCTGCAATCCAGCTGGTAGCTTACTACTGTGTTAACATCTTGAAGTGCAGTGGTAACACTGATTAGACAATACATCCTGCAATCAAGCTGATAGCTAACTACTGTGTTAACATCTTGAAGTGCAGTGGTAACACTGATTAGACAATACATCCTGCAATCCAGCTGGTAGCTTACTACTGTGGTAACATCTTGAAGTGCAGTGGTAACACTGATTAGACAATACATCCTGCAATCCAGCTGGTAGCTTACTACTGTGTTAACATCTTGACGTGCAGTGGTAACACTGATTAGACAATACATCTTGCAATCCAGCTGGTTGAATACTACTGTGTTAACATCTTGAAGTGCAGTGGTAACACTGATTAGACAATACATCCTGCAATCCAGCTGGTTGAATACTACTGTGTTAACATCTTGGCGTGCAGTGGTAACACTGATTAGACAATACATCTTGCAATCCAGCTGGTTGAATACCACTGTGTGAACATCTTAAAGTGCAGTGGTAACACTGATTAGACAATACATCCTGCAATCCAGCTGGTTGAATACTACTGTGTTAACATCTTGACGTGCAGTGGTAACACTGATTAGACAATACATCCTGCAATCAAGCTGATAGCTAACTACTGTGTTAACATCTTGAAGTGCAGTGGTAACACTGATTAGACAATACATCCTGCAATCCAGCTGGTAGCTTACTACTGTGTTAACATCTTGAAGTGCAGTGGTGACACTGATTAGACAATACATCCTGCAATCCAGCTGGTAGCTTACTACTGTGGTTACATCTTGAAGTGCAGTGGTAACACTGATTAGACAATACATCCTGCAATCCAGCTGGTTGGATACTACTGTGTTAACATCTTGAAGTGCAGTGGTAACACTGATTAGACAATACATCCTGCAATCCAGCTGGTAGCTTACTACTGTGTTAACATCTTGAAGTGCAGTGGTAACACTGATTAGACAATACATCCTGCAATCCAGCTGGTAGCTTACTACTGTGTTAACATCTTGAAGTGCAGTGGTAACACTGATTAGACAATACATCCTGCAATCCAGCTGGTTGAATACTACTATGTTAACATCTTGAAGTGCAGTGGTAACACTGATTAGACAATACATCCTGCAATCCAGCTGGTAGCTTACTACTGTGGTTACATCTTGAAGTGCAGTGGTAACACTGATTAGACAATACATCCTGCAATCCAGCTGGTAGCTTACTACTGTGGTTACATCTTGAAGTGCAGTGGTAACACTGATTAGACAATACATCCTGCAATCAAGCTGATAGCTAACTACTGTGTTAACATCTTGAAGTGCAGTGGTAACACTGATTAGACAATACATCCTGCAATCCAGCTTGTAGCTTACTACTGTGTTAACATCTTGAAGTGCAGTGGTAACACTGATTAGACAATACATCCTGCAATCCAGCTGGTTGAATACTTCTATGTTAACATCTTGAAGTGCAGTGGTAACACTGATTAAACAATACATCCTGCAATCCAGCTGGTAGCTTAATACTGTGGTTACATCTTGAAGTGCAGTGGTAACACTGATTAGACAATACATCCTGCAATCCAGCTGGTAGCTTACTACTGTGTAAACATCTTGAAGTGCAGTGGTAACACTGATTAGACAATACATCCTGCAATCAAGCTGATAGCTAACTACTGTGTTAACATCTTGACGTGCAGTGGTAACACTGATTAGACAATACATCTTGCAATCCAGCTGGTTGAATACCACTGTGTGAACATCTTGAAGTGCAGTGGTAACACTGATTAGACAATACATCCTGCAATCCAGCTGGTAGCTTACTACTGTGGTTACATCTTGAAGTGCAGTGGTAACACTGATTAGACAATACATCCTGCAATCCAGCTGGTAGCTTACTACTGTGTTAACATCTTGAAGTGCAGTGGTAACACTGATTAGACAATACATCCTGCAATCAAGCTGATAGCTAACTACTGTGTTAACATCTTGAAGTGCAGTGGTAACACTGATTAGACAATACATCCTGCAATCCAGCTGGTAGCTTACTACTGTGGTTACATCTTGAAGTGCAGTGGTAACACTGATTAGACAATACATCCTGCAATCCAGCTGGTAGCTTACTACTGTGTTAACATCTTGACGTGCAGTGGTAACACTGATTAGACAATACATCTTGCAATCCAGCTGGTTGAATACTACTGTGTTAACATCTTGAAGTGCAGTGGTAACACTGATTAGACAATACATCCTGCAATCCAGCTGGTTGAATACTACTGTGTTAACATCTTGACGTGCAGTGGTAACACTGATTAGACAATACATCTTGCAATCCAGCTGGTTGAATACCACTGTGTGAACATCTTGAAGTGCAGTGGTAACACTGATTAGACAATACATCCTGCAATCCAGCTGGTTGAATACTACTGTGTTAACATCTTGACGTGCAGTGGTAACACTGATTAGACAATACATCCTGCAATCAAGCTGATAGCTAACTACTGTGTTAACATCTTGAAGTGCAGTGGTAACACTGATTAGACAATACATCCTGCAATCCAGCTGGTAGCTTACTACTGTGTTAACATCTTGAAGTGCAGTGGTGACACTGATTAGACAATACATCCTGCAACCCAGCTGGTTGAATACTACTATGTTAACATCTTGAAGTGCAGTGGTAACACTGATTAGACAATACATCCTGCAATCCAGCTGGTAGCTTACAACTGTGGTTACATCTTGAAGTGCAGTGGTAACACTGATTAGACAATACATCCTGCAATCCAGCTGGTAGCTTACTACTGTGGTTACATCTTGAAGTGCAGTGGTAACACTGATTAGACAATACATCCTGCAATCCAGCTGGTAGCTTACTACTGTGTTAACATCTTGAAGTGCAGTGGTAACACTGATTAGACAATACATCCTGCAATCCAGCTGGTTGAATACTACTATGTTAACATCTTGAAGTGCAGTGGTAACACTGATTAGACAATACATCCTGCAATCCAGCTGGTAGCTTACTACTGTGGTTACATCTTGAAGTGCAGTGGTAACACTGATTAGACAATACATCCTGCAATCCAGCTGGTAGCTTACTACTGTGTTAACATCTTGAAGTGCAGTGGTAACACTGATTAGACAATACATCCTGCAATCTAGCTGGTTGAATACCACTGTGTGAACATCTTGAAGTGCAGTGGTAACACTGATTAGACAATACATCCTGCAATCTAGCTGGTTGAATACTACTGTGTTAACATCTTGAAGTGCAGTGGTAACACTGATTAGACAATACATCCTGCAATCCAGCTGGTAGCTTACTACTGTGTTAACATCTTGAAGTGCAGTGGTAACACTGATTAGACAATACATCCTGCAATCCAGCAAGTTGAATACTACTATGTTAACATCTTGAAGTGCAGTGGTAACACTGATTAGACAAAACATCCTGCAATCCAGCTGGTAGCTTACTACTTTTTTAACATCTTGGAGTGCAGTGGTAACACTGATTAGACAATACATCCTGCAATCTAGCTGGTTGAATACTACTGTGTTAACATCTTGAAGTGCAGTGGTAACACTGATTAGACAATACATCCTGCAATCTAGCTGGTTGAATACCACTGTGTGAACATCTTGAAGTGCAGTGGTAACACTGATTAGACAATACATCCTGAAATCCAGCTGGTAGCTTACTACAGTGTTAACATCTTGAAGTGCAGTGGTAACACTGATTAGACAATACATCCTGCAATCAAGCTGATAGCTAACTACTGTGTTAACATCTTGAAGTGCAGTGGAAACACTGATTAGACAATACATCCTGCAATCCAGCTGGTAGCTTACTACTGTGTTAACATCTTGAAGTGCAGTGGTAACGCTGATTAGACAATACATCCTGCAATCCAGCTGGTAGAATACTACTATGTTAACATCTTGAAGTGCAGTGGTAACACTGATTAGACAATACATCCTGCAATCCAGCTGGTAGCTTACTACTGTGGTTACATCTTGAAGTGCAGTGGTAACACTGATTAGACAATACATCCTGCAATCCAGCTGGTAGCTTACTACTGTGGTTACATCTTGAAGTGCAGTGGTAACACTGATTAGACAATACATCCTGCAATCCAGCTGGTAGCTTACTACTGTGTTAACATCTTGAAGTGCAGTGGTAACACTGATTAGACAATACATCCTGCAATCCAGCTGGTTGAATACTACTATGTTAACATCTTGAAGTGCAGTGGTAACACTGATTAGACAATACATCCTGCAATCCAGCTGGTAGCTTACTACTGTGGTTACATCTTGAAGTGCAGTGGTAACACTGATTAGACAATACATCCTGCAATCCAGCTGGTAGCTTACTACTGTGGTTACATCTTGAAGTGCAGTGGTAACACTGATTAGACAATACATCCTGCAATCAAGCTGATAGCTAACTACTGTGTTAACATCTTGAAGTGCAGTGGTAACACTGATTAGACAATACATCCTGCAATCCAGCTGGTAGCTTACTACTGTGTTAACATCTTGAAGTGCAGTGGTAACACTGATTAGACAATACATCCTGCAATCCAGCTGGTTGAATACTACTATGTTAACATCTTGAAGTGCAGTGGTAACACTGATTAGACAATACATCCTGCAATCCAGCTGGTAGCTTACTACTGTGGTTACATCTTGAAGTGCAGTGGTAACACTGATTAGACAATACATCCTGCAATCCAGCTGGTAGCTTACTACTGTGGTTACATCTTGAAGTGCAGTGGTAACACTGATTAGACAATACATCCTGCAATCAAGCTGATAGCTAACTACTGTGTTAACATCTTGAAGTGCAGTGGTAACACTGATTAGACAATACATCCTGCAATCCAGCTGGTAGCTTACTACTGTGTTAACATCTTGAAGTGCAGTGGTAACACTGATTAGACAATACATTCTGCAATCCAGCTGGTTGAATACTACTGTGTTAACATCTTGAAGTGCAGTGGTAACACTGATTAGACAATACATCCTGCAATCTAGCTGGTTGAATACCACTGTGTGAACATCTTGAAGTGCAGTGGTAACACTGATTAGACAATACATCCTGAAATCCAGCTGGTAGCTTACTACAGTGTTAACATCTTGAAGTGCAGTGGTAACACTGATTAGACAATACATCCTGCAATCAAGCTGATAGCTAACTACTGTGTTAACATCTTGAAGTGCAGTGGAAACACTGATTAGACAATACATCCTGCAATCCAGCTGGTAGCTTACTACTGTGTTAACATCTTGAAGTGCAGTGGTAACGCTGATTAGACAATACATCCTGCAATCCAGCTGGTTGAATACTACTATGTTAACATCTTGAAGTGCAGTGGTAACACTGATTAGACAATACATCCTGCAATCCAGCTGGTAGCTTACTACTGTGGTTACATCTTGAAGTGCAGTGGTAACACTGATTAGACAATACATCCTGCAATCCAGCTGGTAGCTTACTACTGTGGTTACATCTTGAAGTGCAGTGGTAACACTGATTAGACAATACATCCTGCAATCCAGCTGGTAGCTTACTACTGTGTTAACATCTTGAAGTGCAGTGGTAACACTGATTAGACAATACATCCTGCAATCCAGCTGGTTGAATACTACTATGTTAACATCTTGAAGTGCAGTGGTAACACTGATTAGACAATACATCCTGCAATCCAGCTGGTAGCTTACTACTGTGGTTACATCTTGAAGTGCAGTGGTAACACTGATTAGACAATACATCCTGCAATCCAGCTGGTAGCTTACTACTGTGGTTACATCTTGAAGTGCAGTGGTAACACTGATTAGACAATACATCCTGCAATCAAGCTGATAGCTAACTACTGTGTTAACATCTTGAAGTGCAGTGGTAACACTGATTAGACAATACATCCTGCAATCCAGCTGGTAGCTTACTACTGTGTTAACATCTTGAAGTGCAGTGGTAACACTGATTAGACAATACATCCTGCAATCCAGCTGGTTGAATACTACTATGTTAACATCTTGAAGTGCAGTGGTAACACTGATTAGACAATACATCCTGCAATCCAGCTGGTAGCTTACTACTGTGGTTACATCTTGAAGTGCAGTGGTAACACTGATTAGACAATACATCCTGCAATCCAGCTGGTAGCTTACTACTGTGGTTACATCTTGAAGTGCAGTGGTAACACTGATTAGACAATACATCCTGCAATCAAGCTGATAGCTAACTACTGTGTTAACATCTTGAAGTGCAGTGGTAACACTGATTAGACAATACATCCTGCAATCCAGCTGGTAGCTTACTACTGTGTTAACATCTTGAAGTGCAGTGGTAACACTGATTAGACAATACATTCTGCAATCCAGCTGGTTGAATACTTCTATGTTAACATCTTGAAGTGCAGTGGTAACACTGATTAAACAATACATCCTGCAATCCAGCTGGTAGCTTAATACTGTGGTTACATCTTGAAGTGCAGTGGTAACACTGATTAGACAATACATCCTGCAATCCAGCTGGTAGCTTACTACTGTGTTTACATCTTGAAGTGCAGTGGTAACACTGATTAGACAATACATCCTGCAATCAAGCTGATAGCTAACTACTGTGTTAACATCTTGACGTGCAGTGGTAACACTGATTAGACAATACATCTTGCAATCCAGCTGGTTGAATACCACTGTGTGAACATCTTGAAGTGCAGTGGTAACACTGATTAGACAATACATCCTGCAATCCAGCTGGTTGAATACCACTGTGTGAACATCTTGAAGTGCAGTGGTAACACTGATTAGACAATACATCCTGCAATCTAGCTGGTTGAATACTACTGTGTTAACATCTTGAAGTGCAGTGGTAACACTGATTAGACAATACATCCTGCAATCCAGCTGGTAGCTTACTACTGTGTTAACATCTTGAAGTGCAGTGGTAACACTGATTAGACAATACATCCTGCAATCCAGCAAGTTGAATACTACTATGTTAACATCTTGAAGTGCAGTGGTAACACTGATTAGACAAAACATCCTGCAATCCAGCTGGTAGCTTACTACTTTTTTAACATCTTGGAGTGCAGTGGTAACACTGATTAGACAATACATCCTGCAATCTAGCTGGTTGAATACTTCTATGTTAACATCTTGAAGTGCAGTGGTAACACTGATTAAACAATACATCCTGCAATCCAGCTGGTAGCTTAATACTGTGGTTACATCTTGAAGTGCAGTGGTAACACTGATTAGACAATACATCCTGCAATCCAGCTGGTAGCTTACTACTGTGTTAACATCTTGAAGTGCAGTGGTAACACTGATTAGACAATACATCCTGCAATCAAGCTGATAGCTAACTACTGTGTTAACATCTTGACGTGCAGTGGTAACACTGATTAGACAATACATCTTGCAATCCAGCTGGTTGAATACCACTGTGTGAACATCTTGAAGTGCAGTGGTAACACTGATTAGACAATACATCCTGCAATCCAGCTGGTTGAATACCACTGTGTGAACATCTTGAAGTGCAGTGGTAACACTGATTAGACAATACATCCTGCAATCTAGCTGGTTGAATACTACTGTGTTAACATCTTGAAGTGCAGTGGTAACACTGATTAGACAATACATCCTGCAATCCAGCTGGTAGCTTACTACTGTGTTAACATCTTGAAGTGCAGTGGTAACACTGATTAGACAATACATCCTGCAATCCAGCAAGTTGAATACTACTATGTTAACATCTTGAAGTGCAGTGGTAACACTGATTAGACAAAACATCCTGCAATCCAGCTGGTAGCTTACTACTTTTTTAACATCTTGGAGTGCAGTGGTAACACTGATTAGACAATACATCCTGCAATCTAGCTGGTTGAATACTACTGTGTTAACATCTTGAAGTGCAGTGGTAACACTGATTAGACAATACATCCTGCAATCTAGCTGGTTGAATACCACTGTGTGAACATCTTGAAGTGCAGTGGTAACACTGATTAGACAATACATCCTGAAATCCAGCTGGTAGCTTACTACAGTGTTAACATCTTGAAGTGCAGTGGTAACACTGATTAGACAATACATCCTGCAATCAAGCTGATAGCTAACTACTGTGTTAACATCTTGAAGTGCAGTGGAAACACTGATTAGACAATACATCCTGCAATCCAGCTGGTAGCTTACTACTGTGTTAACATCTTGAAGTGCAGTGGTAACGCTGATTAGACAATACATCCTGCAATCCAGCTGGTTGAATACTACTATGTTAACATCTTGAAGTGCAGTGGTAACACTGATTAGACAATACATCCTGCAATCCAGCTGGTAGCTTACTACTGTGGTTACATCTTGAAGTGCAGTGGTAACACTGATTAGACAATACATCCTGCAATCCAGCTGGTAGCTTACTACTGTGGTTACATCTTGAAGTGCAGTGGTAACACTGATTAGACAATACATCCTGCAATCCAGCTGGTAGCTTACTACTGTGTTAACATCTTGAAGTGCAGTGGTAACACTGATTAGACAATACATCCTGCAATCCAGCTGGTTGAATACTACTATGTTAACATCTTGAAGTGCAGTGGTAACACTGATTAGACAATACATCCTGCAATCCAGCTGGTAGCTTACTACTGTGGTTACATCTTGAAGTGCAGTGGTAACACTGATTAGACAATACATCCTGCAATCCAGCTGGTAGCTTACTACTGTGGTTACATCTTGAAGTGCAGTGGTAACACTGATTAGACAATACATCCTGCAATCAAGCTGATAGCTAACTACTGTGTTAACATCTTGAAGTGCAGTGGTAACACTGATTAGACAATACATCCTGCAATCCAGCTGGTAGCTTACTACTGTGTTAACATCTTGAAGTGCAGTGGTAACACTGATTAGACAATACATCCTGCAATCCAGCTGGTTGAATACTACTATGTTAACATCTTGAAGTGCAGTGGTAACACTGATTAGACAATACATCCTGCAATCCAGCTGGTAGCTTACTACTGTGTTTACATCTTGAAGTGCAGTGGTAACACTGATTAGACAATACATCCTGCAATCCAGCTGGTAGCTTACTACTGTGGTTACATCTTGAAGTGCAGTGGTAACACTGATTAGACAATACATCCTGCAATCCAGCTGGTAGCTTACTACTGTGTTAACATCTTGAAGTGCAGTGGTAACACTGATTAGACAATACATCCTGCAATCCAGCTGGTTGAATACTACTATGTTAACATCTTGAAGTGCAGTGGTAACACTGATTAGACAATACATCCTGCAATCCAGCTGGTAGCTTACTACTGTGGTTACATCTTGAAGTGCAGTGGTAACACTGATTAGACAATACATCCTGCAATCCAGCTGGTAGCTTACTACTGTGGTTACATCTTGAAGTGCAGTGGTAACACTGATTAGACAATACATCCTGCAATCAAGCTGATAGCTAACTACTGTGTTAACATCTTGAAGTGCAGTGGTAACACTGATTAGACAATACATCCTGCAATCCAGCTGGTAGCTTACTACTGTGTTAACATCTTGAAGTGCAGTGGTAACACTGATTAGACAATACATTCTGCAATCCAGCTGGTTGAATACTTCTATGTTAACATCTTGAAGTGCAGTGGTAACACTGATTAAACAATACATCCTGCAATCCAGCTGGTAGCTTAATACTGTGGTTACATCTTGAAGTGCAGTGGTAACACTGATTAGACAATACATCCTGCAATCCAGCTGGTAGCTTACTACTGTGTTAACATCTTGAAGTGCAGTGGTAACACTGATTAGACAATACATCCTGCAATCAAGCTGATAGCTAACTACTGTGTTAACATCTTGACGTGCAGTGGTAACACTGATTAGACAATACATCTTGCAATCCAGCTGGTTGAATACCACTGTGTGAACATCTTGAAGTGCAGTGGTAACACTGATTAGACAATACATCCTGCAATCCAGCTGGTTGAATACCACTGTGTGAACATCTTGAAGTGCAGTGGTAACACTGATTAGACAATACATCCTGCAATCTAGCTGGTTGAATACTACTGTGTTAACATCTTGAAGTGCAGTGGTAACACTGATTAGACAATACATCCTGCAATCCAGCTGGTAGCTTACTACTGTGTTAACATCTTGAAGTGCAGTGGTAACACTGATTAGACAATACATCCTGCAATCCAGCAAGTTGAATACTACTATGTTAACATCTTGAAGTGCAGTGGTAACACTGATTAGACAAAACATCCTGCAATCCAGCTGGTAGCTTACTACTTTTTTAACATCTTGGAGTGCAGTGGTAACACTGATTAGACAATACATCCTGCAATCTAGCTGGTTGAATACTTCTATGTTAACATCTTGAAGTGCAGTGGTAACACTGATTAAACAATACATCCTGCAATCCAGCTGGTAGCTTAATACTGTGGTTACATCTTGAAGTGCAGTGGTAACACTGATTAGACAATACATCCTGCAATCCAGCTGGTAGCTTACTACTGTGTTAACATCTTGAAGTGCAGTGGTAACACTGATTAGACAATACATCCTGCAATCAAGCTGATAGCTAACTACTGTGTTAACATCTTGACGTGCAGTGGTAACACTGATTAGACAATACATCTTGCAATCCAGCTGGTTGAATACCACTGTGTGAACATCTTGAAGTGCAGTGGTAACACTGATTAGACAATACATCCTGCAATCCAGCTGGTTGAATACCACTGTGTGAACATCTTGAAGTGCAGTGGTAACACTGATTAGACAATACATCCTGCAATCTAGCTGGTTGAATACTACTGTGTTAACATCTTGAAGTGCAGTGGCAACACTGATTAGACAATACATCCTGCAATCCAGCTGGTAGCTTACTACTGTGTTAACATCTTGAAGTGCAGTGGTAACACTGATTAGACAATACATCCTGCAATCCAGCAAGTTGAATACTACTATGTTAACATCTTGAAGTGCAGTGGTAACACTGATTAGACAAAACATCCTGCAATCCAGCTGGTAGCTTACTACTTTTTTAACATCTTGGAGTGCAGTGGTAACACTGATTAGACAATACATCCTGCAATCTAGCTGGTTGAATACTACTGTGTTAACATCTTGAAGTGCAGTGGTAACACTGATTAGACAATACATCCTGCAATCTAGCTGGTTGAATACCACTGTGTGAACATCTTGAAGTGCAGTGGTAACACTGATTAGACAATACATCCTGAAATCCAGCTGGTAGCTTACTACAGTGTTAACATCTTGAAGTGCAGTGGTAACACTGATTAGACAATACATCCTGCAATCAAGCTGATAGCTAACTACTGTGTTAACATCTTGAAGTGCAGTGGAAACACTGATTAGACAATACATCCTGCAATCCAGCTGGTAGCTTACTACTGTGTTAACATCTTGAAGTGCAGTGGTAACGCTGATTAGACAATACATCCTGCAATCCAGCTGGTTGAATACTACTATGTTAACATCTTGAAGTGCAGTGGTAACACTGATTAGACAATACATCCTGCAATCCAGCTGGTAGCTTACTACTGTGGTTACATCTTGAAGTGCAGTGGTAACACTGATTAGACAATACATCCTGCAATCCAGCTGGTAGCTTACTACTGTGGTTACATCTTGAAGTGCAGTGGTAACACTGATTAGACAATACATCCTGCAATCCAGCTGGTAGCTTACTACTGTGTTAACATCTTGAAGTGCAGTGGTAACACTGATTAGACAATACATCCTGCAATCCAGCTGGTTGAATACTACTATGTTAACATCTTGAAGTGCAGTGGTAACACTGATTAGACAATACATCCTGCAATCCAGCTGGTAGCTTACTACTGTGGTTACATCTTGAAGTGCAGTGGTAACACTGATTAGACAATACATCCTGCAATCCAGCTGGTAGCTTACTACTGTGGTTACATCTTGAAGTGCAGTGGTAACACTGATTAGACAATACATCCTGCAATCAAGCTGATAGCTAACTACTGTGTTAACATCTTGAAGTGCAGTGGTAACACTGATTAGACAATACATCCTGCAATCCAGCTGGTAGCTTACTACTGTGTTAACATCTTGAAGTGCAGTGGTAACACTGATTAGACAATACATCCTGCAATCCAGCTGGTTGAATACTACTATGTTAACATCTTGAAGTGCAGTGGTAACACTGATTAGACAATACATCCTGCAATCCAGCTGGTAGCTTACTACTGTGGTTACATCTTGAAGTGCAGTGGTAACACTGATTAGACAATACATCCTGCAATCCAGCTGGTAGCTTACTACTGTGGTTACATCTTGAAGTGCAGTGGTAACACTGATTAGACAATACATCCTGCAATCAAGCTGATAGCTAACTACTGTGTTAACATCTTGAAGTGCAGTGGTAACACTGATTAGACAATACATCCTGCAATCCAGCTGGTAGCTTACTACTGTGTTAACATCTTGAAGTGCAGTGGTAACACTGATTAGACAATACATTCTGCAATCCAGCTGGTTGAATACTTCTATGTTAACATCTTGAAGTGCAGTGGTAACACTGATTAAACAATACATCCTGCAATCCAGCTGGTAGCTTAATACTGTGGTTACATCTTGAAGTGCAGTGGTAACACTGATTAGACAATACATCCTGCAATCCAGCTGGTAGCTTACTACTGTGTTAACATCTTGAAGTGCAGTGGTAACACTGATTAGACAATACATCCTGCAATCAAGCTGATAGCTAACTACTGTGTTATCATCTTGACGTGCAGTGGTAACACTGATTAGACAATACATCTTGCAATCCAGCTGGTTGAATACCACTGTGTGAACATCTTGAAGTGCAGTGGTAACACTGATTAGACAATACATCCTGCAATCCAGCTGGTTGAATACTACTATGTTAACATCTTGAAGTGCAGTGGTAACACTGATTAGACAATACATCCTGCAATCCAGCTGGTAGCTTACTACTGTGGTTACATCTTGAAGTGCAGTGGTAACACTGAATAGACAATACATCCTGCAATCCAGCTGGTAGCTTACTACTGTGTTAACATCTTGAAGTGCAGTGGTAACACTGATTAGACAATACATCCTGCAATCAAGCTGATAGCTAACTACTGTGTTAACATCTTGAAGTGCAGTGGTAACACTGATTAGACAATACATCCTGCAATCCAGCTGGTAGCTTACTACTGTGGTTACATATTGAAGTGCAGTGGTAACACTGATTAGACAATACATCCTGCAATACAGCTGGTAGCTTACTACTGTGTTAACATCTTGACGTGCAGTGGTAACACTGATTAGAC
Organism: Steromphala cineraria; assembly: GCA_916613615.1. Taxonomy (NCBI): domain Eukaryota; kingdom Metazoa; phylum Mollusca; class Gastropoda; order Trochida; family Trochidae; genus Steromphala; species Steromphala cineraria. Next base: position 28,995,045 of record OU744723.1, on the reverse strand, counting down.
AATACATCTTGCAATCCAGCTGGTTGAATACCACTGTGTGAACATCTTGGAGTGCAGTGGTAACACTGATTAGACAATACATCCTGCAATCCAGCTGGTTGAATACTACTGTGTTAACATCTTGACGTGCAGTGGTAACACTGATTAGACAATACATCCTGCAATCCAGCTGGTTGAATACTACTGTGTTAACATCTTGACGTGCAGTGGTAACACTGATAAGACAATACATTCTGTAATAGAGCTGGTAGCTAACTACTGTGTTAACATCTTGAAGTGCAGTGGTAACACTGATAAGACAATACATTCTGTAATAGAGCTGGTAGCTAACTACTGTGTTAACATCTTGAAGTGCAGTGGTGACACTGATTAGACAATATATCTTGCAATCCAGCTGGTTGAATACCACTGTGTTAACATCTTGAAGTGCAGTGGTAACACTGATTAGACAATACATCCTGCAATCCAGCTGGTAGCTTACTACTGTGTTAACATCTTGAAGTGCAGTGGTAACACTGATTAGACAATACATCCTGCAATCCAGCTGGTTGAGTACTACTATGTTAACATCTTGAAGTGCAGTGGGAACACTGATTAGACAAAACATCCTGCAATCAAGCTGGTAGCTTACTACTGTGTTAACATCTTGAAATACAGTGGTAACACTGATTAGACAATACATCCTGCAATCGAGCTGGTAGCTTACTACTTTGTTAACATCTTGACGTGCAGTGGTAACGCTGATTAGACAATACATCCTGCAATCCAGCTGGTTGAATACTACTGTGTTTACATCTTGAAGTGCAGTGGTAACACTGATTAGACAATACATCCTGCAATCCAGCTGGTTGAATACTACTGTGTTAACATCTTGAAGTGCAGTGGTAACACTGATTATACAATACATCCTGTAATAGAGCTGGTAGCTAACTACTGTGATAACATCTTGAAGTGCAGTGGTGACACTGATTAGACAATACATCTTGCAATGCAGCTGGTTGAATACCACTGTGTTAACATCTTGAAGTGCAGTGGTAACACTGATTAGACAATACATCCTGCAATCCAGCTGGTTGAATACTACTATGTTAACATCTTGAAGTGCAGTGGTAATACTGATAAGACAAAACATCCTGCAATCCAGCTGGTAGCTTACTACTTTGTTAACATCTTGGAGTGCAGTGGTAACACTGATTAGACAATACATCCTGCAATCTAGCTGGTTGAATACTACTGTGTTAACATCTTGAAGTGCAGTGGTAACACTGATTAGACAATACATCCTGCAATCTAGCTGGTTGAATACCACTGTGTGAACATCTTGAAGTGCAGTGGTAACACTGATTAGACAATACATCCTGCAATCTAGCTGGTTGAATACTAATGTGTTAACATCTTGAAGTGCAGTGGTAACACTGATTAGACAATACATCCTGCAATCTAGCTGGTTGAATACTACTGTGTTAACATCTTGAAGTGCAGTGGTAACACTGATTAGATAATACATCCTGCAATCCAGCTGGTAGCTTACTACTGTGTTAACATCTTGAAGTGCAGTGGAAACACTGATTAGACAATACATCCTGCAATCAAGCTGGTAGCTAACTACTGTGGTTACATCTTAAAGTGCAGTGGTAACACTGATTAGACAATACATCCTGCAATCTAGCTGGTTGAATACCACTGTGTGAACATCTTGAAGTGCAGTCGTAACACTGATTAGACAATACATCCTGCAATCTAGCTGGTTGAATACTACTGTGTTAACATCTTGAAGTGCAGTGGTAACACTGATTAGACAAAACATCCTGCAATCCAGCTGGTAGCTTACTACTGTGAACATCTTGAAGTGCAGTGGTAACACTGATTAGACAAAACATCCTGCAATCGAACTGGTAGCTTACTACTGTGTTAACATCTTGAAGTGCTGTGGTAACACTGATTAGATAATACATCCTGCAATCCAGCTGGTAGCTTACTACTGTGTTAACATCTTGAAGTGCAGTGGTAACACTGATTAGACAATACATCCTGCAATCAAGCTGGTAGCTAACTACTGTGTTAACATTTTGAAGTGCAGTGGTAACACTGATTAGACAATACATCCTGCAATCCAGCTGGTAGCTTACTACTGTGTTAACATCTTATCGTGCAGTGGTAACACTGATTAGACAATACATCCTGCAATCCAGCTGGTTGAATACTACTGTGTTAACATCTTGAAGTGCAGTGGTAACACTGATTAGACAATACATCCTGGAATCCAGCTAGTAGCTTACTACTGTGTTAACATCTTGTCGTGCAGTGGTAACACTGATTAGACAATACATCCTGCAATCCAGCTGGTTGAATACTACTGTGTTAACATCTTGAAGTGCAGTGGTAACACTGATTAGACAATACATCCTGGAATCCAGCTGGTAGCTTACTACTTTGTTAACATCTTGGAGTGCAGTGGTAACACTGATTAGACAATACATCCTGCAATCTAGCTGGTTGAATACTACTGTGTTAACATCTTGAAGTGCAGTGGTAACACTGATTAGACAATACATCCTGCAATCTAGCTGGTTGAATACCACTGTGTGAACATCTTGAAGTGCAGTGGTAACACTGATTAGACAATACATCCTGCAATCTAGCTGGTTGAATACTACTGTGTTAACATCTTGAAGTGCAGTGGTAACACTGATTAGATAATACATCCTGCAATCCAGCTGGTAGCTTACTACTGTGTTAACATCTTGGAGTGCAGTGGTAACACTGATTAGACAATACATCCTGCAATCAAGCTGGTAGCTAACTACTGTGGTTACATCTTAAAGTGCAGTGGTAACACTGATTAGACAATACATCCTGCAATCTAGCTGGTTGAATACTACTGTGTTAACATCTTGAAGTGCAGTGGTAACACTGATTAGACAATACATCCTGCAATCTAGCTGGTTGAATACCACTGTGTGAACATCTTGAAGTGCAGTGGTAACACTGATTAGACAATACATCCTGCAATCTAGCTGGTTGAATACTACTGTGTTAACATCTTGAAGTGCAGTGGTAACACTGATTAGACAATACATCCTGCAATCCAGCTGGTAGCTTACTACTGTGTTAACATCTTGAAGTGCAGTGGTAACACTGATTAGACAATACATCCTGCAATCCAGCTGGTTGAGTACTACTATGTTAACATCTTGAAGTGCAGTGGGAACACTGATTAGACAAAACATCCTGCAATCAAGCTGGTAGCTTACTACTGTGTTAACATCTTGAAATGCAGTGGTAACACTGATTAGACAATACATCCTGCAATCGAGCTGGTAGCTTACTACTTTGTTAACATCTTGACGTGCAGTGGTAACGCTGATTAGACAATACATCCTGCAATCCAGCTGGTTGAATACTACTGTGTTTACATCTTGAAGTGCAGTGGTAACACTGATTAGACAATACATCCTGCAATCCAGCTGGTTGAATACTACTGTGTTAACATCTTGAAGTGCAGTGGTAACACTGATTATACAATACATCCTGTAATAGAGCTGGTAGCTAACTACTGTGATAACATCTTGAAGTGCAGTGGTGACACTGATTAGACAATACATCTTGCAATGCAGCTGGTTGAATACCACTGTGTTAACATCTTGAAGTGCAGTGGTAACACTGATTAGACAATACATCTTGGAATCCAGCTGGTAGCTTACTACTGTGTTAACATCTTGAAGTGCAGTGGTAACACTGATTAGACAATACATCCTGCAATCCAGCTGGTTGAATACTACTATGTTAACATCTTGAAGTGCAGTGGTAATACTGATAAGACAAAACATCCTGCAATCCAGCTGGTAGCTTACTACTTTGTTAACATCTTGGAGTGCAGTGGTAACACTGATTAGACAATACATCCTGCAATCTAGCTGGTTGAATACTACTGTGTTAACATCTTGAAGTGCAGTGGTAACACTGATTAGACAATACATCCTGCAATCTAGCTGGTTGAATACCACTGTGTGAACATCTTGAAGTGCAGTGGTAACACTGATTAGACAATACATCCTGCAATCTAGCTGGTTGAATACTACTGTGTTAACATCTTGAAGTGCAGTGGTAACACTGATAAGACAATACATCCTGCAATCCAGCTGGTAGCTTACTACAGTGTTAACATCTTGAAGTGCAGTGGTAACACTGATTAGATAATACATCCTGCAATCCAGCTGGTAGCTTACTACTGTGTTAACATCTTGAAGTGCAGTGGTAACACTGATTAGACAATACATCCTGCAATCAAGCTGGTAGCTAACTACTGTGGTTACATCTTAAAGTGCAGTGGTAACACTGATTAGACAATACATCCTGCAATCTAGCTGGTTGAATACCACTGTGTGAACATCTTGAAGTGCAGTCGTAACACTGATTAGACAATACATCCTGCAATCTAGCTGGTTGAATACTACTGTGTTAACATCTTGAAGTGCAGTGGTAACACTGATTAGACAAAACATCCTGCAATCCAGCTGGTAGCTTACTACTGTGAACATCTTGAAGTGCAGTGGTAACACTGATTAGACAAAACATCCTGCAATCTAGCTGGTTGAATACCACTGTGTTAACATCTTGAAGTGCAGTGGCAACACTGATTAGACAATACATCCTGCAATCTAGCTGGTTGAATACTACTGTGTTAACATCTTGAAGTGCAGTGGTAACACTGATTAGACAAAACATCCTGCAATCCAGCTGGTAGCTTACTACTGTGAACATCTTGAACTGCAGTGGTAACACTGATTAGACAAAACATCCTGCAATCGAACTGGTAGCTTACTACTGTGTTAACATCTTGAAGTGCTGTGGTAACACTGATTAGATAATACATCCTGCAATCCAGCTGGTAGCTTACTACTGTGTTAACATCTTGAAGTGCAGTGGTAACACTGATTAGACAATACATCCTGCAATCAAGCTGGTAGCTAACTACTGTGTTAACATTTTGAAGTGCAGTGGTAACACTGATTAGACAATACATCCTGCAATCCAGCTGGTAGCTTACTACTGTGTTAACATCTTATCGTGCAGTGGTAACACTGATTAGACAATACATCCTGCAATCCAGCTGGTTGAATACTACTGTGTTAACATCTTGAAGTGCAGTGGTAACACTGATTAGACAATACATCCTGGAATCCAGCTTGTAGCTTACTACTGTGTTAACATCTTGTCATGCAGTGGTAACACTGATTAGACAATACATCCTGCAATCCAGCTGGTTGAATACTACTGTGTTAACATCTTGAAGTGCAGTGGTAACACTGATTAGACAATACATCCTGGAATCCAGCTGGTAGCTTACTACTTTGTTAACATCTTGGAGTGCAGTGGTAACACTGATTAGACAATACATCCTGCAATCTAGCTGGTTGAATACTACTGTGTTAACATCTTGAAGTGCAGTGGTAACACTGATTAGACAATACATCCTGCAATCTAGCTGGTTGAATACCACTGTGTGAACATCTTGAAGTGCAGTGGTAACACTGATTAGACAATACATCCTGCAATCTAGCTGGTTGAATACTACTGTGTTAACATCTTGAAGTGCAGTGGTAACACTGATTAGATAATACATCCTGCAATCCAGCTGGTAGCTTACTACTGTGTTAACATCTTGGAGTGCAGTGGTAACACTGATTAGACAATACATCCTGCAATCAAGCTGGTAGCTAACTACTGTGGTTACATCTTAAAGTGCAGTGGTAACACTGATTAGACAATACATCCTGCAATCTAGCTGGTTGAATACTACTGTGTTAACATCTTGAAGTGCAGTGGTAACACTGATTAGACAATACATCCTGCAATCTAGCTGGTTGAATACCACTGTGTGAACATCTTGAAGTGCAGTGGTAACACTGATTAGACAATACATCCTGCAATCTAGCTGGTTGAATACTACTGTGTTAACATCTTGAAGTGCAGTGGTAACACTGATTAGACAATACATCCTGCAATCCAGCTGGTAGCTTACTACTGTGTTAACATCTTGAAGTGCAGTGGTAACACTGATTAGACAATACATCCTGCAATCCAGCTGGTTGAGTACTACTATGTTAACATCTTGAAGTGCAGTGGGAACACTGATTAGACAAAACATCCTGCAATCAAGCTGGTAGCTTACTACTGTGTTAACATCTTGAAATGCAGTGGTAACACTGATTAGACAATACATCCTGCAATCGAGCTGGTAGCTTACTACTTTGTTAACATCTTGACGTGCAGTGGTAACGCTGATTAGACAATACATCCTGCAATCCAGCTGGTTGAATACTACTGTGTTTACATCTTGAAGTGCAGTGGTAACACTGATTAGACAATACATCCTGCAATCCAGCTGGTTGAATACTACTGTGTTAACATCTTGAAGTGCAGTGGTAACACTGATTATACAATACATCCTGTAATAGAGCTGGTAGCTAACTACTGTGATAACATCTTGAAGTGCAGTGGTGACACTGATTAGACAATACATCTTGCAATGCAGCTGGTTGAATACCACTGTGTTAACATCTTGAAGTGCAGTGGTAACACTGATTAGACAATACATCTTGGAATCCAGCTGGTAGCTTACTACTGTGTTAACATCTTGAAGTGCAGTGGTAACACTGATTAGACAATACATCCTGCAATCCAGCTGGTTGAATACTACTATGTTAACATCTTGAAGTGCAGTGGTAATACTGATAAGACAAAACATCCTGCAATCCAGCTGGTAGCTTACTACTTTGTTAACATCTTGGAGTGCAGTGGTAACACTGATTAGACAATACATCCTGCAATCTAGCTGGTTGAATACTACTGTGTTAACATCTTGAAGTGCAGTGGTAACACTGATTAGACAATACATCCTGCAATCTAGCTGGTTGAATACCACTGTGTGAACATCTTGAAGTGCAGTGGTAACACTGATTAGACAATACATCCTGCAATCTAGCTGGTTGAATACTACTGTGTTAACATCTTGAAGTGCAGTGGTAACACTGATAAGACAATACATCCTGCAATCCAGCTGGTAGCTTACTACAGTGTTAACATCTTGAAGTGCAGTGGTAACACTGATTAGACAAAACATCCTGCAATCCAGCTGGAAGCTTACTACAGTGTTAACATCTTGAAGTGCAGTGGTAACACTGATTAGACAATACATCCTGCAATCCAGCTGGTTGAATACTACTGTGTTAACATCTTGAAGTGCAGTGGTAACACTGATTAGACAATACATCCTGCAATCCAGCTGGTAGCTTTCTACAGTGTTAACATCTTGAAGTGCAGTGGTAACACTGATTAGACAATACATCCTGCAATCCAGGTGGTTGAATACTACTGTGTTAACATCTTGAAGTGCAGTGGTAACACTGATTAGACAATACATCCTGCAATCCAGCTGGTTGAATACTACTGTGTTAACATCTTGAAGTGCAGTGGTAACACTGATTAGACAATACATCCTGTAATAGAGCTGGTAGCTAACTACTGTGTTAACATCTTGAAGTGCAGTGGTGACACTGATTAGACAATACATCTTGCAATCCAGCTGGTTGAATACCACTGTGTTAACATCTTGAAGTGCAGTGGTAACACTGATTATACAATACATCCTGCAATCCAGCTGGTAGCTTACTACTGTGTTAACATCTTGAAGTGCAGTGGTAACACTGATTAGACAATACATCCTGCAATCCAGCTGGTTGAATACTACTATGTAAACATCTTGAAGTGCAGTGGTAACACTGATTAGACAAAACATCCTGCAATCAAGCTGGTAGCTTACTACTGTGTTAACATCTTGAAATGCAGTGGTAACACTGATTAGAGAAAACATCCTGCAATCGAGCTGGTAGCTTACTACTTTGTTAACATCTTGACGTGCAGTGGTAACACTGATTAGACAATACATCCTGCAATCCAGCTGGTTAAATACTACTGTGTAAACATCTTGAAGTGCAGTGGTAACACTGATTAGACAATACATCCTGCAATCCAGCTGGTAGCTTACTACTGTGTTAACATCTTGAACTGCAGTGGTAACACTGATTAGACAATACATCCTGCAATCCAGCTGGTAGCTTACTACTGTGTTAACATCTTGACGTGCAGTGGTAACACTGATTAGACAATACATCTTGCAATCAAGCTGGTTGAATACTACTGTGTTAACATCTTGAAGTGCAGTGGTAACAATGATTAGACAATACATCTTGCAATCCAGCTGGTTGAATACTACTGTGTTAACATCTTGAAGTGCAGTGGTAACACTGATTAGACAATACATCCTGCAATCCAGCTGGTAGCTTACTACAGTGTTAACATCTTGACGTGCAGTGGTAACACTGATTAGACAATACATCTTGCAATCAAGCTGGTTGAATACTACTGTGTTAACATCTTGAAGTGCAGTGGTAACACTGATTAGACAATACATCTTGCAATCCAGCTGGTTGAATACTACTGTGTTAACATCTTGAAGTGCAGTGGCAACACTGATTAGACAATACATCCTGCAATCCAGCTGGTAGCTTACTACAGTGTTGACATCTTGAAGTGCAGTGGTAACACTGATTAGAAAATACATCCTGCAATCCAGCTGGCTGAATACTACTGTGTTAACATCTTGAAGTGCAGTGGTAACACTGATTAGACAATACATCCTGTAATAGAGCTGGTAGCTAACTACTGTGTTAACATCTTGAAGTGCAGTGGTGACACTGATTAGACAATACATCTTGCAATCCAGCTGGTTGAATACCACTGTGTTAACATCTTGAAGTGCAGTGGTAACACTGATTAGACAATACATCCTGCAATCCAGCTGGTGGCTTACTACTGTGTTAACATCTTGAAGTGCAGTGGTAACACTGATTAGACAATACATCCTGCAATCCAGCTGGTTGAATACAACTATGTTAACATCTTGAAGTGCAGTGGTAACACTGATTAGACAAAACATCCTGCAATCCAGCTGGTTGAATACTACTTTGTTAACATCTTGAAGTGCAGTGGTAACACTGATTAGACAATACATCCTGCAATCCAGCTGGTAGCTTACTACTGTGTAAACATCTTGAAGTGCAGTGGTAACACTGATTAGACAATACATCCTGCAATCCAGCTGGTTGAATACTACTATGTTAACATCTTGAAGTGCAGTGGTAACACTGATTAGACAATACATCCTGCAATCCAGCTGGTTGAATACTACTATGTTAACATCTTGAAATGCAGTGGTAACACTGATTAGACAATACATCCTGCAATCGAGCTGGTAGCTTACTACTTTGTTAACATCTTGACGTGCAGTGGTAACACTGATTATACAATACATCCTGCAATCAAGCTGGTTGAATACTACTGTGTTAACATCTTGAAGTGCAGTGGTAACACTGATTAGACAATACATCCTGCAATCCAGCTGGTAGCTTACTACTGTGTTAACATCTTGAACTGCAGTGGTAACACTGATTAGACAATACATCCTGCAATCCAGCTGGTAGCTTACTACTGTGTTAACATCTTGAAGTGCAGTGGTAACACTGATTGGACAATTCATCTTGCAATCCAGCTGGTTGAATACCACTGTGTTAACATCTTGAAGTGCAGTGGTAACACTGATTAGACAATACATCCTGCAATCCAGCTGGTTGAATACTACTTTGTTAACATCTTGAAGTGCAGTGGTAACACTGAATAGACAAAACACCCTACAATCCAGCTGGTAGCTTACTACTGTGTTAACATCTTGAAGTGCAGTGGTAACACTGATTAGACAATACATTCTGCAATCCAGCTGGTTGAATACTACTGTGTGAACATCTTGAAGTGCAGTGGTAACACTGATTAGACAAAACATCTTGCAATCCAGCTGGTTGAATACTACTGTGTTAACATCTTGAAGTGCAGTGGTAACACTGATTAGACAATACATCTTGCAATCCAGCTGGTTGAATACTACTGTGTTAACATCTTGAAGTGCAGTGGTAACACTGATTAGACAATACATTCTGCAATCCAGCTGGTTGAATACTACTGTGTTTACATCTTGAAGTGCAGTGGTAACACTGATTAGACAATACATCCTGCAATCTAGCTGGTTGAATACCACTGTGTGAACATCTTGAAGTGCAGTGGTAACACTGATTAGACAATACATCCTGCAATCTAGCTGGTTGAATACTACTGTGTTAACATCTTGAAGTGCAGTGGTAACACTGATTAGATAATACATCCTGCAATCCAGCTGGTAGCTTACTACTGTGTTAACATCTTGAAGTGCAGTGGTAACACTGATTAGACAATACATCCTGCAATCTAGCTGGTTGAATACCACTGTGTGAACATCTTGAAGTGCAGTGGTAACACTGATTAGACAATACATCCTGCAATCTAGCTGGTTGAATACTACTGTGTTAACATCTTGAAGTGCAGTGGTAACACTGATTAGACAAAACATCCTGCAATCCAGCTGGTAGCTTACTACTGTGAACATCTTGAAGTGCAGTGGTAACACTGATTAGACAAAACATCCTGCAATCTAGCTGGTTGAATACCACTGTGTGAACATCTTGAAGTGCAGTGGTAACACTGATTAGACAATACATCCTGCAATCTAGCTGGTTGGATACTACTGTGTTAACATCTTGAAGTGCAGTGGTAACACTGATTAGACAAAACATCCTGCAATCCAGCTGGTAGATTACTACTTTGTTAACATCTTGAAGTGCAGTGGTAACACTGATTAGACAATACATCCTGCAATCTAGCTGGTTGAATACTACTGTGTTAACATCTTGAAGTGCAGTGGTAACACTGATTAGATAATACATCCTGCAATCCAGCTTGTAGCTTACTACTGTGTTAACATCTTGAAGTGCAGTGGTAACACTGATTAGACAATACATTCTGCAATCCAGCTGGTTGAATACTACTGTGTTAACATCTTGAAGTGCAGTGGTAACACTGATTAGACAAAACATCCTGCAATCCAGCTGGTAGCTTACTACTGTGAACATCTTGAAGTGCAGAGGTAACACTGATTAGACAAAACATCCTGCAATCGAGCTGGTAGCTTACTACTGTGTTAACATCTTGAAGTGCTGTGGTAACACTGATTAGATAATACATCCTGCAATCCAGCTGGTAGCTTACTACTGTGTTAACATCTTGAAGTGCAGTGGTAACACTGATTAGACAATACATCCTGCAATCAAGCTGGTAGCTAACTACTGTGTTAACATTTTGAAGTGCAGTGGTAACACTGATTAGACAATACATCCTGCAATCCAGCTGGTAGCTTACTACTGTGTTAACATCTTGACGTGCAGTGGTAACACTGATTAGACAATACATCCTGCAATCCAGCTGGTTGAATACCACTGTGTTAACATCTTGAAGTGCAGTGGTAACACTGATTAGACAATACATCTTGCAATCCAGCTGGTAGCTTACTACTGTGTTAACATCTTGAAGTGCAGTGGTAACACTGATTAGACAATACATCCTGCAATCCAGCTGGTTGAATACTACTATGTTAACATCTTGAAGTGCAGTGGTAACACTGATTAGACCAAACATCCTGCAATCCAGCTGGTAGCTTACTACTTTGTTAACATCTTGGAGTGCAGTGGTAACACTGATTAGACAATACATCCTGCAATCTAGCTGGTTGAATACTACTGTGTTAACATCTTGAAGTGCAGTGGTAACACTGATTAGACAATACATCCTGCAATCTAGCTGGTTGAATACCACTGTGTGAACATCTTGAAGTGCAGTGGTAACACTGATTAGACAATACATCCTGCAATCTAGCTGGTTGAATACTACTGTGTTAACATCTTGAAGTGCAGTGGTAACACTGATTAGATAATACATCCTGCAATCCAGCTGGTAGCTTACTACTGTGTTAACATCTTGAAGTGCAGTGGTAACACTGATTAGACAATACATCCTGCAATCAAGCTGGTAGCTAACTACTGTGGTTACATCTTAAAGTGCAGTGGTAACACTGATTAGACAATACATCCTGCAATCTAGCTGGTTGAATACCACTGTGTGAACATCTTGAAGTGCAGTGGTAACACTGATTAGACAATACATCCTGCAATCTAGCTGGTTGAATACTACTGTGTTAACATCTTGAAGTGCAGTGGTAACACTGATTAGACAAAACATCCTGCAATCCAGCTGGTAGCTTACTACTGTGAACATCTTAAGTGCAGTGGTAACACTGATTAGACAAAACATCCTGCAATCGAGCTGGTAGCTTACTACTGTGTTAACATCTTGAAGTGCTGTGGTAACACTGATTAGATAATACATCCTGCAATCCAGCTGGTAGCTTACTACTGTGTTAACATCTTGAAGTGCAGTGGTAACACTGATTAGACAATAAATCCTGCAATCAAGCTGGTAGCTAACTACTGTGTTAACATTTTGAAGTGCAGTGGTAACACTGATTAGACAATACATCCTGCAATCCAGCTGGTAGCTTACTACTGTGTTAACATCTTGACGTGCAGTGGTAACACTGATTAGACAATACATCCTGCAATCCAGCTGGTTGAATACTACTGTGTTTACATATTGAAGTGCAGTGGTAACACTGATTAGACAATACATCCTGGAATCCAGCTGGTAGCTTACTACTGTGTTAACATCTTGAAGTGCAGTGGTAACACTGATTAGACAATGCATCCTGCAATCCAGCTGGTTGAATACTACTATGTTAACATCTTGAAGTGCAGTGGTAACACTGATTAGACCAAACATCCTGCAATCCAGCTGGTAGCTTACTACTTTGTGAACATCTTGGAGTGCAGTGGTAACACTGATTAGACAATACATCCTGCAATCTAGCTGGTTGAATACTACTGTGTTAACATCTTGAAGTGCAGTGGTAACACTGATTAGACAATACATCCTGCAATCTAGCTGGTTGAATACCACTGTGTGAACATCTTGAAGTGCAGTGGTAACACTGATTAGACAATACATCCTGCAATCTAGCTGGTTGAATACTACTGTGTTAACATCTTGAAGTGCAGTGGTAACACTGATTAGATAATACATCCTGCAATCCAGCTGGTAGCTTACTACTGTGTTAACATCTTGAAGTGCAGTGGTAACACTGATTAGACAATACATCTTGCAATCCAGCTGGTTGAATACCACTGTGTTAACATCTTGAAGTGCAGTGGTAACACTGATTAGACAATACATCTTGCAATCCAGCTGGTTGAATACTACTGTGTTAACATCTTGAAGTGCAGTGGTAACACTGATAAGACAATACATCCTGCAATCCAGCTGGTAGCTTACTACAGTGTTAACATCTTGAAGTGCAGTGGTAACACTGATTATACAATACATCCTGCAATCCAGCTGGTAGCTTACTACAGTGTTAACATCTTGAAGTGCAGTGGTAACACTGATTAGACAATACATCCTGCAATCCAGCTGGTTGAATACTACTGTGTTAACATCTTGAAGTGCAGTGGTAACACTGATTAGACAATACATCCTGCAATCCAGCTGGTAGCTTACTACAGTGTTAACATCTTGAAGTGCAGTGGTAACACTGATTAGACAATACATCCTGCAATCAAGCTGGTAGCTAACTACTGTGGTTACATCTTGAAGTGCAGTGGTAACACTGATTAGACAATACATCCTGCAATCTAGCTGGTTGAATACCACTGTGTGAACATCTTGAAGTGCAGTGGTAACACTGATTAGACAATACATCCTGCAATCTAGCTGGTTGAATACTACTGTGTTAACATCTTGAAGTGCAGTGGTAACACTGATTAGACAAAACATCCTGCAATCCAGCTGGTAGCTTACTACTGTGAACATCTTAAGTGCAGTGGTAACACTGATTAGACAAAACATCCTGCAATCGAGCTGGTAGCTTACTACTGTGTTAACATCTTGAAGTGCTGTGGTAACACTGATTAGATAATACATCCTGCAATCCAGCTGGTAGCTTACTACTGTGTTAACATCTTGAAGTGCAGTGGTAACACTGATTAGACAATACATCCTGCAATCAAGCTGGTAGCTAACTACTGTGTTAACATTTTGAAGTGCAGTGGTAACACTGATTAGACAATACATCCTGCAATCCAGCTGGTAGCTTACTACTGTGTTAACATCTTGACGTGCAGTGGTAACACTGATTAGACAATACATCCTGCAATCCAGCTGGTTGAATACTACTGTGTTAACATATTGAAGTGCAGTGGTAACACTGATTAGACAATACATCCTGGAATCCAGCTGGTAGCTTACTACTGTGTTAACATCTTGAAGTGCAGTGGTAACACTGATTAGACAATGCATCCTGCAATCCAGCTGGTTGAATACTACTATGTTAACATCTTGAAGTGCAGTGGTAACACTGATTAGACCAAACATCCTGCAATCCAGCTGGTAGCTTACTACTTTGTGAACATCTTGGAGTGCAGTGGTAACACTGATTAGACAATACATCCTGCAATCTTGCTGGTTGAATACTACTGTGTTAACATCTTGAAGTGCAGTGGTAACACTGATTAGACAATACATCCTGCAATCTAGCTGGTTGAATACCACTGTGTGAACATCTTGAAGTGCAGTGGTAACACTGATTAGACAATACATCCTGCAATCTAGCTGGTTGAATACTACTGTGTTAACATCTTGAAGTGCAGTGGTAACACTGATTAGATAATACATCCTGCAATCCAGCTGGTAGCTTACTACTGTGTTAACATCTTGAAGTGCAGTGGTAACACTGATTAGACAATACATCTTGCAATCCAGCTGGTTGAATACTACTGTGTTAACATCTTGAAGTGCAGTGGTAACACTGATAAGACAATACATCCTGCAATCCAGCTGGTAGCTTACTACAGTGTTAACATCTTGAAGTGCAGTGGTAACACTGATTATACAATACATCCTGCAATCCAGCTGGTAGCTTACTACAGTGTTAACATCTTGAAGTGCAGTGGTAACACTGATTAGACAATACATCCTGCAATCCAGCTGGTTGAATACTACTGTGTTAACATCTTGAAGTGCAGTGGTAACACTGATTAGACAATACATCCTGCAATCCAGCTGGTAGCTTACTACAGTGTTAACATCTTGAAGTGCAGTGGTAACACTGATTAGACAATACATCCTGCAATCCAGCTGGTTGAATACTACTGTGTTAACATCTTGAAGTGCAGTGGTAACACTGATTAGACAATACATCCTGCAATCCAGCTGGTAGCTTACTACAGTGTTAACATCTTGAAGTGCAGTGGTAACACTGATTAGACAATACATCCTGTAATAGAGCTGGTAGCTAACTACTGTGTTAACATCTTGAAGTGCAGTGGTAACACTGATTAGACAATACATCTTGCAATCAAGCTGGTTGAATACTACTGTGTTAACATCTTGAAGTGCAGTGGTAACAATGATTAGACAATACATCTTGCAATCCAGCTGGTTGAATACTACTGTGTTAACATCTTGAAGTGCAGTGGTAACACTGATTAGACAATACATTCTGCAATCCAGCTGGTAGCTTACTACAGTGTTAACATCTTGACGTGCAGTGGTAACACTGATTAGACAATACATCTTGCAATCAAGCTGGTTGAATACTACTGTGTTAACATCTTGAAGTGAAGTGGTAACAATGATTAGACAATACATCTTGCAATCCAGCTGGTTGAATACTACTGTGTTAACATCTTGAAGTGCAGTGGCAACACTGATTAGACAATACATCCTGCAATCCAGCTGGTAGCTTACTACAGTGTTAACATCTTGAAGTGCAGTGGTAACACTGATTAGAAAATACATCCTGCAATCCAGCTGGTTGAATACTACTGTGTTAGCATCTTGAAGTGCAGTGGTAACACTGATTAGACAATACATCTTGTAATAGAGCTGGTAGCTAACTACTGTGTTAACATCTTGAAGTGCAGTGGTGACACTGATTAGACAATACATCTTGCAATCCAGCTGGTTGAATACCACTGTGTTAACATCTTGAAGTGCAGTGGTAACACTGATTAGACAATACATCCTGCAATCCAGCTGGTAGCTTACTACTGTGTTAACATCTTGAAGTGCAGTGGTAACACTGATTAGACAATACATCCTTCAATCCAGCTGGTTGAATACTACTATGTTAACATCTTGAAGTGCAGTGGTAACACTGATTAGACAAAACATCCTGCAATCCAGCTGGTTGAATACTACTTTGTTAACATCTTGAAGTGCAGTGGTAACACTGATTAGACAATACATCCTGCAATCCAGCTGGTAGCTTACTACTGTGTTAACATCTTGAAGTGCAGTGGTAACACTGATTAGACAATACATCCTGCAATCCAGCTGGTTGAATACTACTATGTTAACATCTTGAAGTGCAGTGGTAACACTGATTAGACAATACATCCTGCAATCCAGCTGGTTGAATACTACTATGTTAACATCTTGAAATGCAGTGGTAACACTGATTAGACAAAACATCCTGCAATCGAGCTGGTAGCTTACTACTTTGTTAACATCTTGACGTGCAGTGGTAACACTGATTATACAATACATCCTGCAATCCAGCTGGTTGAATACTACTGTGTTAACATCTTGAAGTGCAGTGGTAACACTGATTAGACAATACATCCTGCAATCCAGCTGGTAGCTTACTACTTTGTTAACATCTTGACGTGCAGTGGTAACACTGATTATACAATACATCCTGCAATCCAGCTGGTTGAATACTACTGTGTTAACATCTTGAAGTGCAGTGGTAACACTGATTAGACAATACATCCTGCAATCCAGCTGGTAGCTTACTACTGTGTTAACATCTTGAACTGCAGTGGTAACACTGATTAGACAATACATCCTGCAATCCAGCTGGTAGCTTACTACTGTGTTAACATCTTGAAGTGCAGTGGTAACACTGATTGGACAATACATCTTGCAATCCAGCTGGTTGAATACCACTGTGTTAACATCTTGAAGTGCAGTGGTAACACTGATTAGACAATACATCCTGCAATCCAGCTGGTTGAATACTACTTTGTTAACATCTTGAAGTGCAGTGGTAACACTGATTAGACAAAACACCCTACAATCCAGCTGGTAGCTTACTACTGTGTTAACATCTTGAAGTGCAGTGGTAACACTGATTAGACAATACATTCTGCAATCCAGCTGGTTGAATACTACTGTGTTAACATCTTGAAGTGCAGTGGTAACACTGATTAGACAAAACATCTTGCAATCCAGCTGGTTGAATACTACTGTGTTAACATCTTGAAGTGCAGTGGTAACACTGATTATACAATACATCCTGCAATCCAGCTGGTTGAATACTACTGTGTTAACATCTTGAAGTGCAGTGGTAACACTGATTAGACAATACATCCTGCAATCCAGCTGGTAGCTTACTACTGTGTTAACATCTTGAACTGCAGTGGTAACACTGATTAGACAATACATCCTGCAATCCAGCTGGTAGCTTACTACTGTGTTAACATCTTGAAGTGCAGTGGTAACACTGATTGGACAATACATTTTGCAATCCAGCTGGTTGAATACCACTGTGTTAACATCTTGAAGTGCAGTGGTAACACTGATTAGACAATACATCCTGCAATCCAGCTGGTTGAATACTACTTTGTTAACATCTTGAAGTGCAGTGGTAACACTGATTAGACAAAACACCCTACAATCTAGCTGGTAGCTTACTACTGTGTTAACACCTTGAAGTGCAGTGGTAACACTGATTAGACAATACATTCTGCAATCCAGCTGGTTGAATACTACTGTGTTAACATCTTGAAGTGCAGTGGTAACACTGATTAGACAATACATCTTGCAATCCAGCTGGTTGAATACTACTGTGTTAACATCTTGAAGTGAAGTGGTAACACTGATTAGACAATACATTCTGCAATCCAGCTGGTTGAATACTACTGTGTTAACATCTTGAAGTGCAGTGGTAACACTGATTAGACAATACATCCTGCAATCCAGCTGTAGCTAACTACTGTGTTAACATCTTGAAGTGCAGTGGTAACACTGATTTGACAAAACATCTTGCAATACAGCTGGATGAATACCACTGTGTTAACATCTTGCAGTGCAGTGGTAACACTGATTAGATAATATATCCTGCAATCCAGCTGGTTGAATACCACTGTGTTTACATCTTGAAATGCAGTAGTAACACTGATTAGACAATACATCCTGCAATCCAGCTGGTAGCTTACTACTTTGTTAACATTTTGAAGTGCAGTGGTAACACTGATTAGACAAAACATCCTGCAATCCAGCTGGTAGATTACTACTTTGTTAACATCTTGAAGTGCAGTGGTAACACTGATTAGACAATACATCCTGCAATCTAGCTGGTTGAATACTACTGTGTTAACATCTTGAAGTGCAGTGGTAACACTGATTAGATAATACATCCTGCAATCCAGCTGGTAGCTTACTACTGTGTTAACATCTTGAAGTGCAGTGGTAACACTGATTAGACAATACATCCTGCAATCAAGCTGGTAGCTAACTACTGTGGTTACATCTTAAAGTGCAGTGGTAACACTGATTAGACAATACATCCTGCAATCTAGCTGGTAGCTTACTACTGTGTTAACATCTTGAAGTGCAGTGGTAACACTGATTAGACAATACATCTTGCAATCCAGCTGGTTGAATACTACTGTGTTAACATCTTGAAGTGCAGTGGTAACACTGATTAGACAATACATCCTGCAATCCAGCTGGTAGCTTACTACAGTGTTAACATCTTGAAGTGCAGTGGTAACACTGATTAGACAATACATCCTGCAATCCAGCTGGTAGCTTACTACAGTGTTAACATCTTGAAGTGCAGTGGTAACACTGATTAGACAATACATCCTGCAATCCAGCTGATTGAATGCTACTGTGTTAACATCTTGAAGTGCAGTGGTAACACTGATTAGACAATACATACTGCAATCCAGCTGGTAGCTTACTACAGTGTTAACATCTTGAAGTGCAGTGGTAACACTGATTAGACAATACATCCTGCAATCCAGCTGGTTGAATACTACTGTGTTAACATCTTGAAGTGCAGTGGTAACACTGATTAGACAATACATCCTGCAATCCAGCTGGTTGAATACTACTGTGTTAACATCTTGAAGTGCAGTGGTAACACTGATTAGACAATACATCCTGTAATAGAGCTGGTAGCTAACTACTGTGTTAACATCTTGAAGTGCAGTGGTGACACTGATTAGACAATACATCTTGCAATCCAGCTGGTTGAATACCACTGTGTTAACATCTTGAAGTGCAGTGGTAACACTGATTAGACAATACATCCTGCAATCCAGCTGGTAGCTTACTACTGTGTTAACATCTTGAAGTGCAGTGGTAACACTGATTAGACAATACAACCTGCAATCCAGCTGGTTGAATACTACTATGTAAACATCTTGAAGTGCAGTGGTAACACTGATTAGACAAAACATCCTGCAATCCAGCTGGTAGCTCACTACTTTGTTAACATCTTGACGTGCAGTGATAACACTGATTAGACAATACATCCTGCAATCCAGCTGGTTAAATACTACTGTGTTGACATCTTGAAGTGCAGTGGTAACACTGATTAGACAATACATCCTGCAATCCAGCTGGTAGCTTACTACTGTGTTAACATCTTGAACTGCAGTGGTAACACTGATTAGACAATACATCCTGCAATCCAGCTGGTAGCTTACTACTGTGTTAACATCTTGACGTGCAGTGGTAACACTGATTAGACAATACATCTTGCAATCAAGCTGGTTGAATACTACTGTGTTAACATCTTGAAGTGCAGTGGTAACAATGATTAGACAATACATCTTGCAATCCAGCTGGTTGAATACTACTGTGTTAACATCTTGAAGTGCAGTGGTAACACTGATTAGACAATACATCCTGCAATCCAGCTGGTAGCTTACTACAGTGTTAACATCTTGACGTGCAGTGGTAACACTGATTAGACAACACATCTTGCAATCAAGCTGGTTGAATACTACTGTGTTAACATCTTGAAGTGCAGTGGTAACAATGATTAGACAATACATCTTGCAATCCAGCTGGTTGAATACTACTGTGTTAACATCTTGAAGTGCAGTGGTAACACTGATTAGACAATACATCCTGCAATCCAGCTGGTTGAATACCACTGTGTTAACATCTTGAAGTGCAGTGGTAACACTGATTAGACAATACATCCTGCAATCCAGCTGGTTGAATACTACTATGTTAACATCTTGAAGTGCAGTGGCAACACTGATAAGACAAAACATCCTGCAATCCAGCTGGGTGAATACTACTTTGTTAACATCTTGAAGTGCAGTGGTAACACTGATTAGACAATACATCCTGCAATCCAGCTGGTAGCTTACTACTGTGTTAACATCTTGAAGTGCAGTGGTAACACTGATTAGACAATACATCCTGCAATCCAGCTGGTTGAATACTACTATGTTAACATCTTGAAGTGCAGTGGTAACACTGATTAGACAAAACATCTTGCAATCCAGCTGGTTGAATACTACTGTGTTAACATCTTGAAGTGCAGTGGTAACACTGATTAGACAATACATCTTGCAATCCAGCTGGTTGAATACTACTGTGTTAACATCTTGAAGTGCAGTGGTAACACTGATTAGACAATACATTCTGCAATCCAGCTGGTTGAATACTACTGTGTTTACATCTTGAAGTGCAGTGGTAACACTGATTAGACAATACATCTTGCAATCCAGCTGGTTGAATACTACTGTGTTAACATCTTGAAGTGCAGTGGTAACACTGATTAGACAATACATCCTGCAATCCAGCTGTAGCTAACTACTGTGTTAACATCTTGAAGTGCAGTGGTAACACTGATTTGACAAAACATCTTGCAATCCAGCTGGTTGAATACCACTGTGTTAACATCTTGCAGTGCAGTGGTAACACTGATTAGATAATATATCCTGCAATCCAGCTGGTTGAATACCACTGTGTTAACATCTTGAAATGCAGTAGTAACACTGATTAGACAATACATCCTGCAATCCAGCTGGTAGCTTACTACTTTGTTAACATCTTAAAGTGCAGTGGTAACACTGATTAGACAAAACATCCTGCAATCCAGCTGGTAGCTTACTACTTTGTTAACATCTTGAAGTGCAGTGGTAACACTGATTAGACAATACATCCTGCAATCTAGCTGGTTGAATACTACTGTGTTAACATCTTGAAGTGCAGTGGTAACACTGATTAGATAATACATCCTGCAATCCAGCTGGTAGCTTACTACTGTGTTAACATCTTGAAGTGCAGTGGTAACACTGATTAGACAATACATCCTGCAATCCAGCTGGTAGCTTACAACAGTGTTAACATCTTGAAGTGCAGTGGTAACACTGATTAGACAATACATCCTGCAATCCAGCTGGTAGCTTACTACAGTGTTAACATCTTGAAGTGCAGTGGTAACACTGATTAGACAATACATCCTGCAATCCAGCTGGTTGAATACTACTGTGTTAACATCTTGAAGTGCAGTGGTAACACTGATTAGACAATACATCCTGCAATCCAGCTGGTAGCTTACTACAGTGTTAACATCTTGAAGTGCAGTGGTAACACTGATTAGACAATACATCCTGCAATCCAGCTGGTTGAATACTACTGTGTTAACATCTTGAAGTGCAGTGGTAACACTGATTAGACAATACATCCTGCAATCCAGCTGGTTGAATACTACTGTGTTAACATCTTGAAGTGCAGTGGTAACACTGATTAGACAATACATCCTGTAATAGAGCTGGTAGCTTACTACTGTGTTAACATCTTGAAGTGCAGTGGTAACACTGATTAGACAATACATCCTGCAATCCAGCTGGTAGCTTACTACTGTGTTAACATCTTGAACTGCAGTGGTAACACTGATTAGACAATACATCCTGCAATCCAGCTGGTAGCTTACTACTGTGTTAACATCTTGACGTGCAGTGGTAACACTGATTAGACAATACATCTTGCAATCAAGCTGGTTGAATACTACTGTGTTAACATCTTGAAGTGCAGTGGTAACAATGATTAGACAATACATCTTGCAATCCAGCTGGTTGAATACTACTGTGTTAACATCTTGAAGTGCAGTGGTAACACTGATTAGACAATACATCCTGCAATCCAGCTGGTAGCTTACTACAGTGTTAACATCTTGACGTGCAGTGGTAACACTGATTAGACAATACATCTTGCAATCCAGCTGGTTGAATACTACTGTGTTAACATCTTGAAGTGCAGTGGTAACACTGATTAGACAATACATCCTGCAATCCAGCTGTAGCTAACTACTGTGTTAACATCTTGAAGTGCAGTGGTAACACTGATTTGACAAAACATCTTGCAATCCAGCTGGTTGAATACCACTGTGTTAACATCTTGAAATGCAGTAGTAACACTGATTAGACAATACATCCTGCAATCCAGCTGGTAGCTTACTACTTTGTTAACATCTTGAAGTGCAGTGGTAACACTGATTAGACAAAACATCCTGCAATCCAGCTGGTAGCTTACTACTTTGTTAACATCTTGAAGTGCAGTGGTAACACTGATTAGACAATACATCCTGCAATCTAGCTGGTTGAATACTACTGTGTTAACATCTTGAAGTGCAGTGGTAACACTGATTAGATAATACATCCTGCAATCCAGCTGGTAGCTTACTACTGTGTTAACATCTTGAAGTGCAGTGGTAACACTGATTAGACAATACATCCTGCAATCAAGCTGGTAGCTAACTACTGTGGTTACATCTTAAAGTGCAGTGGTAACACTGATTAGACAATACATCCTGCAATCTAGCTGGTAGCTTACTACTGTGTTAACATCTTGAAGTGCAGTGGTAACACTGATTAGACAATACATCTTGCAATCCAGCTGGTTGAATACTACTGTGTTAACATCTTGAAGTGCAGTGGTAACACTGATTAGACAATACATCCTGCAATCCAGCTGGTAGCTTACTACTGTGTTAACATCTTGAAGTGCAGTGGTAACACTGATTAGACAATACATCCTGCAATCCAGCTGGTAGCTTACTACAGTGTTAACATCTTGAAGTGCAGTGGTAACACTGATTAGACAATACATCCTGCAATCCAGCTGGTTGAATACTACTGTGTTAACATCTTGAAGTGCAGTGGTAACACTGATTAGACAATACATCCTGCAATCCAGCTGGTAGCTTACTACAGTGTTAACATCTTGAAGTTCAGTGGTAACACTGATTAGACAATACATCCTGCAATCCAGCTGGTTGAATACTACTGTGTTAACATCTTGAAGTGCAGTGGTAACACTGATTAGACAATACATCCTGCAATCAAGCTGGTTGAATACTACTGTGTTAACATCTTGAAGTGCAGTGGTAACACTGATTAGACAATACATCCTGTAATAGAGCTGGTAGCTAAGTACTGTGTTAACATCTTGAAGTGCAGTGGTAACACTGATTAGAAAATACATCCTGTAATAGAGCTGGTAGCTAAGTACTGTGTTAACATCTTGAAGTGCAGTGGTAACACTGATTAGACAATACATCCTGCAATCCAGCTGGTAGCTTACTACTGTGTTAACATCTTGAACTGCAGTGGTAACACTGATTAGACAATACATCCTGCAATCCAGCTGGTAGCTTACTACTGTGTTAACATCTTGACGTGCAGTGGTAACACTGATTAGACAATACATCTTGCAATCAAGCTGGTTGAATACTACTGTGTTAACATCTTGAAGTGCAGTGGTAACAATGATTAGACAATACATCTTGCAATCCAGCTGGTTGAATACTACTGTGTTAACATCTTGAAGTGCAGTGGTAACACTGATTAGACAATACATCCTGCAATCCAGCTGGTAGCTTACTACAGTGTTAACATCTTGACGTGCAGTGGTAACACTGATTAGACAATACATCTTGCAATCAAGCTGGTTGAATACTACTGTGTTAACACCTTGAAGTGCAGTGGTAACAATGATTAGACAATACATCTTGCAATCCAGCTGGTTGAATACTACTGTGTTAACATCTTGAAGTGCAGTGGAAACACTGATTAGACAATACATCCTGCAATCCAGCTGGTAGCTTACTACTGTGTTAACATCTTGAAGTGCAGTGGTAACACTGATTAGAAAATACATCCTGCAATCCAGCTGGCTGAATACTACTGTGTTAACATCTTGAAGTGCAGTGGCAACACTGATTAGACAATACATCCTGTAATAGAGCTGGTAGCTAACTACTGTGTTAACATCTTGAAGTGCAGTGGTGACACTGATTAGACAATACATCTTGCAATCAAGCTGGTTGAATACCACTGTGTTAACATCTTGAAGTGCAGTGGTAACACTGATTAGACAATACATCCTGCAATCCAGCTGGTAGCTTACTACTGTGTTAACATCTTGAAGTGCAGTGGTAACACTGATTAGACAATACATCCTGCAATCCAGCTGGTTGAATACTACTATGTTAACATCTTGAAGTGCAGTGGTAACACTGATTAGACAAAACATCCTGCAATCCAGCTGGTTGAATACTACTTTGTTAACATCTTGAAGTGCAGTGGTAACACTGATTAGACAATACATCCTGCAATCCAGCTGGTAGCTTACTACTGTGTTAACATCTTGACGTGCAGTGGTAACACTGATTAGACAATACATCTTGCAATCATGCTGGTTGAATACTACTGTGTTAACATCTTGAAGTGCAGTGGTAACAATGATTAGACAATACATCTTGCAATCCAGCTGGTTGAATACTACTGTGTTAACATCTTGAAGTGCAGTGGTAACACTGATTAGACAATACATCCTGCAATCCAGCTGGTAGCTTACTACAGTGTTAACATCTTGACGTGCAGTGGTAACACTGATTAGACAATACATCTTGCAATCAAGCTGGTTGAATACTACTGTGTTAACATCTTGAAGTGCAGTGGTAACAATGATTAGACAATACATCTTGCAATCCAGCTGGTTGAATACTTCTGTGTTAACATCTTGAAGTGCAGTGGAAACACTGATTAGACAATACATCCTGCAATCCAGCTGGTAGCTTACTACTGTGTTAACATCTTGAAGTGCAGTGGTAACACTGATTAGAAAATACATCCTGCAATCCAGCTGGCTGAATACTACTGTGTTAACATCTTGAAGTGCAGTGGCAACACTGATTAGACAATACATCCTGTAATAGAGCTGGTAGCTAACTACTGTGTTAACATCTTGAAGTGCAGTGGTGACACTGATTAGACAATACATCTTGCAATCAAGCTGGTTGAATACCACTGTGTTAACATCTTGAAGTGCAGTGGTAACACTGATTAGACAATACATCCTGCAATCCAGCTGGTAGCTTACTACTGTGTTAACATCTTGAAGTGCAGTGGTAACACTGATTAGACAATACATCCTGCAATCCAGCTGGTTGAATACTACTATGTTAACATCTTGAAGTGCAGTGGTAACACTGATTAGACAAAACATCCTGCAATCCAGCTGGTTGAATACTACTTTGTTAACATCTTGAAGTGCAGTGGTAACACTGATTAGACAATACATCCTGCAATCCAGCTGGTAGCTTACTACTGTGTTAACATCTTGAAGTGCAGTGGTAACACTGATTAGACAATACATCCTGCAATCCAGCTGGTTGAATACTACTATGTTAACATCTTGAAGTGCAGTGGTAACACTGATTAGACAATACATCCTGCAATCGAGCTGGTTGAATACTACTATGTTAACATCTTGAAATGCAGTGGTAACACTGATTAGACAAAACATCCTGCAATCGAGCTGGTAGCTTACTACTTTGTTAACATCTTGACGTGCAGTGGTAACACTGATTATACAATACATCCTGCAATCCAGCTGGTTGAATACTACTGTGTTAACATCTTGAAGTGCAGTGGTAACACTGATTAGACAATACATCCTGCAATCCTGCTGGTAGCTTACTACTGTGTTAACATCTTGAACTGCAGTGGTAACACTGATTAGACAATACATCCTGCAATCCAGCTGGTAGCTTACTACTTTGTTAACATCTTGAAGTGCAGTGGTAACACTGATTGATCAATACATCTTGCAATCCAGCTGGTTGAATACCACTGTGTTAACATCTTGAAGTGCAGTGGTAACACTGATTAGACAATACATCCTGCAATCCAGCTGGTTGAATACTACTTTGTTAACATCTTGAAGTGCAGTGGTAACACTGATTAGACAAAACACCCTACAATCCAGCTGGTAGCTTACTACTGTGTTAACATCTTGAAGTGCAGTGGTAACACTGATTAGACAATACATCCTGCAATCTAGCTGGTAACTTACTACTGTGTTAACATCTTGACGTGCAGTGGTAACACTGATTAGACAATACATCCTGCAATCTAGCTGGTTGAATACTACTGTGTTAACATCTTGAAGTGCTGTGGTAACACTGATTAGACAATACATCCTGCAATCAAGCTGGTTGAATACTACTATGTTAACATCTTGAAGTGCAGTGGTAACACTGATTAGACAATACATCTTGCAATCCAGCTGGTAGCTAACTACTGTGTTAACATCTTGAAGTGCAGTGGTAACACTGATTAGACAATACATCCTGCAATCCAGCTGGTTGAATACTACTATGTTAACATCTTGAAGTGCAGTGGTAACACTGATTAGACAATACATCCTGCAATCCAGCTGGTTGAATACTACTATGTTAACATCTTGAAATGCAGTGGTAACACTGATTAGACAAAAGATCCTGCAATCGAGCTGGTAGCTTACTACTTTGTTAACATCTTGACGTGCAGTGGTAACACTGATTATACCATACGTCCTGCAATCCAGCTGGTTGAATACTACTGTGTTAACATCTTGAAGTGCAGTGGTAACACTGATTAGACAATACATCCTGCAATCCAGCTGGTAGCTTACTACTGTGTTAACATCTTGAACTGCAGTGGTAACACTGATTAGACAATACATCCTGCAATCCAGCTGGTAGCTTACTACTTTGTTAACATCTTGAAGTGCAGTGGTAACACTGATTGATCAATACATCTTGCAATCCAGCTGGTTGAATACTACTATGTTAACATCTTGAAATGCAGTGGTAACACTGATTAGACAAAACACCCTACAATCCAGCTGGTAGCTTACTACTGTGTTAACATCTTGAAGTGCAGTGGTAACACTGATTAGACAATACATTCTGCAATCCAGCTGGTTGAATACTACTGTGTTAACATCTTGAAGTGCAGTGGTAACACTGATTAGACAAAACATCTTGCAATCCAGCTGGTTGAATACTACTGTGTTAACATCTTGAAGTGCAGTGGTAACACTGATTAGACAATACATCCTGCAATCTAGCTGGTAGCTTACTACTGTGTTAACATCTTGACGTGCAGTGGTAACACTGATTAGACAATACATCCTGCAATCTAGCTGGTTGAATACTACTGTGTTAACATCTTGAAGTGCTGTGGTAACACTGATTAGACAATACATCCTGCAATCAAGCTGGTTGAATACTACTATGTTAACATCTTGAAGTGCAGTGGTAACACTGATTAGACAATACATCTTGCAATCCAGCTGGTTGAATACTACTGTGTTAACATCTTGAAGTGCAGTGGTAACACTGATTAGACAATACATCTTGCAATCCAGCTGGTTGAATACTACTGTGTTAACATCTTGAAGTGCAGTGGTAACACTGATTAGACAATACATTCTGCAATCCAGCTGGTTGAATACTACTGTGTTTACATCTTGAAGTGCAGTGGTAACACTGATTAGACAATACATCTTGCAATCCAGCTGGTTGAATACCACTGTGTTAACATCTTGAAATGCAGTAGTAAAACTGATTAGACAAAACACCCTACAATCCAGCTGGTAGCTTACTACTGTGTTAACATCTTGAAGTGCAGTGGTAACACTGATTAGACAAAATACCCTACAATCCAGCTGGTAGCTTACTACTGTGTTAACATCTTGAAGTGCAGTGGTAACACTGATTAGACAATACATTCTGCAATCCAGCTGGTTGAATACTACTGTGTTAACATCTTGAAGTGCAGTGGTAACACTGATTAGACAAAACATCTTGCAATCCAGCTGGTTGAATACTACTGTGTTAACATCTTGAAGTGCAGTGGTAACACTGATTAGAC
Organism: Steromphala cineraria; assembly: GCA_916613615.1. Taxonomy (NCBI): domain Eukaryota; kingdom Metazoa; phylum Mollusca; class Gastropoda; order Trochida; family Trochidae; genus Steromphala; species Steromphala cineraria. The sequence goes on along the minus strand of OU744723.1, from coordinate 28,966,714 downwards.
AATACATCCTGCAATCCAGCTGGTTGAATACTACTTTGTTAACATCTTGAAGTGCAGTGGTAACACTGATTAGACAATACATCTTACAATCCAGCTGGTTGAATACTACTGTGTTAACATCTTGAAGTGCAGTGGTAACACTGATTAGATAATACATCCTGCAATCTAGCTGGTTGAATACTACTATGTTAACATCTTGAAGTGCAGTGGTAACACTGATTAGACAAAACATCCTGCAATCCAGCTGGTAGCTTACTACTGTGTTAACATCTTGAAGTGCAGTGGTAACACTGATTAGACAATACATCCTGCAATCCAGCTGGTAGCTTACTACTGTGTTAACATCTTGAAGTGCAGTGGTAACACTGATTAGACAATACATCCTGCAATCCAGCTGGTTGAATACTACTGTGTTAACATCTTGAAGTGCAGTGGTAACACTGATTAGACAATACATCCTGCAATCCAGCTGGTAGCTTACTACTGTGTTAACATCTTGAAGTGCAGTGGTAACACTGATTAGACAATACATCCTGCAATCCAGCTGGTTGAATACTACTGTGTTAACATCTTGAAGTGCAGTGGTAACACTGATTAGACAATACATCCTGCAATCCAGCTGGTTGAATACTACTGTGTTAACATCTTGAAGTGCAGTGGTAACACTGATTAGACAATACATCCTGCAATCCAGCTGGTTGAATACTACTATGTTAACATCTTGAAGTGCAGTGGTAACACTGATTAGACAATACATCCTGCAATGCAGCTGGTAGCTTACTACTGTGTTAACATCTTGAAGTGCAGTGGTAACACTGATTAGAAAATACATCTTGCAATCTAGCTGGTAGCTTACTACTGTGTTAACATCTTGAAGTGCAGTGGTAACACTGATTAGACAATACATCCTGCAACCCAGCTGTAGCTTACTACTGTGTTAACATCTTGAAGTGCAGTGGTAACACTGATTAGACAATACATCCTGCAATCCAGCTGGTAGCTTACTACTGTGTTAACATCTTGAAGTGCAGTGGTAACACTGATTAGACAATACATCCTGTAATCCAGCTGGTAGCTTACTACTGTGTTAACATCTTGAAGTGCAGTGGTAACACTGATTAGAAAATACATCTTGCAATCTAGCTGGTAGCTTACTACTGTGTTAACATCTTGAAGTGCAGTGGTAACACTGATTAGACAATACATCCTGCAACCCAGCTGTAGCTTACTACTGTGTTAACATCTTGAAGTGCAGTGGTAACACTGATTAGACAAAACACCCTGCAATCCAGCTGGTTGAATACCACTGTGTTAACATCTTGCAGTGCAGTGGTAACACTGATTAGACAATACATCTTGCAATCCAGCTGGTAGCTTACTACTGTGTTAACATCTTGAAGTGCAGTGGTAACACTGATTAGGCAAAACATCCTGCAATCGAGCTGGTAGCTTACTACTTTGTTAACATCTTGAAGTGCAGTGGCAACACTGATTAGACAATACATCCTGCAATCCAGCTGGTTGAATACTACTGTGTTAACATCTTGAAGTGCAGTGGTAACACTGATTAGACAATACATCCTGCAATCCAGCTGGTTGAATACCACTATGTAAACATCTTGAAGTGCAGTGGTAACACTGATTAGAAAATACATCCTGCAATCCAGCTGGTTGAATACCACTATGTAAACATCTTGAAGTGCAGTGGTAACACTGATTAGACAAAACATCCTGCAATCCAGCTGGTAGCTTACTACTTTGTTAACATCTTGAAGTGCAGTGGTAACACTGATTAGACAAAACATCCTGCAATGCAGCTGGTAGCTTACTACTGTGTTAACATCTTGAAGTGCAGTGGTAACACTGATTAGACAATACATCCTGCAACCCAGCTGTAGCTTACTACTGTGTTAACATCTTGAAGTGCAGTGGTAACACTGATTAGACAAAACACCCTGCAATCCAGCTGGTTGAATACCACTGTGTTAACATCTTGCAGTGCAGTGGTAACACTGATTAGACAATACATCTTGCAATCCAGCTGGTAGCTTACTACTGTGTTAACATCTTGAAGTGCAGTGGTAACACTGATTAGGCAAAACATCCTGCAATCGAGCTGGTAGCTTACTACTTTGTTAACATCTTGAAGTGCAGTGGCAACACTGATTAGACAATACATCCTGCAATCCAGCTGGTTGAATACTACTGTGTTAACATCTTGAAGTGCAGTGGTAACACTGATTAGACAATACATCCTGCAATCCAGCTGGTTGAATACCACTATGTAAACATCTTGAAGTGCAGTGGTAACACTGATTAGACAAAACATCCTGCAATGCAGCTGGTAGCTTACTACTGTGTTAACATCTTGAAGTGCAGTGGCAACACTGATTAGACAAAACATCCTGCAATCCAGCTGGTAGCTTACTACTTTGTTAACATCTTGAAGTGCAGTGGTAACACTGATTAGACAATACATCCTGCAATCTAGCTGGTTGAATACTACTGTGTTAACATCTTGAAGTGCAGTGGTAACACTGATTAGACAATACATCCTGCAATCTAGCTGGTTGAATACTACTGTGTTAACATCTTGAAGTGCAGTGGTAACACTGATAAGACAAAACATCCTGCAATCCAGCTGGTTGAATACCACTGTGTTAACATCTTGCAGTGCAGTGGTAACACTGATTAGAAAATACATCTTGCAATCCAGCTGGTAGCTTACTACTGTGTTAACATCTTGAAGTGCAGTGGTTACACTGATTAGACAATACATCCTGCAATGCAGCTGGTTGAATACTACTGTGTTAACATCTTGAAGTGCAGTGGTAACACTGATTAGACAATACATCCTGCAATCTAGCTGGTAGCTTACTACTGTGTTAACATCTTGAAGTGCAGTGGTAACAATGATTAGACAATACATCCTGCAATCTAGCTGGTTGAATACCACTGTGTTAACATCTTGCAGTGCAGTGGTAACACTGATTAGAAAATACATCTTGCAATCCAGCTGGTAGCTTACTACTGTGTTAACATCTTGAAGTGCAGTGGTAACACTGATAAGACAATACATCCTGCAACCCAGCTGTAGCTTACTACTGTGTTAACATCTTGAAGTGCAGTGGTAACACTGATTAGACAAAACACCCTGCAATCCAGCTTGTTGAATACCACTGTGTTAACACCTTGCAGTGCAGTGGTAACACTGATTAGACAATACATCTTGCAATCCAGCTGGTAGCTTACTACTGTGTTAACATCTTGAAGTGCAGTGGTAACACTGATTAGACAAAACATCCTGCAATCCAGCTGGTAGCTTACTACTTTGTTAACATCTTGAAGTGCAGTGGTAACACTGATTAGACAATACATCCTGCAATCCAGCTGGTTGAATACTACTGTGTTAACATCTTGAAGTGCAGTGGTAACACTGATTAGACAATACATCCTGCAATCTAGCTGGTTGAATACTACTGTGTTAACATCTTGAAGTGCAGTGGTAACACTGATTAGATAATACATCCTGCAATCCAGCTGGTAGCTTACTACTGTGTTAACATCTTGCAGTGCAGTGGTAACACTGATTAGACAAAACATCCTGCAATCCAGCTGGTTGAATACCACTGTGTTAACATCTTGAAGTGCAGTGGTAACACTGATTAGACAATACATCCTGCAATCCAGCTGGTAGCTTACCACTGTGTTAACATCTTGCAGTGCAGTGGTAACACTGCTTAAACAATACATCTTGCAATCCAGCTGGTAGCTTACTACTGTGTTAACATCTTGAAGTGCAGTGGTAACACTGATTAGACAAAACATCCTGCAATCCAGCTGGTAGCTTACCACTGTGTTAACATCTTGCAGTGCAGTGGTAACACTGATTAGACAATACATCCTGCAATCCGGCTGGTAGCTTACCACTGTGTTAACATCTTGCAGTGCAGTGGTAACACTGATTAGACAATACATCTTTCAATCCGCTGGTAGCTTACTACTGTGTTAACATCTTGCAGTGCAGTGGTAACACTGATTAGACAAAACATCCTGCAATCCAGCTGGTAGCTTACCACTGTGTTAACATCTTGAAGTGCAGTGGTAACACTGATTAGACAATACATCCTGCAATCCAGCTGGTAGCTTACTACTGTGTTAACATCTTGAAGTGCAGTGGTAACACTGATTAGACAATACATCTTGCAATCCAGCTGGTTGAATACTACTGTGTTAACATCTTGAAGTACAGTGGTAACACTGATTAGACAAAACATCCTGCAATCCAGCTGGTAGCTTACTACTTTATTAACATCTTGAAGTGCAGTGGTAACACTGATTAGACAATACATCCTGCAATCCAGCTGGTAGCTTACTACTTTATTAACATCTTGAAGTGCAGTGGTAACACTGATTAGACAATACATCCTGCAATCTAGCTGGTTGAATACTACTGTGTTAACATCTTGAAGTGCTGTGGTAACACTGATTAGACAATACATCCTGCAATCCAGCTGGTAGCTTACTACTGTGTTACCATCTTGAAGTGTAGTGGTAACACTGATTAGACAATACATCCTGCAATCCAGCTGGTTGAATACGAGTTATGACAATAGTGTATATGTACTCATTCATGGATTGATGTTGTTTGTTTATCATTGTTCCCTGATAACAGTTGGTGTTTGTTCTTTTTTTTTTAAAGTGTTGCCACCATGGACATAATAAAGGGGGAAAGAACATCCTATTACACAAATTTGAGATCTAATCCTGATATTTTTTAAGATAAGTAAACTCCCTACCTTTGTTGTAGCTTGTGAGATGACGATAATATCCAGTGTGAAGACACAGACTCTTACAGACTATCACGTGACCTCTAGGATCTGGGCTTCCGTTAACACTTAAAGTCCGTGCAACTCGTGCTTCATGTTCTGAGCATGACACTGTTATAAAACACAAACAGTTACATTGTTATTATTTCTCCACATGTAGATGTGGCTTTTTGGGGTTTCAACTTCTTTTTAAGTTTGTATTTTTTGTTTCCATGGCAACTGTTTGGACTTAGGCATTTTGAAGGGATGGGTAGTTTCCGGAGCATTATTCTGAAACTACATGACAAATGTTCACCAAATTTGGTCTACATCCTCTTTTTATCATGTTAATGTGCCTTTGGGGGTTACAACTTCTTTTCAATGTTATATGTTTTGGGTTTCCATGATAACAGTTTGGAATTAGTCACTTTAAGAGAAGGGTTAGTTTCCGGAGCACAAGACTGAAACTATGTGACCAATCTTCATCAAATTTGGTCTACGTCCTCTTCATATCATGTAGGTGTGCCTTTTGGAGGTTTCAATTTCTTTCAAATTATTTTTTTTGGGGGGGGGGGGGATTCAATGGCAACAGTTTTGACTTTGTCATTTTGAAGGGAATGGTTAGTTAGGCGATAGCCTAACGATTCCATAAATATCAATCAAATATAACCAAAACTTACAGTTCATGTTGTTTTATATGAAGAATAAGGTATTTTCCAAAACAAAATTCAGCTGAAATGGTATATGGGGGAGACATCTGATTTCCTTTGTTTTGAAAGGTTTTAAGGAAGGACATTTATCAATTTCCTTTCCAATAAGGAACAGTTGTAAACATACCTGTATCCTATGCATTCAAAACGAAAGTTGTGTTTTTATTAAGGATTCAGCCATAAGGCTGAATCCTTATTGTTATTGGCGTGTTTCTTTTTTTAATTATTCCACGATTTGATAGACCTTGTTGAGGAATGGCGACAATAAGCTTTTGGGACAATTCGGCCCATACATTAAAGGTCCAGTTCGATTCCAAAATCGAAAATTTAACATTGACTTTTTTTTCAAAATGCACCTAGAGACCTTATTTTTTTTTAAAAGATGCGCAATCAAAAATGCTGCAAAAAACGAAACCATGGCAAATTCGTACGTCACATGGTTTGGCCGCCATCTTGGATTTAGTGCATTTTTGACCATTGCCGAACCCACCAACCTTTGACAATCTTCTCCTCTGAAGATACTTGCACTAGAGAGCTGAAATTTATACTGAATGTAGCTGAAGCATTGTAGACCTTAATTTGACTTCTACAAAGTCCTAACGTTAATACTTTTCTTGCTGTGATTTTTCAAAGTTGACCAAAATCTAAAAACCGCAAACTTCAAGGGCAGATAACTCAAAACCCAGACCATAGAATTTTATGATTTTTGCATGAGAATTAGACATTGGCAAGCCCTTAAAGATAAAAGAATAAAATCGCTCGCGAACAGTCATTTCCGGTCAGGGTCAGAGGTCAAACTTTGCATTTTGGACATGTGGTGTTTTGGTGGGTATGTTTGAAATATCGTAGCGAATCAACGACGTACGATAACGCTTTGTTCTATACATCATATGAAAGCCAAAAGTCTATAGATTTTTTAAAAATTTGACAGTAAATTTCTATATTTGTTTTACATTGAGTTACGGCCCTTTGAATATTGTCAATTCTGCTTTCGTTTTGAATGCATAGGATACAGGTATGTTAAAAAAGTTGTTAGTCATCAGTGATAGACGACAAATCATTGTTCCATATATCATTAGAAAGCCAAAAGAATACAAAATCTTTTAAAAATTAACAATAAATTCAGTTACTACATTTACATTGAGTTACGGACCTCTGAATATTGTCAACCCTGCAAGCGTTTTAAATGCATTTGATAACTGTTTGTTTGCAAATTGCGATAATCATCAACAAAAGATTATAACCCATAAGCTTTTGACTAAAATCATTACCTTTGTGCATTACATTTAACACCATACAGCGCTGAATCCGTTTGTCGTCGCTTGCGACTATATTTGTTATTGGCGTGTTTCTTTTTTTTATTATTCCACGATTTTTGTGAACAGGATTCAGACCAAACGGTTGATGCTATCGAAGGCAAATTTCACAGGCTGGTAGACCTTGTTAAGGAGAGGCGACAATAAGCTTTTGGGACAATTCGGCCCATACATTAAAGGTCCAGTTCGATTCCAAAATCGAAAATTTAACATTGACTTTTTTTTCAAAATGCACTTAGAGACCTAATGTTTTTTTTTAAAAGATGCGCAATCAAAAATGCTGCAAAAAACGAAACCATGGCAAATTCGTAGGTCACGTGGTTTGGCCGCCATCTTGAATTTTCTGCATTTTTTTCAAAAGTCCGACCCCAGGCACCTTTCAGGAATCACCACTCGGCAACTGCTGATACTAGAAAGCTGAAACTTACACATAATGTAGCTGAGACATTGGCCTATAACAAGTTTGCTTCAAAATTCAAAAATTCGAAATAGTTTTTTTTATAAAAATCTTCAAAGTTTGCACATTTTGCAATATTCAAGGGCAGATAACTCAAAAACCTCCCAGACGAATTTGATGATTTTTGCATGAGAGTTAAACATTAGCAAGGTCTTCAAAATAAAAGAATAAAATCGCTCGCGAACAGTCATTTCCGGTCACGCGGAAGGGTCAAAGTTTGCATTTTGGAAAACGGGTGTTTTGGTGGGTACGTTTGAATACTCATTGCTAATCAACGACGTACGATAACACATTGCTCTATATATCATATGAAAGCTAAAAAAACATACAATCTTGGATAAATCTCATTAAAATTAGATTAAACATTTACATTGAAATTCGGAGTATTTAAATGTGGTCAATCCTACTTTCGTTTTGAATTATTATGATATATGAATGATTGAAAAATGTAGTTCATTAGCAATATAACACTAGGCAATGTTTTATCTATCATCAGTCAGCAACAAGACCGTTTAACCTGAAATGATTCATGTTTACAGCCATGATGAATTTTCTGTAAAGACTAAACGTTGAATATCAAGTGCAATGTGGTCATTTTCATAATGCATTAGTTACTGTTTACCTCTTGAGGTTTACGGTAATTTGATTGAAAACATGATATTTGTAACATATGTCGCATCGCTCACCGTTTCTTTACTTTTTCATGCTCATTAACAAATAATACATCAAAATAAAACCATTTCTCTCCTCTACACGATGGTGAAAACAATTTTGAAGTGTCGCTAATGGTTCGGATGATAGGAATGCCGCACGGTGAGTGTCGTCAGTTAATTTGAGGGAAAAATATATAACTTTACACTGATAGATTTTGTTCATTGTAATAACACCAAAGATGATGCCTCGTTGCTACAGCTATGTTGAATAGCAGTGTATGCATAAATGAGGTCTTGCCATTAAGTACCGGACTGACAACCCTTGTCATTATTGTAAGCATTCTCGCTCAAGCTTTTTGACTTAGATAATTACCTCTGTTAATGAAAATTATCACCATACAGTGCTGAATCCGTTTGTCGTCGCTTGCGACTATATTTGTAATTTTGTTCATACTTCAGGGGTACTTGATCCTTTTGTAGTGACCACTGTCCGGTGTTTGTGTGTCTTGGCGGCCTCGATACATTTCCTGTAACATTTAAAAGAAAGGTGTATTACTATGATCGAGCTGATATTGATGGACTGAATCGAAGCCTCAACAACATAGACTGGACACTGTCTTTAAATGTAATAGTGTTGATAATCTAACTGAAAATTTTGTAGATATCTTGAGAAACATATGTGATGTTTTTGTCCGAAACAATGTGGTAACAATAAGACCTCATGACAACCCATGGATGAATAGCTCTATACGAAAATTGATAAGGAAAAGAAATCGACAACATAAGAAAGCAAAGACTCGAAATTCCGATTCAGATTGGCAAACATTTAGATCTCTAAGGAATAAAGTAACAGCAGCAGTTAGATCAGCTAATATGTACGGAAGCGTATTTGGGTCAAGGTGAAAAACATTTCTGGAGGACTATCTCCTACGTAGGACTTAGTATCTCCTACGTAGGACATATCATCTCCTACGCAGGACTTAGTATCTCCTACGTAGGACTTAGTATCTCCTACGTAGGAGATAGTATCTCTTAGGTGGGAGATAATTTGTTTTAGACATTGATCACCGTGCCTTTCTGTTTGCTTGCGTCTTTATTATTCCTTTTTAGTATGTGAATGTTAATACTACATTGTATTCAAAGTTATGTCGAATGAATTATCGTTATATCTGTTTTAAGTTTATTGGTCACAAATGGATTATGTATAATAACAGTTAACGTTATGTTAAATTGTCTAGAGAATATTTGGTTTTATTTTACTCGATCTTTTCGTTACAATAACTGTGACTTAAGTGTGTTCATCTCAAAACCTATATTTCATAAAGGGATGGATCTAACCAAGAAACACAATAATGTTAAACGTTTTACTATTTTCTGAGAGGGGTCATTAAACAATCATATCATTTAGGAGTAATGTTACAATCAGACTGTAAATGGAATTCTCTTCTGAACTAGTTACTGACATTTCACCATTCATAGAGTGTGTAAATAAATCACAATAAGGTAACTAGGTAAACATTTTATGACATGAGAAAGGTAACTTAAAGATGGGAGAAAGGTAACTGAGAGGGGATTCGGAATGTGTTATTGCCATGAATATGCAAATATTCTTTGTTTATAGCGATGTTTGCAGGAAGCATGCACTGCACTCATTGTGAATGAAAGTGCACAAGAAGGAGCAATTCTAGAGTGATTACTCTAAATGAATGATATCATGATACATCGTCCACTAAAGATAAAACATATCTTGTTTACTAAAAGCTATCATTATATTATATTATTTTCATTATATTATTTTACTAAGATTGGAGTTAGAATGAAAGTTACGAGTTGGTCATGTTTGATAATTAAGTTATATAACTAGTAGGGCCCGGGCCAGGTAGGGTCCACGTGCACCCCCCCCACTTCCCAGCTAAACAATGTTTTTCTGAAGCCTAAATATATACTAAAGACAAATCAGAATGTTAACATTGAAAATTTTCCAATGCACTACCTGTTTTGACCCTATGATTAGGTGTACCCCCTTAACGGGCTCGGACAAGATGTCGCGTCAGAAATTAAGGGGGTGGGTTCGGTCTACAGGCTCTTAAATAAATACTGCTGCACATACACCCATGTATTTTATACCATATGAAATGTAATTGAATTGCCTTTCCAATGATATAAGGCAGGTAATTATAGCTCTAAGATTGACTATGCTGAGACCATTTGAACATACGATGACACGTTAAAATCTTAAATTCTCCCGATAAAGTCCTACATGAACAAAAACATATTTAAACTTCATTTAGTCTCCATTTGGGTTTTATTTTTGACACAAACATACATAAACAGCCCTCTAGAACAAAGCTGGAACCTTACATCATAGCCTGTTAAAAAATAAATGAGAAAATCTCATGCGGCGGACAGGCGAAAAATCACCTATTCGTCTCCAGTGTTTTGTGAGCGCAACTTGTTACCTTTCCTATTCCGACAGTTAACCACATTTCATGCCAACCCAGTAAGATATGACATCACAAACAACATACATATAATAATTGAAAATATATTTAATATCTGAATCTGAGACGATATTGACACGCTTTCTGACAGTTTCATAAAATTGCTCTTGATATTTTAATGAACTTTTACCAAGTCTTAATTTGAAACAAAAGTGTACGTTTTCATTAAAATTACAAAACTAAAATAGCATACTAGCTATCAATTAATAGCGGTACCATCATACACTATGCCTGTTGCATAACATAATGATATGATTGACTGTATTTGACAAAAACAACGTGGCTTCCATTTGCAACAATAATTAATTTTCTTTCTCCATAACATTTTGGTGTTTGACAATTCTAATGCGATATAACCAAATAAAAGCTTACTGTAATCATAGTAATTACAAAGCAATTGCCAAACCAGGCAGCACTGTGAAAATATTGCAAAAATTGACATGCATATATTGTCCTGCAAAATGCTTTACATGTATAGTTCAGACATCTATTCCTAGTCGGAATCAGAGCTGTCGGCATGAGGATAGTCCAATTCATCTGGAATTGAGTCCGCATCATCAGAGTCCGAGTCACTGACATCCCTGGAGTCCTCTGCAATGTCAGCCAACTGCTGTGGTAGTGTATTTCCATCATACCACAGAGGTTCAAGTGTTCCATTCACCAAGGTCCAGCCGTGCCCATCACTCGCATCAGGTATGTCGGGGTTTGCCACAGTGGCTCGCTTCCAAATGCCAACCTGGTAGTTGACTCTTCGAATGTGCTGCTCCAGGCTCTTTCTACATGGAGGCAAATTCGCCATGTCAACTGTGCTGGAAGCTGCTAGATTACCATCATCTTTGGCGCACAGTTCACTCATTCTCAGGAAGCGCAACTCATCAACACGTCGTGTACGAGGCCTTCCATACAGCGCACATGTGAACTCATCTAAGTTGTCCATCAGGTCTCTTGGAACTTCCTACGTGTCGCCTAACCTGGCTAAGACTTCAACAAATCTTGGCAGTTTCGAAAGGGTCTTGAGTGGTTTCACCTTGCCGAGCCCCTTGAACGCACTGGTGGTGTCACACCCACTGTAGGCATGAAGAGCCATCAGTGCTGTGGAATGTTGTGGTGAATAGCCTTGTGCTATTTCGCTCATATCCACAATCCTTTTCTTGTTCCCAGTCCCTGTATCAAAGAGTATCGTCAAGTTGGTCATGGTTGGATCCGCATATCTGCTAACATCTGAAGATGGGATCTCAACAAGTAGGCAAGAACTGCATGCACTCAAGTCCAACCAAGAGGAAACTGACTCGCGGATAGTGCTGTATTGTGAATATGCCAGAAGTGAGAACTACAGTCACGTCAGAGTAAAGAGTCCAGACAGTGACGTCTTCGCCATCCTCTTACACTATGCTCCAACCATGACCAACTTGACGATACTCTTTGATACAGGGACTGGGAACAAGAAATTGATTGTGGATATGAGCGAAATAGCACAAGGCTATTCACCACAACATTCCACAGCACTGATGGCTCTTCATGCCTACAGTGGGTGTGACACCACCAGTGCGTTCAAGGGGCTCGGCAAGGTGAAACCACTCAAGACCCTTTCGAAACTGCCAAGATTTGTTGAAGTCTTAGCCAGGTTAGGCGACACGTAGGAAGTTCCAAGAGACCTGATGGACAACTTAGATGAGTTCACATGTGCGCTGTATGGAAGGCCTCGTACACGACGTGTTGATGAGTTGCGCTTCCTGAGAATGAGTGAACTGTGCGCCAAAGATGATGGTAATCTAGCAGCTTCCAGCACAGTTGACATGGCGAATTTGCCTCCATGTAGAAAGAGCCTGGAGCAGCACATTCGAAGAGTCAACTACCAGGTTGGCATTTGGAAGCGAGCCACTGTGGCAAACCCCGACATACCTGATGCGAGTGATGGGCACGGCTGGACCTTGGTGAATGGAACACTTGAACCTCTGTGGTATGATGGAAATACACTACCACAGCAGTTGGCTGACATTGCAGAGGACTCCAGGGATGTCAGTGACTCGGACTCTGATGATGCGGACTCAATTCCAGATGAATTGGACTATCCTCATGCCGACAGCTCTGATTCCGACTAGGAATAGATGTCTGAACTATACATGTAAAGCATTTTGCAGGACAATATATGCATGTCAATTTTTGCAATATTTTCACAGTGCTGCCTGGTTTGGCAATTGCTTTGTAATTACTATGATTACAGTAAGCTTTTATTTGGTTATATCGCATTAGAATTGTCAAACACCAAAATGTTATGGAGAAAGAAAATTAATTATTGTTGCAAATGGAAGCCACGTTGTTTTTGTCAAATACAGTCAATCATATCATTATGTTATGCAACAGGCATAGTGTATGATGGTACCGCTATTAATTGATAGCTAGTATGCTATTTTAGTTTTGTAATTTTAATGAAAACGTACACTTTTGTTTCAAATTAAGACTTGGTAAAAGTTCATTAAAATATCAAGAGCAATTTTATGAAACTGTCAGAAAGCGTGTCAATATCGTCTCAGATTCAGATATTAAATATATTTTCAATTATTATATGTATGTTGTTTGTGATGTCATATCTTACTGGGTTGGCATGAAATGTGGTTAACTGTCGGAATAGGAAAGGTAACAAGTTGCGCTCACAAAACACTGGAGACGAATAGGTGATTTTTAGCCTGTCCGCCGCATGAGATTTTCTCATTTATTTTTTAACAGGCTATGATGTAAGGTTCCAGCTTTGTTCTAGAGGGCTGTTTATGTATGTTTGTGTCAAAAATAAAACCCAAATGGAGACTAAATGAAGTTTAAATATGTTTTTGTTCATGTAGGACTTTATCGGGAGAATTTAAGATTTTAACGTGTCATCGTATGTTCAAATGGTCTCAGCATAGTCAATCTTAGAGCTATAAGTACCTGCCTTATATCATTGGAAAGGCAATTCAATTACATTTCATATGGTATAAAAACATGGGTGTATGTGCAGCAGTATTTATTTAAGAGCCTGTAGACCGAACCCACCCCCTTAATTTCTGACGCGACATCTTGTCCGAGCCCGTTAAGGGGGTACACCTAATCATAGGGTCAAAACAGGTAGTGCATTGGAACATTTTCAATGTTAACATTCTGATTTGTCTTTAGTATATATTTAGGCTTCAGAAAAACATTGTTTAGCTGGGAAGTGGGGGGGGTGCACGTGGACCCTACCTGGCCCGGGCCCTATAGTATTCATCAATTTCATGTGAGTTGGACGTGAGAATTTGTCTTTTGCGAAATTATATGACTTGTCAGTGGCTTCGATTATTTTCGCTATTTTTTTTTTTTGGAAGGGCGGATTAGAACTAATTACCAAACATGACATAGTTATAAATATAGAAAATAGAAAACGAATCGAATATATAAAAAGTGACGTTCCTGGAGTTTTCCTGTTGGCAGTGCAAGCGTGCAATTGCTGGAATTTATGACAATGCCAAGGAACTGGAGTATTTGAGACGGACCAACCTTTTGCCAGTTTATTGAGAACCCTAACTGTCGTAGAATTCTAATCAGATTAAGCTGCTGAGCACTACATTCTTCTAAAGTATCACTTATAATCAGGAAGTCATCTATATAAACAATCACCGTCGCCCCATAGCGAACTTTCATTATTCTGCAAACAGCAGCACTGAGTGTCTGAAAGATTTTACAACTTTTAGAAGCACCGAAGGGTAATTTTTTGTCATAAAGGAACTGCACTGACTCTTGCCCCTGAAACTTCTAATACAGACCCGTTAAGACATAATTGCTTGGGTGAATATCAACAGTTCGATAAGCTGCCTTTAAGTCAACCTTAGAAAGAAACGAGCCTGGTTTGATCAATTTAACAGCATGTCTTAAGTCCATATATTGACATCCACAATTCACCATATAACTGTTCACGTTACAACCAATCGGCATGCTTCCATCATGTGTTAACCGTAACTTTTCACTGTCACCATCTTTCGGAATAGCTGCGAAAGGACTAACAATAGTAGGTTTAGAAGAAGAAAAAGAAGACATTCAAGCTAATTTAGAAATAGAAAACCAAAGGCTAAATGAGATCCAAACCGTTAAAACTGAAGGCATAATGCTTCGAGCAAAAGCTGAATGGAATGAAAAAGGAGAAAAACCAACAAAGTATTTCTTATCACTAGAGAAACGTAACTTCCTCAATAAGGCGATAATCAAATTAGAAAATGATAAAGGGGATACTCTTACAAAAACTGAAGATTTAATCACGGAAACAAAACACTTTTATCAAAACTTGTATACTAAACAGGGTACTGATAATACCGATTTAGAGGAAATGTTTAAAAATCATGATATACCAAAATTACAAGACACTCAAAGAGAAAAACTGGAAGGAGAATTAACATATGCAGAAGTGCTAAATGCTTTGAAAAATATGAAAAATAATAAAAGCCCTGGACCATCTGGTTTTACAGCTGAATTTTATAAATTCTTTTGGATGGACTTAAATAGGTATCTTATCAAATCTCTCAATCTAGGCTATTCCAGGGGTGAGCTTTCTACCAGTCAAAAGCAAGGTTTAATTACATGCTTCCCTAAACCAGGAAAATCAAAAGAATATTTAAAAAATTTGAGGCCAATAACTTTGTTAAACGTTTCATATAAAATTGCATCAGCAGTGATTGCTAATAGAACAAGTGAAGAAGCGAGCAAAGCTCACATACCCCCGCTCCCCACTTTGTTCAAAGAATTTCAAATAGTAAAACTGATTAATATTGGTTAAAGTATGATAGTTGAGTATACAGTAAGTCATTGTTTAAGTCTTCTTTCAACTGAAACCCAAATACTGAATTCATTAATAGGTTTTACAATTAAAAGGGTACATCTAGAGATAATGGTTGATCTTTGTTTTAAATTTGAGGTAGTTATCATGAATATTCTACGAGATGCACTGAGGACGAAATTATTTTGTTGAGTCACTTTGTAAGTTATGTTTTCCAAAGAAACCAGAGAAGAAAATCCATATATATATCGTTTAACTCTCACAAGGCATATCCAGCAATCACGATTGACATATGTAGCAAATTTGGTGAAGCTGATATGTATATTTCAGGAAATATGTTCAGGACAATTTTAGTAATTTATCATATAATCACTGTTTAAGTCATGTTTCAAAAAATTAAAAAATGTGATGGTCTAATCCTCAAATGGCACATCTAGGGATCATGGTTGATAAGGTGAAGCTAGCATGAATAGTTTGGGAGATATGCTCCGGACAAAAGACTTGGTCAAAGAGTCACTGTTTTAGTCATGTTTCCATGGAAACCGCAAAAAATAAAAATAATTTGTTGGTCTAACCCTTAAAAGGCACAACTAGGGATCATGATTGATAAGTGTATGAAGTTTGGTGAAGCTAGCATGAATAGTTTGGGAGATATGCTCCGGACAAAGAACTTGGTCATAGAGTCACTGTTTTAGTCATGTTTCCATGGAAACCGCCAAAAATTAAAAGAATGTGATGGTCTAACCCTCAAAAGGCACAACTAGGGATCATGGTTGACATGTGTATGAAGTTTGATGAAGCTAGCATGTATAGTTATGGAGATCTGCTCTGCACAAAACGACTTCCTCAAAGAGTCACTTTTTAGTCACGTTTCCACGGAAACCGCAACAATGAAAATTCAGAAATAGTTCTAACCCACAAAAGGCACAACTAGGGATCATGGTTGACATCTGTTTGAAGTTTGATGAAGCTAACATGCATAGTTTTGGAGATATGCGCCGCACAAAACGACTTCCTCAGAGAGTCACTTTTTAGTCACGTTTCCATGGAAACCGCAAAAATGAAAATTCAGAAATAGTTCTAACCCTCAAAAGGCACAACTAGGGATCATGGTTGACATCTGTATGAAGTTTGATGAAGCTAGCATGCATAGTTTTGGAGATATGCTCCGCACAAAACGACTTCCTCAAAGAGTCACTTTTTAGTCATGTTTCCATGGAAACCGCAAAAATTAAAATTCAGAAATAGTTCTAACCCTCAAAAGGCACAACTAGGGATCATGGTTGACATGTGTATGAAGTTTGATGAGGCTAGCATGCACAGTTTTGGAGATCTGCTCCGCACAAAGTTTTGGGACGGACGGACAGACGGACAGACGGACGGACGGACGGACGGAAAGAATGAACGCTATATACCCCCGCTTACGCTGTAAGGCGGGGGTATAATTAAACCTACGCTAAATGATATCATCAACGAAGATCAAAAAGGCTTTGTGCCAAACAGATATATTGGTGAGTGTACGCGCCTTATATACGACATCATGGATTATACCGATTGTATGGAGATACCAGGAGTGTTACTTCTAATTGATTTTGAAAAGGCATTTGATTCTGTTGAATGGGACTTCCTCTCCAAAGTACTTGATTTTTTCAATTTTGGAAAATCATTAAAGCATTGGATACATACATTCTACAAAGATATTAAATCAAGCGTGTTAGTAAACGGTTTTGCAACAGACTATTTTAGACTGACTAGAGGATGCAGGCAGGGAGATCCCCTATCCCCGTACATTTTTCTTCTGTGTGCTGAAATACTAGCAAACATGTTACGGATCAATCCAAAAATAAAAGGAATCACCATTGGAAACACAGAATATCTGGTATCCCAATTTGCAGATGATACAACATTGATACTAGATGGTACAGAAACTTGCATTCAGAACACATTACAAACCCTACGACAATATGCATCATTCTCTGGTTTGAAAATTAACACAAACAAAACACAAGTGATAAGAATAGGATCCCTGAAAAATGCTAAAGAAATTTTGTGCAAAAAATGGAAATTGAATTGGAAAGAAACAGAATTTACTCTTCTTGGCATACTTTTCACACATAATTTGGCAGAGATGGTGGTAAGAAACTACAAAGACAAACTGAAAGAAATACGACTAACCATTAAGAAATGGTTAGCAAGAGCCCTTACACCCATAGGTCGAAATACAGTTTTGAAAAGTCTAATATTACCTAAACTTAATCATTTATTCTCATCACTCCCCAATCCAAGTGAAAAATTCATAAAGGAATTAAACTCCGAATATTTCAAATTTATTTGGCAAAATAAACCTGATAAAATAAGTCGTAAAATTCTTACAAAATCAATTGAAAATGGGGGATTAAGAGTACCTAACTTAGAAAATACGATCAAATCTCAAAAAATAACCTGGATTAAGAGACTATTCCAAAATAAATCAAAACTTGAGACATTATTTTTTTATAACGTCAATGCAAAAGATATGAACTTTCTATCAAAATGTGAGCAATATATCAAGCAAAATATACTGACAAAACGAACAAATGACTTTTGGACCGATGTTTTATTAGCATGGGGAAAGTACATCAATAGTAAAAGTCTTAATATCAAAGAGGAAGATGATATTCTTACTCAACCAGTCTTGCATAATGATAACTTTCTAATTGACAATAAGCCAATATCCTACAAACACTACGAACAGTCGGGAGTATACACCGTAAATGATTTAGTAGATGACAAAGGTAAACTTCTATCTTTCGAAAAATTTAAAAAGGAATACAACTGTAAAACCAATTTCTTAGAATATGCCGGAATTTCGAGGACAATACAAAATTATTGCAAACTTGAAAATATCACAATACACAAGAAGACATGCATGCCTCTTATCCCCTACTTTCTTCAAGATCTAGTTAAACCAAGCAAAGGTTGCAGAATATTCTACGATACACTACAGACAACTGACAATCAAAATAATAACAACAAAAGTAAGATCAAATGGAATTCCGAATTCAACGAACAAATATCAGACAATGATTGGAAATATATATATAAAATTCCATTCAGGGCACTTGTAAATGCTTAAACATCAATGGTTTCAATATAGTATTATTCACAGATGCATATCAACCAATGAAATGTTATACAAAATGAAATTGATTGAAACTAATACTTGTTCCTTTTGTGAAAACAAAGTTGAAACTATAACGCATTTATTTTATGAGTGCGACATAGCCAAAGATATTTTGAATAATATCACCAAATGGATACAACAGAAAACGGGCACTATTCTCCACTTTGATAAGATGAAAATATTATTTGGATACCCGGAAAAACGAAATGATGTGCTAAATCGTATCATAATTATAACAAAATACAATATTTTCAAATCGAGACTAGTAAACAAACTTCCACACATCGCACACATAAAAAACGAAGTCGAAACCTCATATAATTTAGATAAATGCAACTCCAAGATGAACTGTAACTTAACACCATTTACTCAATTTTGGTCCTCTTGTCATATGTTGTTTTAGTTGATGTTGTTACCCCTACAATATTGATTATGCTGTACACCTGGAAGATCTTTGTATACTATATGATGTTTTTACGAATGCTTTGACATATCATGTATTTTGACTTTGTATGAAATAAAAAAAAAAAATAAAAAAAAAATAGTAGGTTTACAGTCTGTTTAAAAATAGTTTCCAAGCTCAATTTCACCCTTAATTACTGTCTCTACAGCTTTGTTATCATATGCTGATCTATGATTTGGCGTAACACATCACAAATGTCTAAATTATCTACATCTTCAACCAGTTTAAAACCATTTTCAACACCAGATAAAATGTAGTTTCTATCTAAATCGTCAGTCGGAAGTAGGTCCCTCCATGCTCCAAGCTTCAGAGTGTTGGAATTTGACTCTACTCGTTTTTTGACTCTTTTGACTCAAAAGATTTCCTGTATCCCGCGCTTGACCTCTGGTTAATGTTGGGGTCAGGATGCCAGTTGTGCTGCTGACCGGTGTGACCGGGCGTATTGGCAGGTAGTGCACACGTGGGAAAGCCTGCAGAATTCTTCCCGACAGTTGCCGTAATTAAACCGACGACAGATCTCAGCACCATAGTCGTCAAACGGGCCTCGGCGACGACGACGTCCATTTCTCTGGTTATTCTGCTGACCGGAAGTAAGGCGACTTTGCTCCTGCATGTGTTGTAAGGCTCGTGCAGTGTTTGAGTCCGGTTTCGGTACCAACTGAAATTCTCTTATATCTTGCAGAGCAGTGCCCCATCTAAAACCTTCTGTTGCCTGCTTCAGTCTATATTCCTGGTCGTATAGGAGCACACTCGTCCAGAGATAGGGCCTACTTTGAGGAAAGTCGGCTTATGTCCTGAATATATTTAAGGTAATCTTGTATACCCTGACTGTCCATTTCACCTTCAGAGATCATTTCTCTGAGGATGCCGACACTTGCATATGTCCATCTCTCAGGTGATACTTTACATAAGGTATTTTTAGATCGCCCGATGTCTAACACAAACCCATCTCCGAGTTCAACACTTTTCTTGCTATCGCCGATCATATCTATAGGTTGTCGACCCAAACATAATCAGTTATTTGTCGATTTCTCTTACCTCGAGTTGGGGACGCAGATAAAGTCGCACCGCGTGAACTCGAACTTGTTGGTACAGGTGCACTGAGGGATTGTTCAAGATCAGATACTTCCTTCATTACACGCCGGGCGTCTATTATTTTCAAAAGGTCTACATCATAGGCGTCTATTTGAGGCAGGCTTCTATTCAAGGCAGGCGTCTATTTCGTAAAAAGCGACACCGTTTAGACTATTTTGTAACAAAATCAGATAATTTAACAAAAAAGAAGCGTTTTTATATATAAAACTTGGTTTACGCGGCGTTTAATTAAGGCAGGCGTTTAATATTGTCAGAAAGTCTTATGCAAGGGCGTCTATTCGAGGCAGGCGTATATTTAAGGCAGGCGTGTAATTAAGGAAATACCGTTTCTTCGGAGCTTTTCCCGCCTGCTAATCAGTTCCATACGTTCGAGTTTGGCTTCTAGGGCCACACATTCCGCCTCGATGTCCGAAGTCTGTTCAACCAACGTGTCGGCGACGTCGAATCTCAATGGCGTGCTTACCCTGGAAGCGGGCGCTGATCTAGCTGAATTGATTTTATGAGATGGCTTCAAGGCTTCAAGCATCTGGTTCATCTTAGCCCCGGCAGCTGATCGTTAAGGCCTTACATCAAACTTCTGTTCGTCTGCCATTTCGGAAGTACAATGCTTTTTGTGCTTATAATGATTAATAAATCACGTCATTTTTCAAAACGTCTGCGCCATGCTTGCAACATGTGTGAACTACAGTAAGGGAGGTAACTCTAAAACAGCTTCATAGCGTGAATAGAAGAAGCTGTCAAAATATATTTTACAAATAAAATAATACATAAATATAGAAAATAGAAAACGAATCGAATATATAAAAAGTGACGTGCATGTCGACACTGTCGTGTGCAAAAGGGAATTCCCTCCCGAATATTTGTGGAACAAAAAATACCGGCTCGGACTGGCCATTTAAGATTTTCATTGCAAATAAGCTATTATCATATAGGGGTGAAATTTTGACCCACCCCTAAAGCTGTCATTTTTTTCATGATCCCTATATCACACGGGGTAATCAATCATCCATTTCTCTGAGTAATGAGCCTTTTCTCTTGGCGACAACTGCTTTTCTCTCTCCAAAATCCAATATGGAGGCTAATTCGGACACAAAATCGGCTTCGAAAATACAGTAAGTGATCTTTTTTTATCAACAGGTATACTTTATCAAGTAGAGGGAAGGAATATCAACATTTGGGGATAGTTGTCATTTCAATAGGATTTATTTTTCATATTCATAATCGCTGCACAAGGTGAACCAGCTCCCCGCTTCGTGTCAAATTTCACTCAGTTTTCGTACATTAACCACAGTTTGAGGATGTTCATGCATGTCGATGTTTCAATTTAGGTCTTAATGTTATAGAAAACAGCTTAAATTGGATGTATTAGTTTTTGGGTGCTTGTAATATCCCAAATTCAAAACGCAAAATACAACGCCTTTTCTCTCAATATGACAACGTCTTATTCTCTTTACACTAAATATGTCAACATGCAAACAATAGTTTACATGTAGAGTAACAGAGTAATGCATGTAAATCGTTGTATTATGTGAAGTTGTTCACTTATGATTCTAATTGACATATACTGTTTTTTGTTAGGCTTCATAAAATCTATACATTCACATGGTGTTTTATTTTCTTACAGTTAACAGAAAAGAAGCCATCAATGGTTTTCTGTTAGAAGGATGAAAATCCAAAATTCAAAATCAGTAACGGGTTTGATCAGCCTCGAAAAATAAAAAACTGATACAAAAGAAACAATTTGCAAAAAAATCATTGGCTTTCCAAGATGTAGGTACTATTGACAAAGATTACAAGACTACATGTCTTGAGTGTATATATGTACAGCTGCATATCTTAAGTTTGTTCAGTAACTTGCGTTTTTAGTGCAAATATCATGTAATTTGGAATGTCTTTGAGGCATCCCAGAATTGCGAAAACGAAACGGATAATGTTAAAATTTGAGTCCATAAGTTAACATTCAGTTAGCGTTAACATATCCGTATGTCATACCTAAACGATAACCGTAACTACTTGGCAGGGCTTTGAAATGACCAGGGTCAAAATTTCGAAACACTATTTTGTATTTTTCTGTACAAAATCCTTCATTAGTGATTAATAGCTTTAGAACTAAGTCATATTTGTTCCTTCTCATTAATGCAATGTAACTGTACTGATTTCTTTCTTACAGAATGTATATGGATTATTTAAATCGAAATTCAAGAAAATCTTAATTTCACAAGTATGACCCTATCTGTCTATTTAATCATGCCAAACATCTAAATTCAGTACCGGTGACAAGACGATCCCGAAATATGGTTTGGGAATGATTATTTCACTAATGGATAATTGGTTGTCGTTTGTAGGTGGTCCTGGAGTTATTTTATGGACGTCAAAAGGAAACCCAATTTACATGATATTTGCACAAAGTTCCACAAGCAAGTGAACAAACTTAAGGTACGCAGCTGTAGCCAACCTTATGCCCTCAGCTGTTATTCATTTTGCTAGCACAATTGGTATTACAAAAAAACGCAAGTACTGTCGATTGATTGCCTTGTATTTTGACTCATGTTTGCAGAGCTACCCTTGTGTCTTATTGGATTGTCCTCTAATGGACGCATGTCTAATTCATCATTCTACAATTTTCATTATATGTACATGACCTGAAACATAATTTCCTACAATGATACTTTCAAAAACTAAATTCTCTGCATTGAAACTGTTTTTATATTCTTATATAACTTCCTAATTGGTGTATTTGTATATATCATTTTATTACTCTCCCGTTGAAGATATCGCTGTTTAATAAATCTACAATGTTATTACACATTGTGTAATAACATCGCGCGCTGACCGAATGACGTGACGTAATGATGACGTCACAATTGTTAAGTATGACGTCATAATGTCAGCGGGCCGGCCGCGACAGTCATGTTGGCGACTTTCTTTGTTTTTTACGATGTTATATTAAGCAAGTAATAAATAAAATACTAAACTCGGTCCCGTTTCATAACATTTTTATGAAACTCGTGAATGGTATAGGCATTTAACTCGCTTTCGCTCGTTAAATACCAACCCATTCACTCGTTTCATAAATATGTTATGAAACGGGACGTCGTTTAGTATTCTCTATTTATTACTCTCCCGTTGAAGATATCGCTGTTTAATAAATCTACAATGTTATTACACATTGTGTAATAACATCGCGCGCTGACCGAATGACGTGACGTAATGATGACGTCACAATTGTTACGTATGACGTCATAATGTCAGCGGGCCGGCCGCGACAGTCATGTTGGCGACCTTCTTTGTTTTTTTTACGATGTTATTAAGCAAGTAATAAATAAAATACTAAACTCGGTCCCGTTTCATAACATATTTATGAAACTCGTGAATGGTATAGGTATTTAACTCGCTTTCGCTCGTTAAATACCAACCCATTCACTCGTTTCATAAATATGTTATGAAACGGGACGTCGTTTAGTATTCTCTATGTATCATTGTAACATTGTATCATTGTTTTTGTTTTTGTATAAATAATTGTATTGTATAAATGTTATGATCTTCGGTTGAAACTGGAGGAAATAAAGAATCTCTCTCTCTCTCTCTCATCGTAGAAGTTGAAATTGGAATATTACAGAGGTCACAAAAACCATGCATAGACCTATTCGTTCAATTAAAATATCACTGCAGTACATATTTACTTTTTAATACTGTTCGTCTCTCGTAACTCCAAAAGGAGTGGCTCTTTTAATGTTGTATATATCTTTTTATGTAACATTTTGAGGTGAGACGTTAATAAACAATCTGTCTGTCTGTCTGTCTGTCTATTTATATTGATCTAATTTATATTCAATTTGTTCCGTATTCTCTCAGTTTAAGACATCATGAATCATTCTTTAAAGAGAACAGCTTGTAAATACGTAAAAAAATCTTTTTACATGCATCACTGTTCTTCTTCATTTAAAATATTGTTTGAATGTTGACATTTAGTGTAAAGAGAATAAGACGTTGTCATATTGAGAGAAAAGGCGTTGTATTTTGCGTTTTGAATTTGGGATATTACAAGCAACTAAAAACTAATACATCCAATTTAAGCTGTTTTCTATAACATTAAGACCTAAATGGAAACATCGACATGCATCAACAGTCTCAAACTGTGGTTAATATACGAAAACTGAGTGAAATTTGACACGAAGCGGGGAGCTGGTTCACTTTGTGCAGCGATTATGAATATGAAAAATAAATCCTATTGAAATGACAACTATCCCCAAATGTTGATCATCCTTCCCGCTACTTGATAAAGTATACGTGTTGATAAAAGAAGATCACTTACTGTATTTTCGAAGCCGATTTTGTGTCCGAATTAGCCTCCATATTGGATTTTGGAGAGAGAAAAGCAGTTGTCGCCAAGAGAAAAGGCTGATAACTCAGAGAAATGGCTGATTGATTACCCCGTGTGTATTTTGGCCTACCCCAGCAAACATGACGTTACTGGGCCAGTACTGGTTTCATACTGGCTGATAAAGTTGGTAAAGGCATACAGGCAAACGGTACAGAACCAGTACTGGTCCAGTATCTGCTTTCCTGAATCGGGCCACTTATGGCAGAACTGTAATGGCCCAGTACTGGCAATACGGTACTGGACAACTGTACTGGTCCAGTAGAGGCATAACACTTCCTGTCCATAAGCATTATGGGATATCTTAAAAGGGCCAGTACTGGCCCAGAACTGGCCCAGTATGTGGTTCCATATTGGCCCAGTACCGGTTCAGTACTGGCCCAATTCTGGCATGCCATTTCCTGTTAGGGAATTCTGGGTATAAATTAAAACTGTCGTCTGCATTTGAGAGTTTACAGGGGAAGACAACATTCAGGTATCCTTTAAATGTGAGTTAAAGTTATAACATTTCAGATGATTTTACTTGATTTTAATGAATCTCTAATACATTCTGTAATGTCTGTCTAACCTTATTTTTGTTTTGTAAGACAGGTTTTGTTGTTTGATGGTTTCATATCATGATAATGTGGGCCCCATTTGTAAGAAAAATTCTTATTTTTGTATTGGCATAAGTTGTGTATGTTTTCTAAGTAGGTTTGCTTGATGAAAAGACATATTTTTATGTTTCAAGTCAATAGTTTTGATAGTTCTTTTGACAATCAAATGTTAACGTCAGATTTGGAAGAGTACAGTTGTTCCTAAATTACTGCTATTGCTCCATGTTTACATAACATATCAGCAATCAAACAAAGGGGTGAGTAATCAAATCCGAATTATTTAATAATTTGACTTCTTTAGTATTATAAAATGCTATGTATAGTGTGTACCATTAATAAATAATTTGAAACTATAATGTTTATTGTGTACATATGTAAAGGTACCGGGAAAGTAATGGTTGAACTTAAATCAGCCAGTACTGGCATGGTATTGTTCTAGTTCTGGAATGATACTGGCGCAGTACTGGTCCGTTAAGGGGGCATTAATGGCTAACCTAAATTGGGCCAGTATACAAAATTATACAGTTTCAATAATGGCCTGATTCTGGCCCGGTACTGGGCCAATACAGTAAGCCAGTACTGGGCCAGTACTGCGCCAGTGTGCAAGTTGGTACAGGGCCAGTACTGGATGCCTGAATTGGGCCAGTTATGGATGCCTGTATCAGCCATTAGAAACCACAGGAACCCGATATTGTAAATAAAATGTAGGTAAAACGTGGGTAAGAAAGACCCGTCCCCTCTATTTATAAGTAAATAAAATGTGGGTAAGAAAGACCCGTCCCCTCTATAAATAGAGGGGACGGGTCTTTCTTACCCATGTTTTACCTACATTTTATTTACAATATCGGGTTCCTGTGTTAGAAACCTATCGGGGATTTCGTCAATTGTTTTGGAGGTCTCTTGTATTCCCGTAATAACCTCTAAGGAGGGTTTACATTGGGAAGTCAGGGCATTATATTCACATGTAACACCTACTCGGGGGGTTGGAAGGTTTTTATATTCATATGTAACACCTACTCGGGGGTTGGAAGGTTATATATTTCAAAGTCAAAGGCTTTTATATTCCTATGTGTAACCTAACTCCTATGTCCACATTATCTTGAAAAAACTTACAATGCTTCCGATGTGCGGGATTCGAACCCTCAACCCTCTGAACCGTAAGCTAGCACTATAACCACTACTCTAACGGGCCAGTTAGAAGTGAAGGTTATGTTAAACAATCTATTGATTGAAGATCAGATTTCGGTACAAAAAATCGGCCCTAAAGCATTAGGAAATCCAATTGCACTTTAATTCCAATTTTATATGCATACAAACATTCAAAATGGATATTAACAGTGTTACACCTTTTCATTTGTGATAAATTTAAAGGATCCAAATACGGTGTCAACCACGTGAATTGTCGATTGTCATTTGTAAAACCTTACACCTCGAAGAATGCTTTGCACGTGCATTATGTGCTATGTCAATATCAAAAAGTCGTCTGAACACAATGCTTTTTTTTAAGGAAATTCATTTTAATCTTTTATATTCAGAATTGAAGTAATGTAATCCAATAATAAATGTTAAAATTAACCGACGAACATGAATCCTTGATATTTGTTGTTTTTTTCTCAATTTTTATGATCAGTCTGAAAATATGATGACAAATATTACAATATGGACAAATGATTACGGGTTGTTAATAACGGCATCTAAGTTAGTTAAAACACTCGAACTCGGTTATGCTTGGGTTTTCAAAACCTTCGGAAAGAAAGCCTCGCGGGAAGTAAGACCTCAAGCTTCGCTTTCGGTCTTACTTTCCGCTCAGCTTTCTTTCCTCAGGTTTTGAAATCCCAAGCATAACCTCGTTCTCGTGTTTTAACCCTAACGTAAAGGGCCAGCACTGGCCCAGTTATGTCATGTTTGCTGGGACAGTACTGATGTCTGTCGTATTTCATGACCCGCTGTCTTATTTTTTGTGACCCAACCCCATGTTATGTGTCATTATAACGATTATGAAACCCCTTTCGACGACGACACAATTTCTACAATTAATTATTATTAATAACTCAAGCTTTGAATCCCGTGTATGACATTGATTATGCATGCGCTGTGCAACAGTGGCTTTTATTTAAAAGAAATGTTCGTTCCTTGTTCGCTTTAGTTTAGTGAGCTGTGGTGCACTGTGATCCCTTGCTTTAGAATCAGATCTACCAAAACAACATGTCGCAAAATGAGTTCGCGCGGGGTCAGCTTAAGAAACATGGATGGACTGAAGGTAGATTTGTGTCAACTGTATCCAATATTCGAAACGTCATCTATTCAAAGCATTCTCTACAAACAGTACAATCAATATCCAACAAGGACCGAAGGGTTTTGCAGTTTAAACAACATTTTCCTCTCATTTGTACTAGAAAAGATATATAGCGAGTTTAAAGGGAGCTTACTCTACCGTATTGCGGTAATGTGTAATATTGGGATTCTGATGCGAAATAGGAATACTATTTTTTGGTAAAATTATTTGAATGTGGAATGGCATGTACAGTAGGGTTTGTGATGCTCAGTTTTCGGACAAGGTCTTAAGGCAAAGCGTTATTTTTTTGTTAGAATGACAATCATTATCTCCATTAAGTATATTGGAATGCAATGAGAAATATATAAATATACAAACTGTTTCATTGTTTTTGCCGAATATTAGGTCTATCTTACCAAGTGGAGTGTGAAAGTGATCAATTTTAACGAATGATGCAGATGAGATAGACATGGCAAAACCAATTATGAATAGTCTTTAGTCCGTTATTTTGGTCTGGAATAACAACTTAAGAAAAGGAAGGAAAAAGAAGAACAAGTAATAGAGAGTGGGCAACTTTAATTGACAAACAATGACAAAAGGAAAACTGAATAACTCAAATCAAGAGTTGAGGAACTCAACCCAACTTTTCATTACGTAATAAATTAAGTAAGATTATATCCTCATCTGGATACTTATTGCTACTTTGCCTCAACTTCAGTCTCCTCCCTCGGTAAAAAAACACTTCAGCCTCGGCTTCGCCTCTAGTAATATATAAAAAACACTTCTGTATAATGGTTATTTGATTGGAAGACGGCATAAGAGGTTGATATCTGATATCTCCTTAGTTCAATATGATTGTTGTCGACATTGGCCCGAAGATTTTATGAATGATATCCTATAAGTAAATGACATTTGCTTTGCATCTGATTCGCTGAGCACTGTTACAGAAATTCAGTTCATACCTGTATAAACTAAATTTTGTGACGTCACATCCCTTATGACGGAACTATTTGTAAGTTTACAAGTTTCTAATAATCGAAACATGTCATGCCTTGTCACTTCGCGAAAGTACTCTAAAACACACACAAAAACACAAATAGCAAATGAAGAATGATTCTTTATATTTTGATAAACAAGTAACACAGATTAACACAGTTTCCACAGCGTTTTGTAAATTTATACCTTCATGAACTTAATACATTTTGAAAGTAATTCTTAAGTAATCCAATTTGTTAAATAATATGTATTGATTATGATTTCTTATGATATCAATCTTTACCTTTCATTCTCATATACTATGAGCTTTGAGCATGCACCTTGTGTATGAATATAGGGCAAGCTTATTATTAAGTTTTGATAATGACTATGAAGTAAGTTGCTTAATTTGTCGAAATGACTTACTGTCCTATTTGCATTTATTTGCATTCCCATTTGGAAAGGGAGGGAAGGGGCTTGACCCAAAAAGTTCTTTTGCAGATAGTTTGATACAACATATAACAATCTTACATTTGTTCACTAATATTGGGCATGACATAGGTGTGGCAAATGTTTCAGGGCAGGGTTTGGGTCGTGAGAAAAGCGGCCGGACAGAGGCCATCAAAGTGCATCTCAAGAACAACAAGACTGGGGTACGTACTGGTGTATCAATACAAGACTCAGGTAAGTACTGGTGTATTACATACAAGACTCGGGTAAGTACTGGTGTATTACATACAAGACTGGGGTAAGTACTGGTGTATCAATACAAGACTCAAGTAAGTACTGGTGTATTACATACAAGACTCAAGTAAGTACTGGTGTATTACATACAAGACTCGGGTAAGTACTGGTGTATCAATACAAGACTCGGGTAAGTACTGGTGTATCAATACAAGACTCAGGTAAGTACTGGTGTATTACATACAAGACTCGGGTAAGTACTGGTGTATTACATACAAGACTCGGGTAAGTACTGGTGTATCAATACAAGACTCGGGTAAGTACTGGTGTATCAATACAAGACTCAGGTAAGTACTGGTGTATCAATACAAGACTCGGGTAAGTACTGGTGTATCAATACAAGACTCGGGTAAGTACTGGTGTATCAATACAAGACTCGGGTATTTAAGTACTGGTGTATCAATACAAGACTCAGGTAAGTACTGGTGTATCAATACAAGACTCAGGTAAGTACTGGTGTATCAATACAAGACTCGGGTAAGTACTGGTGTATCAATACAAGACTCGGGTAAGTACTGGTGTATCAATACAAGACTCGGGTAAGTACTGGTGTATCAATACAAGACTCGGGTAAGTACTGGTGTATCAATACAAGACTCGGGTATTTAAGTACTGGTGTATCAATACAAGACTCAGGTAAGTACTGGTGTATCAATACAAGACTCGGGTTAGTACTGGTGTATCAATACAAGACTCGGGTAAGTACTGGTGTATCAATACAAGACTCGGGTAAGTACTGGTGTATCAATACAAGACTCGGGTAAGTACTGGTGTATCAATACAAGACTCGGGTAAGTACTGGTGTATCAATACAAGACTCGGGTAAGTACTGGTGTATCAATACAAGACTCGTGTAAGTACTGGTGTATCAATACAAGACTCGGGTAAGTACTGGTGTATCAATACAAGACTCGGGTAAGTACTGGTGTATCAATACAAGACTCGGGTAAGTACTGGTGTATCAATACAAGACTCGGGTAAGTACTGGTGTATCAATACAAGACTCGGGTAAGTACTGGTGTATCAATACAAGACTCGGGTAAGTACTGGTGTATCAATACAAGACTCGGGTAAGTACTGGTGTATCAATACAAGACTCGGGTAAGTACTGGTGTATCAATACAAGACTGGGGTAAGTACTGGTGTATCAATACAAGACTCAGGTAAGTACTGGTGTATTACATACAAGACTTCGGTAAGTACTGGTGTATTACATACAAGACTCAGGTAAGTACTGGTGTATTACATACAAGACTCGGGTAAGTACTGGTGTATTACATACAAGACTCAGGTAACTTTACTTTTATAGTAACGATATCACAGAAAACATGAAAAGATTAATGATTTTCGGGAATTCTTGACCACTCAATTAGATCAAACATTTGACGATGAAACAATGTTTAGCATTTGGTGTAACAAAGATTACCACATCAATGGTTATTAAACAATTATATAAGGCGTATTTCAGTTGAAACAATGAGGTGTTACTTGGAAGGCTCTGGTGTTTATTCATGGCTGTTCATTACTCAGTCTTAATGAAAGTTTGATTGAAGGTATTCATTGGACAAATAAACACAAAGCAATCATATTTTTAATGTTGTTGAAAATTCAGTGAGTCAAGTTTAGCAGTTGTTTAAGAAGTTCAAACAAACTATAAATCTTAAGCGTTTTTAAATAAAAACAAATGTCCATTAAGAGTATCTGTTATCCCAACAAAATATTTGTTTAACATATTCCTTTAATTTATTATACCCCTGCTACGAAGTAGTCGGGGGTATATAGCGGTCAGCGCGTCCGTCCGTGCGTCCGTCCGTCACACTTTTTGTTCCGCTCATAACTCAAATACTATTTGTTCAAATGTCACGAAACTTCATATGTGTAATCACTGTGGTCCCTAGATGTGCCTTTTGTATATTTCGGTCAGATGCCCATATTATTTTTTTAGATTTTAGACTTCTTTGTTGTAGAAGTGACTGTTTGAGGAAATCATTTTTGTTCCGCTCATAACTCGAATACTATTTATTAAAATGTCGCGAAACTTCATATGTGTAATCACTATGGTCCCTAGATGTGCCTTTTGTATATTTCGGTCAGATGCCCTCATTATTTTTTTAGATTTTAGACTTCTTTGTTGAAGAAGTGAATGTTTGAGGAAGTCATTTTTGTTCCACTCATAACTAGAATACTATTTGTTCAAATGTCACAAAACTTCATATGTATAATCACTGTGTGACTGTTTAAAGGAAGTCATTTTTGTTCCACTCATAACTAGAATACTATTTGTTCAAATGTCACGAAACTTCATATGTGTAATCACTGTGGACCCTAGATGTGCCTTTTGTATATTTTGGTCAGATGCCCTCATTATTTTTTTAGATTTTAGACTTCTTTGTTGAAGAAGTGACTGTTTGAGGAAGTCATTTTTGTTCCGCTCATAACTCGGATATTATTTGTTCAAATGTCACAAAACTTCATATTTGTAATCACTATGGTCCCTAGATGTGCCTAATTTTGTATACAGTCGAACCTCGTTTATCCGGACAACTTCGTTACAGCTGAAAATCGTCCGGATAGCGAGTCATCCGGTTATCTGAATCACAAGAAAAAACAAAATTGTTTGGCCCATCATGAAAGTTTATTTCATTCAAATTTAACAATATTATATCATACACCCGTACAGCTTCCTCGTCACCAACACACTGTACTGTAAGATGTTTTCACAACTGACAAGTTGTTCTCACGTGTCAATTAACACGGGTGGACCAGCTGATTGTTCAATTAACTTCAAAGTGTGACCGAGGGGATTATCAATTAGCTTAACGAGCTTGCTCAGCCATACATGTAGCTTGTCGTTTTCGGATAACTGAATCAGATTCCAGTGCAAATGTACAGATATGGTTTGAAAAAACGGCGTCCGGGTCCGGGAGGAAGAGGTCCGGGTAAGTGAGTACATTTTCTTAGGAAAATATTCGTTACACTCTAAAATCGTCCGGATAGCGAGGTTTCCGGATATACGGAGTCCGGGTATCCGAGGTTCGACTGTATTTTGGTCAGATGGTCTCATTGTTTATTGTACATGTTTGACTTCTTTGTTGTAGAAGTGACTGTTTGAGGAAATCCTTTTGTTCCGCTCTTAACTTGAATACTTTATTTTCAAATATCGCGAAACTTTATATGAAATCCCTACAGTCCTTAGATGTGCCTTTTGATAATTTCGGTCAGATGCCATGATTATTATTTTAGATTTTCAACTTCCTTATTGTAGAAGTGACTTTTTGAGGAAGTCATTTTTGTTCTGCTCATAACTCTGATACTGTTTCTTCCAATGTAATAAAACATATGCCTTTTGTATATTTCTTCTTCTAGACAAATTAAAACAGTTTTGCAATTTTGTATGAATCCTTACTAAGTGTAGTATCTTAGTTTCTATAATCACTTAGGGAAGCGGGGGTATAAAAAGTGAGCTTGCTCACTAATTCTCTTGTTGTTCTAGAAATATTTTTGGCAAATACAAATTGATATTGGAATAAAAAAAACCTGTAACTCCCACTTGATATGTAAAGCACACCCCAAAGTGTGTTGGTTTAAATTTTTGTTTTGTCTACCAAGTACCAAGACTAATTTTTGTTTTGTCTACCAAGTACCAAGACTAATTTTTGTTTTGTCTACTAAGTACCAAGACTAATTTTTGTTTTGTCTACCAAGTACCAAGACTAATTTTTGTTTTGTCTACCAAGTACCAAGACTAATTTTTGTTTTGTCTACTAAGTACCAAGACTAATTTTTGTTTTGTCTACCAAGTACCAAGACTAATTTTTGTTTTGTCTACCAAGTACCAAGACTAATTTTTGTTTTGTCTACCAAGTACCAAGACTAATTTTTGGTTGCAGATTGGTCATGACCCTGGGAAAGAGTTCACCAAGCACTGGTGGGATGATATTTTCAACAAGACAGCCAGCAGCATCAAGGTGGAGACAACTGAGGTGAGGTCACTCACACCCTCGTCTGACTGAGGGTCCACATCATCATCTCTCACTAACGTATAGTAGATGTTGTAACATGGCTCCATGCTTGCTAATTTACCTTTGTGTTTGTGTTGCAGGTTGGGGAGGTGAACATGTCTCCAGACTAGCAAATTTATCTTTGTGTTTGTGTTGCAGGTTGGGGAGGTGAACATGGGTCCAGACTAGCAAATTGATCTTTGTCTTTGTGTTGCAGGTTGGGGAGGTGAACATGGGTCCAGACTAGCAAATTGATCTTTGTGTTTGTGTTGGGGGTTGGGGAGGTGAACATGGGTCCAGATTTGCAAATTGATCTTTGTGTTTGTGTTGGGGGTTGGGGAGGTGAACATGGGTCCAGATTTGCAAATTGATCTTTGTGTTTGTGTTGGGGGTTGGGGAGGTGAACATGGGTCCAGATTTGCAAATTTATCTTTGTCTTTGTGTTGGGGGTTGGGGAGGTGAACATGGGTCCAGATTTGCAAATTGATCTTTGTGTTTGTGTTGGGGGTTGGGGAGGTGAACATGGGTCCAGATTTGCAAATTTACCTTTGTGTTTGTGTTGCAGGTTGGGGAGGTGAACATGTCTCCAGACTAGCAAATTGATCTTTGTCTTTGTGTTGCAGGTTGGGGAGGTGAACATGGGTCCAGACTAGCAAATTGATCTTTGTGTTTGTGTTGGGGGTTGGGGAGGTGAACATGGGTCCAGATTTGCAAATTGATCTTTGTGTTTGTGTTGGGGGTTGGGGAGGTGAACATGGGTCCAGATTTGCAAATTTATCTTTGTCTTTGTGTTGGGGGTTGGGGAGGTGAACATGGGTCCAGATTTGCAAATTGATCTTTGTGTTTGTGTTGGGGGTTGGGGAGGTGAACATGGCTCCAGACTTGCAAATTGATCTTTGTGTTTGTGTTGGGGGTTGGGGAGGTGAACATGGGTCCAGATTTGCAAATTTATCTTTGTCTTTGTGTTGGGGGTTGGGGAGGTGAACATGGGTCCAGATTTGCAAATTGATCTTTGTGTTTGTGTTGGGGGTTGGAGAGGTGAACATGGGTCCAGATTTGCAAATTTATCTTTGTCTTTGTGTTGGGGGTTGGGGAGGTGAACATGGGTCCAGATTTGCAAATTAATCTTTGTGTTTGTGTTGGGGGTTGGAGAGGTGAACATGGGTCCAGATTTGCAAATTGATCTTTGTGTTTGTGTTGGGGGTTGGGGAGGTGAACATGGGTCCAGATTTGCAAATTGATCTTTGTGTTTGTGTTGGGGGTTGGGGAGGTGAACATGGGTCCAGATTTGCAAATTGATCTTTGTGTTTGTGTTGGGGGTTGGAGAGGTGAACATGGGTCCAGATTTGCAAATTTATCTTTGTCTTTGTGTTGGGGGTTGGGGAGGTGAACATGGGTCCAGACTTGCAAATTGATCTTTGTGTTTGTGTTGGGGGTTGGAGAGGTGAACATGGGTCCAGATTTGCAAATTGATCTTTGTGTTTGTGTTGGGGGTTGGGGAGGTGAACATGGCTCCAGATTTGCAAATTGATCTTTGTGTTTGTGTTGCAGGTTGGGGAGGTGAACATGGGTCCAGATTTGCAAATTGATCTTTGTGTTTGTGTTGGGGGTTGGGGAGGTGAACATGGCTCCAGACTAGCAAATTGATCTTTGTGTTTGTGTTGGGGGTTGGAGAGGTGAACATGGGTCCAGACTAGCAAATTGATCTTTGTGTTTGTGTTTGTGTTGGGGGTTGGGGAGGTGAATATGGGTCCAGACTAGCAAATTGATCTTTGTGTTTGTGTTGGGGGTTGGGGAGGTGAACATGGCTCCAGACTTGCAAATTGATCTTTGTGTTTGTGTTGGGGGTTGGGGAGGTGAACATGGCTCCAGACTAGCAAATTTATCTTTGTCTTTGTGTTGCAGGTTGGGGAGGTGAACATGGGTCCAGACTTGCAAATTGATCTTTGTGTTTGTGTTGGGGGTTGGGGAGGTGAACATGGCTCCAGACTAGCAAATTTATCTTTGTCTTTGTGTTGGGGGTTGGAGAGGTGAACATGGGTCCAGACTAGCAAATTGATCTTTGTGTTTGTGTTGGGGGTTGGGGAGGTGAACATGGGTCCAGACTAGCAAATTGATCTTTGTGTTTGTGTTGGGGGTTGGGGGTTGGGGAGGTGAACATGGCTCCAGACTAGCAAATTTATCTTTGTCTTTGTGTTGGGGGTTGGGGAGGTGAACATGGCTCCAGACTTGCAAATTGATCTTTGTCTTTGTGTTGGGGGTTGGAGAGGTGAACATGGGTCCAGACTAGCAAATTGATCTTTGTCTTTGTGTTGGGGGTTGGGGAGGTGAACATGGGTCCAGACTAGCAAATTGATCTTTGTGTTTGTGTTGGGGGTTGGGGAGGTGAACATGGGTCCAGACTAGCAAATTTATCTTTGTCTTTGTGTTGCAGGTTGGGGAGGTGAACATGGCTCCAGACTTGCAAATTGATCTTTGTGTTTGTGTTGCAGGTTGGGGAGGTGAACATGGCTCCAGACTAGCAAATTTATCTTTGTCTTTGTGTTGGGGGTTGGAGAGGTGAACATGGGTCCAGATGTGCAAATTTATCTTTGTCTTTGTGTTGGGGGTTGGGGAGGTGCTAACTAATTCACCCTTGTGTATATTTTAGGTCCATCCTAGCTAATTAGCAGCTCTGTCTCTAGGGACGGGGCTGCTATCAGTTTTTGTGAAGTTTCCATCGCCGCCGCCGCACTCGTACTACTAGCTATAACTTTTTTCCACTAAGCTTTCCAGAACTCTTATTCATGCCTTACTACTCATACCTCGGGGGAACGATTTTGACACGTTCACTTTCAAGGTCAAAGGTCAAGGTCACGAGATATGTATTCACTCTAAGAATTCCTTGTAAACGCGTTAACTTGAAAAGTTTTTGTGCTATGAAGCTCTAACTTGGTATATATCATCCTTGGAAAAGTAAACATTTTTGTAAAGGTTTTGGCTACAATCCGTCAAAGGTCAAGGTCACAGCAAGGTCATGAAGTAAGCATGTTTTAGGGAAAATGCTTTATTTTAACTATGAACACTTTTAATCAATACATGATTGTTATACTCAATAAAAAGTGTTCAATGATTGTGTGACCTTGAAGGTCAAAGGTCAAGGTCATGAGATATGAGTTATTACAAAATGCACTAAATTTGGGTATAACTTTATCCCATTTAGCTTTTCAGAACTCATGAACATGTCTAAATGTTAATACTTCCAGGGAATCATTATGACATGTTCACTTTCAAGTTCAAAGGTCAAGGTCACGAGTTATAAAATCACCGCAAAATTCTTTGTAAACACAGTAACTTGAAAAGTTTTTGTGCTATGAAGCTCTAACTTGGTATATATCATCCTTGGAAAAGTTAAAAAATTTGAAAAGGTTTCGGCTACAATCGGTCAAAGGTCAAGGTCACAGCAAGGTCATGACTTGAACATGGTTTAGCGAAAATGCTTAATTTTTAATATGATCACTTTTAATCAATACATGATTGTTATACTCAATAAAAAGTGTTCAAAGGTCAAGATAATGAGATATGAGTTTTTGCAATTCCTTGTAAACACAATAACTTGAAAAGTTTTTGTGTTATAAAGTTTAGATTTTGTATATATTATCTCTTGAGAAGTACAAAATTTTCAAAAAGTTTTGGGTACGAACTGTCGAAGGTCAAGGTCACAGCAAGGTCAACATATATGGAGAAAATGGATTAATATAATTTTTAACACTTTATTTCATTACAATAATGTTATACTCAATGAAATGTGTTCATTGATTGTGTGACCTTGAGTGTCAAAGGTCAAGGTCACGAGAAAATTCCCAATTTGGTGATGCCTGTAAAAGGCGGAACAGGGTAAGGCGAAACCCCAAGTTCCGGGGCTGCTCTGCTTTTGCGGTATCCCGCAAACGCTAATCTAGTTTATCTCTACATATATGTTGCAGGATGGGGAGGTTAAGGTGGGACGAAAAAATGACCAGAAGCTGAAGAGCAGAACAAAACCAAAGTCTGAAACCTTGTATGGGAACTTTGTAAAGGTACATTTTTTAAGGTTTTTGTTTCATCTGATCTTTATCTATGAGACTCTGTATTGAGATTAATTGTTTTTTGCCTGACCTTTTTCAAACTCTTTGCTCTCCTTTTCTTTAGAACTTTGACATGAAGAAAGAATATATGTTACTTTAGTTACCTTTGACACTTGTCTGTTGTCTGTTGGGAATAGTCTGTCATCTGAAACTATTCACATTTTTAGCTCATCAGGCCTTTCGGGCCTGATGGGCTTATGACATGACATGGTGTCAGGCTTTCGTCCGTCGTCCGTAAATTTTGTGCATTTTCAACTTTTTCTCCAGAACCAAAAGGCCTAGAAATCTTGTATATATAGACTCCTTGACTAATGAGGATTATGAATTGTAAAATTTGTAACCCTGTGACCCCTTATAAGGACTACAGGGCCAACTTCTTAAAACCCTATTTTTGTCTTTTTCTCCAGAACCAAAAAGTGTAGAAAGCTGAAGTCGTTTGTGCAGACTTCTTGAAGATTATAATTTGTTACTATTGGCTAGAAGCTCAGTTCCTGATCGAAAAAGCCTATGACAAAACGAATATCAGATTTCTTTTGTAATCCAACGCTTTTAACTTCTGAAACACCTACTTCAAGCTTAGATATTCACATAAATGCAACCAATGAACAATCGAATGCAAACTATTCCAATGATTTGAATTCAGAAATAATTAAATATCTATGAACCATAATTTTAAGAACAAGATGGATTAGCTTTGGCTTCAATTGGATATAGAAGGAAGTGTGATACTTCAAAAGGTACCTCATTTACGTGGGGTTGTTCAAACTAGTGAGGATTATGATTTGTAACTTTGGTACCCCTGTGACCCCTAATAAGGGCCACTGAAGCCAAGCACTAACAACTTTTTCTTCTGCCCTTATAAGGGCCACAGAGGCCACGTCCTAAAAACTTATTTTCTTCTTCTTCTCAACAACCAAAAGGCTTAGTAAGCTGAAATCTTTTGTATAGACTCCTTGACTAGTGAGGATTATAATTTAAAGCTTTTGTGGCCCTGTGGCCCCTAATAATAGTCACAGGGGCCACACCCTTAAAACCTATTTTCATCTTCTTCTCCAGAAGCATATGGAGACTGAAACTTTTTAGCTCATCAGGTCTGAAAGATCCGATGGTCTTATCGCAAGACATGGCGTCCGGCCATCCGTCTGTCCGTCCATCCATCCATCACTTTTCATGTTTTCGACTTCTTCTCCAGAACCAATGACTCTAGAGAGCTGAAATTTGATGTGCAGACTCCTTGGCCAATGGGGATTCTAAATTGTAGATTTTGTGACCCCATGACCCCAAATGTGGTCACAGGGGTCAAAACCTTTAAAACCTGAAAAGTTGTGTGCAGACTCGAATGTGCACATGACTAAAGTAATAAAATATTGGTGTCA
Organism: Steromphala cineraria; assembly: GCA_916613615.1. Taxonomy (NCBI): domain Eukaryota; kingdom Metazoa; phylum Mollusca; class Gastropoda; order Trochida; family Trochidae; genus Steromphala; species Steromphala cineraria. The sequence continues at coordinate 28,928,314 of OU744723.1, read as the reverse complement.
TCTGTTAAATATGCCTAAAAATAGATTACCCAAACAGTTGTACAGCCGCTACGGGCAACATCTGTTAAAAATATTTTATATAAATATGGTTTTGGTTATGCCTGGATTAGCCAGGATGTTTGCAATACTGATTATCCCCCGCCCGACGTAGTTGGCGTGGGATATTGAAATGGTCTCCGTCCGTCCGTCCTGATTATGTTTCCGGAGCACGCCCTAGAATCATCGGATAGCTGCATTCTGCCCACCCTACAATAAACAGAAGTCAGTAAATCATCATTAGGGCTAGCTTGATGAAACTGTTTACAAATATGCCATTTGGTGTTTTCAAATTGCATGTAGTTTAAACTCAATGACATTCTTCATTTCAACATTACCATTGATTTCTAAAGTGTCTCACCAAGAAATGAAGATGTTTTAATCAAACAGCATATTCAATCAAACAGGATGATTGTTTTGCTCTCTCTTCTTCACATTAGCATGAGGACTTTGATGATGGCATAACATAAGCATTTACTAGTTAAAAAGACCTAGATGTGGTTTATGATAGTCTTATGATGGTTATTTAATTATTATTATTTAATGTCTGCATACAACAATCAGTATATCAAAATATATGTTAAAACTGATCAGTCAGCTTCAGTGTGGCTGGGGGGATAAGTCTTCTCTCCTGATGTTGTTATTGTTTTTATACTGGATAATAAAGCAATTTTCTATCTTGTCTTAAAATTCTTTGTAGAATGTGTCATATCTGACGTTTGCCGCCTTGATGAAATTCTTCATAGCTTTCAACATTGAATATCATGTGAAATTTGATAATTTTGATGATGTATTAGGTTTTGTTTAGCTCTTTGACAAAAATGCATATAAAGGTCAAAGAGGAAGTTTAAAGACCTTGTAGTATGTTCTGCCTCAGCAGTCCTTATTAATTAACATTAACAGTATGGTGACATGGAAACTCAAATTTGTAAATTTTAACCAAATTTTAACCCGATTTTGAAACCAAATAAGCTGCAGAACCCATGGCTCTGTTCTTATCTTATAGAAGAATCATTGTTTTATAGGGGGCTACACTGACACAGGAAGATGGGCATCATGTGGAAAGAGCAGAAGCACATGTTGACTCAGGGTCGGAGGAGGAGGAGCCGAGCAGCAGGTGGGTTCAGCCTCTCCCTCAGACAACTCTTACTCAAAACTTTAAAGGACGAGGTTTGATTTAAACATATTTTATTCACGATGAAAGGATTGGGTACAAGTTATCCAACTTAGTGAAACCCTCTCCTATGTACAGTGCTGACATGAAATGTTGAAAATCAATATATATCGAAAACAAATTAAATACAATACAATGATTTATATGTACAATGATATATACAAAGAAAACAGAGGAAGAAATATATAGAATACATATACATGTATAGAAAACTAAGGGGAAAAGTAAGCTTTTCTTTCAGTTATTAAATCTTTTTGACTTGGAGATATACATGTGAACTTCTTTTAAAATATTAATGTTGTCATTGTAGGTTAGATCTGCGCTGCCATATAATATTAAATCTAAATTAACTAGTACTCTGTTAAAACATATTCAAAGGACGAGGTGTAGATGCTTTTGATAAAACAGCTAGTAACATGAAAGGTTCATTTGGATCTGAAAGCCCAACTTTTCCAAACCAGCCTCACTAGCAGTTAAACAGCGGCCGCCCTTCTTATCAACCCTTTATCACAGGCTGCAAACACAGGCCTGCGTCAGTGTCTGAGTGATAATTATGTGTCTTACTCCTTGGCCAATGGGGATTCTAAATTGTAAATTTCGAGACCCCATGACCCCAAATGGGGTCACAGGGGTCAACACTTTAAAAACCTATTTTCATCTTCTTCTCAAGTTCCAGAAGGTCTAGAGAACTGAAATGTTGTGAGTAGACTCCTTGGCCAATGGGGATTCTAAATTGTAGATTTGGTTACCCCATAACCCCAAATGGGGTCACAGGGGTCAAAACTTTAAAAACCTATTTTCACCTTCTTCTCAAGTTCCAAAAGGTCTAGAGAGCTGAAAAGTTGTGAGTAGACTCCTTGGCCAATGGGGATTCTAAATTGTAGATTTGATTACCCCATAACTCCAAATGGGGTCACAGGGGTCAAAACTTTAAAAACCTATTTTCATCTTCTTCTCCAGTTCCAAAAGGTCTAGAGAGCTGAAAAGTTGTGAGTAGACTCCTTGGCCAATGGGGATTCTAAATTGTAGATTTCGTGACTCTATGACCCCAAATGAGGTCACAGGGGTCAAACCTTTAAGAACCTATTTTCATCTTCTTCTCAAGTTCAAAAATGTCTAGAGAGCTGAAAAGTTGTGAGTAGACTCCTTGGCCAATAGGGATTCTAAATTGTAGATTTGATTACCCCATGACCCAAAATGGGGTAACAGGGGTCAAAACCTTAAAAACATATTTTTTTCTTCTCCTCCAGTTCAAAAAGGTCTAGAGAGCTGAAAAGTTGTGAGTAGACTCCTTGGCCTATGAGGATTCTAAATTGTAGACTTTGTGACCCCATGACCCCAAATGAGGTCACAGGGGTCAAAACTTTAAAAACCTATTTTCATCTTTTTCTCCAGACTCCTTGGCCAATAGGGATTCTAAATTGTAGATTTGGTTACCCCATGACCCCAAATGGAGTCACAGTGGTCAAAACCTTAAAAATCTATTTACATTAAATAGTTTGATGAGCTACAGAGCCCATGGCTCTATTTTAAAAAATTATGTTAAAAAATGTCTAGGTAGGCATGTGTACAACAGTAAAAATTATGATGTTAAATGTGGCGTTGTTGAGAGATTCCAAAGAACTTTAAGAACAAGATTATGGAGATATTAGACCACTGTTTCAAACCAGCGCTTTATTAAAGTATTACCTGATATTGTTCATGCAGACAATAGAACATTTCACTCATCTACTGGGTATTGGGACTGCTGAAAAAGAGCCGTCCTTTACCGGTAAAAATAAGTTACAATAAATTGTTTTTATGCCCCCGAATCGGAGATTCCGGGGGTATATTGTTTTTCACCTGTCCGTCTGTCCGTCCGTCTGTCTGTCTGTCCGTTTGTCCACAAAAACTTTAACCTTGGTCATAACTTTTGATTGGTCAGAGCTAGCTCTTTGATACTTGACATATGGATCCCTTGTGATGAGACCTTTCAGATGACACCATGACATTTGACCTTGTGACCTTGACCTTGACACCTTGCATCCGGGGGCATTCGTGTTTCACAAACACATCTTGTTTTGACAAAGGCTATGAAGCTAATTGGAGTAGAGAAATATTCTACATAATCAAGCATGTAAAAAACAGGTATCCTAAAGTGTACATAAGGTGAAAAGTTGTGTGTAGACTCATTGGCCAATGGGGATTCTAAATTGTAGATTTCATGACCTCATGACCCCAAATGTTCTCGATTCTAAAATCAATAATCACAACAACCAGACATGGAGTTGAAATCAGACTTTTACATCACACTACCCAGCGATGCTAGTCGTAATACAAGACCTGAGAATGTTCTGCATTCATTTACTGTACATTTACCACATCCCTTGAAATTGGATAGTTGCATGGTAAGTAGGGGTCAGTTCACTGCAAATAAAATGGAAAAATATAGCAGCAGCTCATAATGAGTTAACTATACATATACATGTATACCTCAGGTGTCATAATCGTGTCATTTTGGAGGTAATTCTTTTCTCAGGTAAACCTGCTTTCAATGTCACATCGCTTCTCACCGGGACATTCTAGAATATCCCAGGGACATTCTAGAATAATTTTTATTTTACTTTTTTATATATTTTACATTTTATACAAGACTCATAACTTGTAAACATTACGAAACAAACAAATGGATTTGTAAAATTTAAATTTGTCACACATTCTGATTTAACGTTTCAAGCGGGATTTGAACCCGGAACCTCTATGTTGTTAAACAGCGCTCTTACCGCCTGAGCTACTGAGGCTTCTCAGCAAATGTTAATTTTGTTGTGTAATCACTGACACTGTAATTTTTATATTCATAATGTAAATATATATTAAATTTGATTCTAAAATTGTATGCAAAGTGTATATTTAAAGTCTTTCGCGAAGAGCTGCTGTTAAACAGACAGCTTGCAAGGACTGGCTGCGTTTGTGTGATTATTTCAGTGTTAATATATATCTCAATATTTGTATTTTTTGTCCTTTCCTTCGCTTTATATGACAGATATTAACCTGTCCTACGGCCCACGGGTTTCTCCTCACCCCTCATGTTTACATTTTCAATCGAACCCTAGGGACAGGTTAATATCCTTCACATATGAAAGCTTGTCAGGAAATTTTGCGAAGACATTATACAATTATTGACTTCAGTTGAGGTGAATCCAATGGTTTATTGACCTCGGAACAGTTATGTTCACTGAGGCGAAAGCCGAGGTGAACATAAGTTTCCGAGGTCAATTAACCATTGGATTCATCGATAACTGAAGTCAACAACTGTTTTATTATATGATTTATGAAAGTTTCAGTTATTTTGAAAATTATTCAATTATCTTAAGTTTTTTTGGAAGCAACTCTTTACGGCGCTCCTCATAGTGGCGATCTATTTTTAGCTTCAGGTCATTGGATTGTTATGTTGACCTCGCGTGACGTTTCCCGCGGTCAACATAAAGTTTGATCATTGTCGGTGACCACCTTCCTCGACCAATTAGAAGACAGATCACTCGTCCATCATATAATAAAAAAAATTGTTCCATGAACGCTATTCTTTTGAATAAAAATTCATAGGACCTCTCACCATACCAGATTAATTACACTTTGAATAGACTGGTAAGTGAACTAAACATTATAAATGATCAGCTCACTATATGGGGTAGTGACATGGCTCTTACAAAGGAGCTGGAGAGTGGGGATGTTGTAGAAAGAAAATTGTTGCTACCTACAAATGGGGAATATCTTTATTGTATTAACGATATATTACATGCTAGGAGTACATATTTGGAGATACGTGCAAGGTTACAAGGATAAATCCAATCTCAGTCTACTTCTGTCTCCCCATGTGGCTGAAATGTTAGGTTTTACCGACTTACCAAAATTGGGAGATGTTTTTGTAGATCTGAAAACCTACCCCTCGGCTGATACTTGTGTAAGCTATTTGAAAGCACATGCTTTTCACAATCTATATGTATATTCTGATATTATGGAAGTTCAGATTGTAGGACACACGACTGTCCTTTTACTGACACATGCATCGGTTAGCAAGTCTATGATGATAGATATTGTCGACGCTAGGGACAAGAACCCCATACATTATCTAATTTCAAAATTTGGTGATATTAGATCCATTGCCTTACTGTTAAGGGACGCCGCCGGTAAGACCATACCATTTGCTGTAGATGCTTTTAAAAACACAGGTAGTAACATGATGGGTTCAATTGGATCTGAAAGGGAGAAAGGTCAGGACAGTAGAAAACAGCACAATTGTAAAAAAAAACTTAGGCATTTTTAACATGATGATGGCAGAGCATACCCAGTGTACAAAGAGCGAGCTCGACTTGTTCAGTATGCCGGGTATGGTGGGGACCTCTGATGAAAGTGCATGGGTTAAATACACACCTGTCGCTGGGATGGGATCTCTAGACAACACTATAAGGTTTGACATCACCAATCCACTAAACAGCTATATCGATTTGACTGACTGCTATTTACTGATCGATTACAGAGTTGAAAGAGCTGATGGTTTAACACGATTATTGACAATCGAATGGGGGCCAATAAGAAAGAGATGTTGTAGCACCAGTCAACAATGCTCTACATTCATTATTTAGGGAGGTTTGAGTGATAGCTGGCGCTAATCAAGTAGGGCTTACGGATTCATTGGGAAATTATGCTTATCGAGCCTATATTGAAAATATTCTGAGTTGTGATAAGTCCCAGCTAACTACATTACAAATTGAAGGTTTCAAGAAAGATAGCGCGGGTAAATTTAACACAACAGACAGAGATTGTGCTGTGGGTAATACAGGTTTCATAGAGAGGTATAATATAATTGTACACACAAAGCAGGTAGAGTTAGAAGGTAGGTTACATAGTGATTTGTTTTTGCAGCATAGATATCTATTGGATGGTGTACCTTTAAGATTAGGGCTTATTCGGACATCTCCCGAACTTTACTTTAAACACACAGCTGGTAATAGACAATATAGAGCACACATAGATACAGCCGAATTTTACGTTTCTCAAGTAATCATTTATTAATATGGTTTAAACATATTTTATTTCACAAAATGAAATAAGGATTGGTGAACAAGGCATTAGGCTTATTGGAACATTATCAAAGCACCCTAGCTCTATGAGAGATCAACATATTTGTGATGAACATTGTTGTACAACCAGGACATGTAGAAATATTTGATTTATATGCTATAAATGCCTCTCTGTAGGTCTGAAATCATGTTTTATGAGACAAACGGGAATGAGAAATATTTACATAATTGGAGAAGGGTACAAGGTCTATTCAGTACCATATGTGATATGTTCTGTCTGTATTATGTGTATCACAGAGTCAGGGGTATCAGCATGCGAAACATCTTGAAACACTTTAGTCCTAGATACAAAGTAGGTATCTATAGGTATGTAACATTATGGTATGATAGATGGCTGAAAGCTCAATAAATGTGATGCTGTGTGTGTAACCGAGTCGAATGTGTGAAGGTGGAAAGAACACAGAAGAAGGTTGATGTTCGATATGGCCAGAAATAGTTATTACAAAACTATGAAAACAATAAAAACCCTGAAACAATAATAACAATAATTAGGGTTTGATTCAGTACAATTGACAATGTGCCAATACATTTGCATGATATAAATATTGAAAGATTATGACATGTGATGAATAATATATTTAAACAATGATTATAGATTTCAAATACATGCCACATGATAGCACATATTATAATTCATCAATCACACGCATATATGTTATGCATATCATAATACAATTTACACATGTGCCACATCTATGCCATATGCATAGAATAAATGAAATATAGGCAATTAATGAAGCATGACCATACAATAATAAAATAGGAAAACCCACCAAGCGTGTGGACTTGGGTTTGTCCAAGCACCAGACGTTCACGTCATAATTACGTCATCATCATCATGATCAACATCTGCATAAATAAAAAAACTATTTACAATACTTGCAGAATAACATGACGCAGATGAATAAAACACTATTAAAATACTACAAGATTAAAACCCTGTTTCATTCATTTATAGGTACCGCACGGTGAATTTCTATTTCAGAAACCTTTGAATTAACAATTGTGATAAAGGTACTTATAATAAGTCCCTAACACGTTTAACGAAAAAAGAACTTAATAGTCTACCAACTCGACCCAAGTATTGAGTAAATGCTATCTGAAAATGTCTACACGTTTGCAGACTCATTACGATCCGTAAAAAGGCTTCGAGCTCACTTCCGGTTTCTAAACAGTCATGGTTGCGTTAAAAAGTTGACATCGTCAGTAACATCAAATGTGGAATTTAATCATTTTAAGGGCTCTTGAACTGATTTGCACTTTATAATAGGTGAAAGACTTAGAAACTATTGGAATACTTTTGCGCAAGTTGGAGTAATTTGCATAATGTTTCTACAATATCAAAATGATATCGGATTGTATTATAACACTTTAGCCTTCGTAGGTTACATGAGTCTGTCTAATTTGCATATGTACTTTTGGAAAGTACGATTATAAATCAACAAAGAACATTTTTTCATGTTTTATGTCCATATTGGTTCCCCTGTTGTGTCGACATTTTAATGATTATTAGTTTTCATAAACCGTTAATATATATAAGATAAAACTTCAAGTTGTGTAAAAGATGTGGAAAACGACACCAAGATAAGATAACTTTTCACCGGATTGAACTTTCCGCACCGCAATCCTCAAACAACATTTAGAATCAACCTGGCATCATTAAACCACCAAAATTAAGTATTCTGAACGTGCCAGATTGACGGTAAGATTATAATAATAATCATAATCAAAGTATCATTTTAAGTCATGTATATCCTTATATCCTAAGTTTACCTATCGTCTGGCATAGCTTCTGTAGTTTTTAATCGTTTGATATACAAATTGTTAATATTTGCTGAATTCTCAACCAATGGATACCCGATTTTCAATTAACTTCATGCTAAGTCGCAAAATATTTCTGTTAATGAGACGATATTTGAGTAAATTAAAGCACAAGAAGTAATCCAAATCGTAGTGAAGTTGTTTGCAAGTGATGGTAAAATTTTACAAGATGTATTAAAACATTGGGCATTACATTTTGCGCTTACCACAAGTCTGGGCTCTGAACGAGCATATTTGAGCCCTGAACGGGCATTGCATCATCAGAATCCTTTCTATAACGTGAGAGTTTTTTTGTTTTTTTTATTTTCCATATTTTGTGTTACAGGCAAAATAAACAGTATACATAAACAACATATATGAACAAATACATAGATCCACAGGTGGCTGATAATCTCATTACTTCAGCTGAACAGGACTATTTCTAAACAACAAGTGGAAAGATGACCAATATTTGAAAAACATTTCTTCAGTTTCTGTTGATAGAAAAACAAATTTTGATAAATCATAATACCGTAGAATTTCATTTTTCACCCTTTCTAACTTTGGTTTAAAACCATTAATGCTGCATCTATAGATGTATTGTTCAACTAATAAAATGATTGCATTTACAGGATTATTGTTCTTTCCTTTCATTCCTAATATGATAACATTATTTGTTAGTTTCAATTTCAGTTGTACAGAGTTTAACCATATTTCTATTTCCTTCCATAAATTAAAGATAGGTTTGCAATCCCAAAACATATGGTTAATTGTTTCTATTTCTGTTTGGCAAAAAGGACAAAGCGGAGATGAAATATATCCAATTCTGTAAAGGAATTGTCTTGTTGGTAAAATGTTATGAATAATTCTGTATTGCAACCATTTTAAATCTGTGCATCTGGAACATTTATTAGCAATAATATGTTGAAAATTTTCCAATCATTGTCAGCAAAGTCAGTTTGTAGAATTCTTTCCCATTTTGAAAAGCTTGGAAGACCAATGAATTTTGAGTCAAGTAGAAAGGCATATAGTTTTTTACCCCAAATTATGGAATTTATTTGTGATATATTAAAAGGATAAATTGGACCAAACAATTTTCTGTTGAAATTGGTAATGTTTAGAGATCGACTGTATGTCGTTATTGCTCTTTTCACAGATTCATAACTTAGAAAATTTGTCTTTATTGAAAATGTATTGGAAAATTCTTCATATGTTAACAGACTGCCGTCTTCATGTAGCAGATCATTCACAAACACAACACCTTTTTTAAACCAATCATAATACAAAAACGGCTGTCTACCTATTAAAATATTTTCATTGTTCCACAATGATTGTGACAATATGTCATATTCATTTGAAATTTTCTTTTTGCTTATGGATATAAAGTTTGACCATTCAAAGAGTATGTCCTTCCAAAAAAAGTTTGATAAAAGGGGAAAGACTTCATTCTGAATGAAGCCTCAGTCAGTTATTAGAAAGGGAGTTTTTATATTTAGTAAGTGTTTAAACAGATGTGTCCATTTAAGATCATTACCGCTGATACGTTTCATCCATTTTAGTTTTTGTGATGATATGATCCTTCTGATGTTTGGAGCTTTTATACCCTCATGCTCTGTATTCAGTATTATTATATCTCTTTTAACCTTATCTGGTTTATTTTTCCATATGAAGTTAAAACATTTCTTTTGCAGTCTTTCAATAACACTCTTTTTGGGGTTAGGTAAGGAGGAGAACAGATGGTTAAGTTTTGGAAGGAGGAGTGATTTAAGGACAGTATTTCTGCCATATGGGGTCAATGTTCGAGCTGACCAAATATTCAGTTGCCTGTCGATATGCGCAAGTTTTTCCTTATAGTTATTGTCTACCATGTTTTCTAAGTCAATATCAAAATTTATACATAGAGTGAAGTTTGATTGTGACCAGTCAAAATTCCATTCTTTACACATCTTGTATTGGGATCTTTTTTTTAACCTATCCATATAAGTTTTGTTTTATCAATGTTGACTTTCAGTCCTGAAAAACGGGCAAAAAGTTCCAAAGTATTCAAGGTAGAATAGAGGCTTTTTTCCGATCCATCTAATGTAAGAGTTGTATCGTCTGCAAATTGTGAAAGAATATATTCTATATCTCCAATTTTAATTCCTTTCATATTCTTATTGTTACGTATCATAATACCTAAGACTTCCTACGCATAACAGAAATATATATGGTGCTAGCGGATCCCCCTGGCGGCAACCTCGACTTATTTTAAACGGAGTTGATGCGAAGCCATTTACCAAGACTCTTGATTCAATATCATTGTAAAATGTTTCTATCCAATGTGATATACTTGGTCCAAAATTAAAAAACTTTAAGACTTTGCTGAGGTAATTTCTGTCTACTGAATCGAAGGCTTTTTCGAAGTCTATGAGTAGGAGTAGTCCTGGTATCTGACAAGATTCGGTATGTTCCATTAAGTCATATACAAGTCTTGTTACTTCGCCAATATATCATCCTTTTACAAAGCCTTTCTGGTCTTCATTAATAATGGAGGGTAAAATCGTTTTAATTCTGTTTGCAATTGCGGCAGCACCAACTTTATAGGAGGTATTAAGTAGGGAGATTGGGCGCCAGTTTTTCAAATATTTCTTCGGTTTATTTGCTTTTGGAATGCATGTAATTAACCCTTGCTTTTGTGTGATTGATAAATTTCCAGTATCGTAGCCAAAATTAAGTGAATTAAGAAGAAATTTTCCTAAATCTTTCCAGAAGAATTTGAGAAATTCTGAAGTAAAACCGTCGGGCCCTGGACTTTTATCATTTTTCATGTTTTTTTAGAGCAAATGACAATTCACATAATTTTAGTTCTCCTTCAAGGTAACATTTATCACGATAATTTAAAACTTCATATTTTGCATTTTTAAGCATTTCGGACAGATTAACTTCAGATTGCTCCTGTGAAGTATACAACTTTTCGTAAAAAAACTTTGTTTCTTCAAGTAGATGTTTACTTTCTGTGATAATCGTTCCGTCATGTTTTTCTAAAACATTGATTGATTTATTCAAGAAGTTTCTAGACTCTAGTTTAAAAAAATATTTAGTTGGTTTTTCTCCCTTTTCAATCCAATTTGCTTTAGATCGCATTAGTATTCCGTTTATTCTATGATCGGCAATTTCACTTAGTTCATTTTTTGTAACTTTCATTTCTTCAAGCAAACCTTGCTTCGTGTCGTAATCCTCAGTTAGATCTAGTTTTATTTCAAGTTCTTCCAGTTTAGATTCGAGGTTTTTCTCTTTTAAGTTTGTGATTTTCTTTTTAGTCGATGAATAATATATAGTTTTACCCCTGATCATGAGTAGTAATGTTTCCCAGAGTAATTGATCATCAATCGAGTAAATGTTATATTCAGTATCTGGGATCTTATATTGTTCAAGTGTTGATTGGATTGTATCTTTTACAAGTTGTACATATTTTCTATCATGGAGGAGTGAATTGTTAAATTTCCAAAAGCCCTTTCCCCTAGCTAAGGTGGAACATGTCAAGGACAGGGAGATAAGCGAATGATCAGAATTTATACTCAGAATGATTTCGCTGTTATTAACAGAAGATAACAACCCGTGAGAAATCAGAAAAAAATCGAGTCGCGATTGTTTGAGGGGAGTCGATTGCCGCCAGGTGAAACGTTTAGCCTCGTAGTTGAGTTCACGCCAGGGATCTTTTAAGTCAAATTTATCAATCATTTCAAAAAGTTTGTCTCTTGCGTTGGGATTGTTAATGTGTTTATAGTTGTAAGTGTCTAAATGTTTGTTTTGAACTAGATTCCAGTCCCCACACAGACATATTTCATCGCTGTCATAATTTGCAACTATGTTCATGATAGTCTCATAGAAGTCTGGCCTATCCTCATTTGGACCATATATGCTGATTACAGTGTAGGTTATCTCATTAACAAGAATCTTAAGAGCAACATAATTTCCAAAGTCATCTATATTACTCTCTAATAGTTTAAACTCAAAATTGTTATCAAACAATATAGCCGTTCCCCGGGCATTACTTTTGAAGCAGCATATGTAACATTCATTATATCCCCATTGTTCTTTTATCTTCTGAATTTGGTCGGAGGTAAAGTGTAAGTCTTGCAAACAGTAGATATTGCCTTTTTTCTTTCTTAGGAAATTGAAAACCTTGTTACGTTTTACGTTATTGTTGAGGCCTCTGCAGTTTTGACATAGTATCTTAAGCTTTTCGCTCATTTTTTATGCGAGAAATGTATTTGTGAAATTTCAGCCAAACTGGAATAAAAATACTTCAGAAAACGGAATTCAGTGTAGAGGTCTATGAAGTTTGCCTGTTGTTTTGGTAAAAAGTACTTCCTGTACTGAGAAAAAGGAAAAGAAAAATATTATCCCGCTATGGTATAAAACTTTACAAAAGCAACATAAAAGGATAAAAAATCTCACCATGTTGAGGGATGATTATATCCCCCACGAATATCCTTAATGTATATAGAAACAGTTTGAACAAAAGTAGTTAAAATCTCTTGATATTTCTGTAAGCAGTGTTGTAAACATGAGTAGCACATTGAAAGTGAAAAGTCCGTGCATGTATATTACAGTGCGTGTTAATGATGCTTTTGAAGAAGCGCCACGTTGTATGAAGATAGATTCATGATTGCGTAAACTTGTTATATCTGTGTACATTTATCGTCGATTCATAGGATATCAGTGTTTTTGGATATCAAAAGGTAAGCATTTGTTATTTCCAGTATATAGTGTTGGGGTAGTTTTGAGGATTGTGATATGTATTAAATGTACATCACTTATGCTATAAAAAATCCTATGCATATGACTAACGTAAATGTTATTTTCGGAGCATTCATGAATGTCATGCTTACCAGAACTAATAATTGTTAATAATTGATTGTGATATATATTAAATGTACAATCTATATCTCATCTAAAGCCTAAAGGTCCTAATGAGCAGAAACATAAAAAAAAACCGAGAGTGATTCAAATATCCAAGTAAGGCACTAAGTAAAGAAGCCTTGTTGATGGATAAAGCTGAACTAAGATATCAAACTGCTAAGTCTGCTCAACTGAATTTGTAAAAGAAACCAGAATATTAATCTCAAAAGGGAGAAACATAATTTTTGTGAACCCTTTCATTCTTAAAATCCGTATCTCCAAGAATTATTATGATACAGTTAACAAACTTGCTGTTATGTTCAGATGAACACAAAATTGTAACACAGAAGAAAGGGCATATGCCTATGCTTTTAAGGAAGTAGAAGGTGCTTACCATTATGGATTGTATGATAAATAAATTTATTATATGCTAAGCGGTGAGAGACTGAGTTTTCTCAGTTCTAGGAAAGCGTTCTCGCCACTGAGTGTGATATCACTTTTTCATGTCAGTGAAAATATCACAGAGGGCATGACGTCATGTGTACAATGGTTTGACGTCACTTTTACAATCAACGCGACGTCACCGCCGTCGCTAAGTTACGATAAACAATGTTATGACGTCGCCAGAAAACTCTCGAGTCAAAGCCTTTTGGACATGAATAACCACATTTTCGACCACAAAGGCATATAATAAACAGAATATATTTTGTGTTGAGTGTGATATCACTTATCTCTCATCTCGTGACGGGGTAAAGCCTATATTTTCACTCGTGGCTGCGCCACTCGTGAAAATACTGGCTCTACCCCGTCACTCGATGAGAGATAAGTGATATCACACTCAAAACAAAAGATATCCTCTATATACAGTTAACATTTATCAGTTAGACTGTCTTCAAAATTGCTTTATCTCTATCTCATCAATAGCCTTAAAGGTCATAATGAGCAATAACATCAAAAAGAACCTTTTAATTCTTAAAATCCGTATCCAAGAATTATTATGGTACAGTTAACAAACTTGATGTTATGTTCGAATGAGACAACACACAGGTTCAATGTCAAATATTTACCAGGTGTCCGTGTTTGAATACAAACGTTTCCGATGCAATTTTACATCGAAGTCATTTATAGTTATATCTCATATGGAGGGTTCATATCACCAGTGAGTCTGATACGACTAGCCCAGGGTGATCCGCTATTTACCCTCGTCTCGAGAACATGGTCTACACCAACCTGTCTCACTCGCGTCTGTAGCTTCTCCTCATTGAATATCAACCTGGATTTCCGGTACAGAATGGCGCGTTGTTTCTTTAGTTTTGCGGGCAAATCAGTTCTAATAGACTTACGTGTTCCTTTCAGATTTTTAGATGACCTCAGAACCATATCTCTATCTGCCATACTCAGGAAACTTGCTATGATCGGGGAGGGAGCGTCAGGGGTGGGGTCGCCGGAGAAGGGTTTTCTTGGTAGTCTGTGGACAGCCTTGAAGTACACGTTGTCTACATTATTGTCTGAAAACTTTAAATCTTTAGCAAACATGTCATGCAAAACTTTCTCAGAGTCCTCATTTGCATTTTCCTGAATTCCATAAAAAAGGAGATTTGTCTTTCGATCATGGATTTCCTGTTGCAGTAATTTTCTCTCGAAAGTATTTGTCTGTTCATGTAGTTTGGTTTTAAGTGATTCCACCTCACACTTCAAACTTTTAACTTCGTTTTCATTAATGGCGGCCATACCCTCCACGTCATCAACACGTCTGGAGATTGTGCTCATATCACTTTTCAAATCATTAATTGCCTGATTTAGAACCCTATTCCCATTGTCAATCTTATCGGATAGCCTCTTTTCCATACACAGAAGCATTTCTTCAATAGAAGGGGTTGAGGAAGAGCGAGTGTTAACCCCCGACTTTGAGTTTGACGAATGCGACATATTGCTTGAGTAAATGATTTAGAAATCTTCAAATGTTTTTTACTCACTCTATTTGGATAAGGGAAGTGAATCTGCTGGTTATCTGTTCATATAGAAGGCGGCAGTTTTCAGTTTTCACTCATTACTCAGTACTTTGGATATTCGTGGGGAGAGCAGCTCACATACACGTCTTGCCGTGTCCCATGCGCAACCGGAAGTGGGAGTTGAGAGTTGACTGCACGATTTCTCCCACCGTGCGGTACCTGTCTTTTATCTATGCAATCATTCACCATAACACACATTGCATTTAGCATAAACACATACATCCAACCAAACACACGTAGCGTAATGTTCAACAATCTTACCTTTCATACATCACACAACACACTTGTTTAGCTTAACTTTAAAGATAGAGTTTAGTTTTAGTATTATTTAATTAATGTTTAAGTTAGAAAGATAATTATTAAGATACAACACATGTAATGTGTTCATACGCCAGAAATACAATGACTGGACACACTGTACTATGTGTCCATAAACACAAAGAATAGAATACCAATGAACACAATGTACTTCGTGTTTGCCAAGAACATAAATGTAAAAGCCAGTAATCACCAAACATATGTAATATGAATGCCAAATGAATATATCTCTACAATACTAGAAATACACATGAATATAATACAAAAGATGAACCATAACTAACCTTGAATTACGAATCCAAATTTCTAAAGATCCAAATGAATATCACATAGATCCAAGATAATAAAACCACAAATGCATAGACAGTGTCTCTGCACCTCCTGATAAAAATCTAAGGAGTGATATTAAAAACTAGTCCTAAACCTTATAACCAGAAAGACAAGCTGAAAAGCATGAAGCTGGAGAAAGCAGAAGGGTAGCGCTTGGGTTGGGCTATTGTTTGATAGTGCACTGGTGATTAAGTGAGTGCGAAATGCTCATGCAAAAGCTGAAGTGAAAATTAGGTTAAGCTTAGTGTGAAGTATAAGGCTAAAAGATATGCTTGACTGAATATTGTATTCAGTCACAATTAAATTAAAAATATAGTAAAATATATATTTACAACATTTGATGCTGTTACATGTGATAGAGGACTGTTTGTGTGAAGCATATGTGTCTGTGATTGTCACTGCTTTTTCATTCGCGACATGATCATGGCTTGTGGAGGATGTGTATACGAAGACTGCTGTGGTCAAGACATGGAACATGATGCTGTCTACAAAGGAGACCCTTTGCTTGGTGTAAAATTAGCCTTACCGAGATAAAGAAATGGGTGTGCTTGGAATGACACTTTTCAAAACTGGCCCCAACAAATGATACAGAAATCACATGATATGGCCAATACAAGGGTTTATATACACAGGACAATACGACAAGGTTGAATGTTTTTGCTGTGGAATATGCATATGCAACTTGCTGGAGGATATTTCTTTGGAGAAAAACGCCTGTCTTCATAATGTGAGTTTGTGCAAATGACATTGCTTTTGGATGATTACCTCTAATTACAGTCAATTTTTGTGTGTCAATTGTCCATTATTACATTCTATTGCTCTTATGTAGATAATCAGAAAATATGAATCCTTTTTTCTGTTCAGTAAATAGAAAAGTAATGAAACAAAATTGTATTGAACATGTGTGTTGTGTATATATTTCTGTTCTTTTTTCGTTTTCTTTGTGAACAAGTTTAGCGCAAAAGGTTCTAATTTGGGTGTGATATGTGGAAAAACATATGTCCATAGAGAACTAAAAACAGGTTATGCACTAGCATCTTTACAACACAGTGAGCACTGTTGCTTGCAAAGTCATAATGTTTGATGAACACACTCAGTACAAGTTTGCTGGACAATAGACCATTTAATTTCACGACAGGGGGTCTCCCCAATGGTCAGGGTTGTTAGTTATGTAAGTTTGCAGGACTATAGACCCCTTACTACCCCATTGTTAAAACTGCTAATGGCTGCAATACTGCCCAAGTGGCGCTAAAGAATAACTCACTCACTCACCCCATTGTTAAAGGTCACAAAGGGGGTCACGTTATGGCCAGGGTTTTGACCTATGCAATATGTGGGACAATAGGGTAATTAAATTCTATTATACTATACTACTTCTATCACAATCACTGCTATTGTCCACACTTCTACTGCATGAACTTTCTCCTTAACTGTCCTACCAAAAGATTACACATTTTTACAAACTCTCTTGATATGTCCTTTCTGTTTCTGACTTGTATATTGTTAGTGTTCATCCTCATCGCCACTTTAGTGTACCAATGCTAGGTTCTCATATATGATTGTTACTCTCCCGTTGCACATACAGCTGCTTGATAAATCTACCGTGTTATGAAACATATGTGTCATAATATCGCGTTGACCGAATGACGTGACATCATAATGACGTCACAATTGTTAAGTATTACGTCACAATGCTAGCTGGCCAGTTGCCATGGTCATGTCGTCAAATATCTTTTTTTTGTTACGATGTAATGAAGCCACTAATAAATAAAGTACTAAAGTCGGTCCCGTTTCATAACATTTCATTCATTGCATATATATCTTGACATGTGCATCTCCACTTTGAGATCTAACTGTTACTTTTTTAGACAGGGATTCGATATTAAAAGTGTATTATTTGGAAATGCAAACGTGGAGAAGGATACAAATCAGAATATATTAGAGTCTGTCCATTTCTTTATAAGTTCATCCAAAACATTTAGCAATTTATAAGATGATTCTAGTAACTCATTATCTCACTCACTTGCTTACGTACAGCTGGGAACCAGATCTATCAGAGCATCTTTATTTTATCCATTGTATTTTTTCAAATGTTCATGCCATTCTCGTGCAATGTTTTATGTATTATGTTGAGGGAAAGGTATTTATATAAGCCATTTGGCTTGTTTACCGATCCCATTCAATGAATAAAATACGTTTAAAACACATGTGCAACATCATTGCTAATATATCACTGTACCATGGCTTTAGTTAGCTGCCAAGTAAGAGTTCTTGTCAATTCTTGTTATATTACAAATAAATTAAACTCCTGATTTGTCTTCAAAATCTTTTCCCAGAATCATTAATCATGAATCAGTTAAACCTTAAAGATGGACTGAAATGCTATATGGCAACATTCAGGATTCATGAAAAAGGGTTGGCGTTTTGACATTGACTCAACTTAAAATTTATGAAATCGACCTAGTAACAGCTTAATTACAACTTTATAAATACACTGCCTAATTAGGCTGGCAAACAGAATAAAATGCGCTAAAGCATGACTGACGTGTAAGAAGGGACGGGAGTTCCTCGATGTATGCCCTCGTTAATTAAAACAACACAAGCTAATAGTAAAAGCCCAAATTTTAACGGTCGATTAAACATACTATGAATATGTAAGACAATGAATAAAACGATGATGTGCGCATAATCCTACAGCATGCAGCTTGTCTCGCCTCAAAATACTGAATGTGAGAACCCTGATGTATTTACGCCATAAACAATGCTCATATGTGAACTGTTACAACTGCGTGCACAGTTGTTTGTTGTTATTGGAAATTGTTACTTAAGTAGCACAGCAGAATGGACTTGTCCAATTCAGAGAGTGACGTAACACCTTCCATGGAATGTTTGTCATCCTGATCAGAATCGTTACTTTCAAATGACAGTATGTTTTTATTTTCATGATGTTAACATAAGACCCTAGCTTGTAATAAAATTAATCTTTTACAAGGACTTCCATTCAAATCTTATGAAAAATAAATAAAAGGTTATACAGCGTCTCTTAAATCAAAATGGAAAAGTGCTACCGCAAAGGTACCTTCCCACTGTTCCCACAAAACGTGATGTACCCAGACTACCAATGCTGCATATACAGCTCTGTTTTTCTTTTCAAAACAGAATTTTGAAATAGTTCAATATTATTTCCATGAAACTATGTGTTTATAAAGCAAGTTCGACTCGTTACAAGTGTTAAGTGTCTGACATGTTCTTCTTGTTGCAGGCCTTCTGAGGAGGAGCTCTTCCAGCACTGTGGGGGCCGCACTGCACACAAGTAGGTTCTCTCTCTTCACATCTACCAACCTTGTCAACACTTAGTAGGTTCTCTCTCTTCACATCTACCAACCTTGATAACACTTAGTAGGTACTCTCTCTTCACACCTACCAACCTTGATAACACTTAGTAGGTTCTCTCTCTTCACACCTTGTACCAACCTTGTACCAACCTTGATAACACTTAGTAGGTTCTCTCTCTTCACATCTACGAACCTTGATAACACTAAGTAGATTCTCTCTCTTCACACCTTCCAACCTTGATAACACTTAGTAGATTCTCTCTCTTCACACCTTCCAACCTTGATAACACTTAGTAGGTTCTCTCTCTTCACATCTACCAACCTTGATAACACTTAGTAGGTTCTCTCTCTTCACATCTACCAACCTTGATAACACTAAGTAGATTCTCTCTCTTCACACCTTCCAACCTTGATAACACTTAGTAGGTTCTCTCTCTTCACACCTTGTACCAACCTTGATAACACTTAGTAGGTTCTCTCTCTTCACATCTACCAACCTTGATAACACTTAGTAGATTCTCTCTCTTCACAACTTCCAACCTTGATAACACTTAGTAGGTTCTCTCTCTTCACACCTTGTACCAACCTTGATAACACTTAGTAGGTTCTCTCTCTTCACACCTTGTACCAACCTTGTGACACTTAGTAGATTCTCTCTCTTCACACCTTGTACCAACCTTGATAACACTTAGTAGATTCTCTCTCTTCACACCTACCAACCTTGATAACACTTAGTAGATTCTCTCTCTTCACACCTACCAACCTTGATAACACTTAGTAGATTCCCTCTCTTCACACCTACCAACCTTGATAACACTTAGTAGATTCTCTCTCTCTTCACACCTTCCAACCTTGATAACACTTAGTAGATTCTCTCTCTCTTCACACCTTCCAACCTTGTACCAACCTTGTCAACACTTAGTAGGTTTTCTCTCTTCACACCTACCAACCTTGTCAACACTTAGTAGATTCTCTCTCTTCACATCTTCCAACCTTGATAACACTTAGTAGGTTCTCTCTCTTGACACCTACCAACCTTGAAAACACTTAGTAGGTTCTCTCTCTTCACATCTACCAACCTTGATAACACTTAGTAGATTCTCTCTCTTCACACCTACCAACCTTGATAACACTTAGTAGATTCCCTCTCTTCACACCTACCAACCTTGATAACACTTAGTAGATTCTCTCTCTCTTCACACCTTCCAACCTTGTACCAACCTTGATAACACTTAGTAGGTTCTCTCTCTTCACATCTATCAACCTTGATAACACTTAGTAGATTCTCTCTCTTCACACCTACTTACCTTGAAAACACTTAGTAGATTCTCTCTCTTCACACCTTCCAACCTTGATAACACTTAGTAGATTATCTCTCTTCACACCTACCAACCTTGATAACACTTAGTAGATTCTCTCTCTTCACACCTACCAACCTTGATAACACTTAGTAGGTTCTCTCTATTCACACCTTCCAACCTTGTACCAACCTTAATAACACTTAGTAGATTCTCTCTCTCTTCACATCTACCAACCTTGATAACACTTAGTAGGTTCTCTCTCGTCACACCTACCAACCTTGTACCAACCTTGATAACACTTAGTAGATTCTCTCTCTTCACACCTACCAACCTTGATAACACTTAGTAGGTTCTTTCTCTTCACACCTTCCAACCTTGTACCAACCTTGATGACACTTAGTAGGTTCTCTCTCTTCACACCTACCAACCTTGTACCAACCTTGTACCAACCTTGATAACACTTAGTAGGTTCTCTCTCTTCACATCTACCAACCTTGATAACACTTAGTAGGTTCTCTCTCTTCACACCTACCAACCTTGATAACACTTAGTAGGTTCTCTCCGTTCACACCTTCCAACCTTGTACCAACCTTGATGACACTTAGTAGGTTCTCTCTCTTCACACCTTCCAACCTTGTACCAACCTTGATGACACTTAGTAGATTCTCTCACTTTACACCTACCAACCTTGATAACACTTAGTAGGTTCTCTCTCTTCACATCTACCAACCTTGATAATACTTAGTAGGTTCTCTCTCTTCAAATCTACCAACCTTGATAACACTTAGTAGATTCTCTCTATTCACACCTACCAACCTTGATAACTATCTCTCTTCACACCTACCAACCTAGATAACACTTAGTAGGTTCTCTCTCTTCACACCTTCCAACCTTGTACCAACCTTGATAACACTTAGTAGGTTCTCTCTCTCTTCACACCTACCAACCTTGATAACACTTAGTAGGTTCTCTCTCTTCACACCTTCCAACCTTGTACCAACCTTGATAACACTTAGTAGGTTCTCTCTCTTCACACCTTCCAACCTTGTACCAACCTTGATAACAGTTAGTAGGTTCTCTCTCTTCACATCTATCAACCTTGATAACACTTAGTAGATTCTCTCTCTTCACACCTACTTATCTTGAAAACACTTAGTAGATTCTCTCTCTTCACACCTTCCAACCTTGATAACACTTAGTAGATTATCTCTCTTCACACCTACCAACCTTGATAACACTTAGTAGATTCTCTCTCTTCACACCTACCAACCTTGATAACACTTAGTAGGTTCTCTCTATTCACACCTTCCAACCTTGTACCAACCTTAATAACACTTAGTAGATTCTCTCTCTCTTCACATCTACCAACCTTGATAACACTTAGTAGGTTCTCTCTCGTCACACCTACCAACCTTGTACCAACCTTGATAACACTTAGTAGATTCTCTCTCTTCACACCTACCAACCTTGATAACACTTAGTAGGTTCTTTCTCTTCACACCTTCCAACCTTGTACCAACCTTGATGACACTTAGTAGGTTCTCTCTCTTCACACCTACCAACCTTGTACCAACCTTGTACCAACCTTGATAACACTTAGTAGGTTCTCTCTCTTCACATCTACCAACCTTGATAACACTTAGTAGGTTCTCTCTCTTCACACCTACCAACCTTGATAACACTTAGTAGGTTCTCTCCGTTCACACCTTCCAACCTTGTACCAACCTTGATGACACTTAGTAGGTTCTCTCTCTTCACACCTTTCAACCTTGTACCAACCTTGATGACACTTAGTAGATTCTCTCACTTTACACCTACCAACCTTGATAACACTTAGTAGGTTCTCTCTCTTCACATCTACCAACCTTGATAATACTTAGTAGGTTCTCTCTCTTCAAATCTACCAACCTTGATAACACTTAGTAGATTCTCTCTATTCACACCTACCAACCTTGATAACTATCTCTCTTCACACCTACCAACCTAGATAACACTTAGTAGGTTCTCTCTCTTCACACCTTCCAACCTTGTACCAACCTTGATAACACTTAGTAGGTTCTCTCTCTCTTCACACCTACCAACCTTGATAACACTTAGTAGGTTCTCTCTCTTCAGACCTTCCAACCTTGTACCAACCTTGATAACACTTAGTAGGTTCTCTCTCTTCACACCTTCCAACCTTGTACCAACCTTGATAACAGTTAGTAGATTCTCTCTCTCTCTTCACACCTTACAAC
Organism: Steromphala cineraria; assembly: GCA_916613615.1. Lineage (NCBI taxonomy): Eukaryota > Metazoa > Mollusca > Gastropoda > Trochida > Trochidae > Steromphala > Steromphala cineraria. The sequence goes on along the minus strand of OU744723.1, from coordinate 28,905,767 downwards.
CTTGTACCAACCTTGATAACACTTAGTAGATTCTCTCTCTTCACACCTACCAACCTTGATAACACTTAGTAGGTTCTCTCTCTTCACACCTTCCAACCTTGTACCAACCTTGATAATACTTAGTAGGTTCTCTCTCTTCAAATCTAGTAAGCATAACAGTACTAGAAACATAGTGAGAACATGCTCTTTATTACAATATAAAGCTAGAGTGAATATCTAGTTTCGTATCAATCAAGATACGAAACACGAACATTAGTTTCGTACTTATGCTAGTAACTACTGGTAGGTTCTCTCTCTTCACACCTACCAACCTTGATAACACTTGGTAGGTTCTCTCTCTTCACACCTTCCAACCTTGTACCAACCTTGATAACAGTTAGTAGATTCTCTCTCTTCACACCTACCAACCTTGATAACACTTAGTAGATTCTCTCTCTTCACACCTACCAACCTTGATAACACTTAGTAGATTCTCTCTCTTCACACCTACCAACCTTGATAACACTTGGTAGGTTCTCTCTCTTCACACCTTCCAACCTTGTACCAACCTTGATAACAGTTAGTAGATTCTCTCTCTTCACACCTACCAACCTTGATAACACTTAGTAGATTCTCTCTCTTCACACCTACCAACCTTGATAACACTTAGTAGGTTCTCTCTCTCTTCACACCTTCCAACCTTGTACCAACCTTGATAACACTTAGTAGGTTCTCTCTCTTCACACCTTCCAACCTTGTACCAACCTTGATAACACTCAGTAGATTCTGTCTCTCTTCACACCTTCCAACCTTGTACCAACCTTGATAACACTTAGTAGGTTCTCTCTCTTCACACCTACCAACCTTGATTACACTAAGTAGGTTCTCTCTCTTCACACCTACCAACCTTGATAACACTTAGTAGATTCTCTCTCTTCACACCTACCAACCTTGATAACACTTAGTAGGTTCTCTCTCTTCACACCTTCCAACCTTGTACCAACCTTGATAACACTTAGTAGGTTCTCTCTCTCTTCACACCTACCAACCTTGATAACACTTAGTAGGTTCTCTCTCTTCACACCTTCCAACCTTGTACCAACCTTGATAACACTTAGTAGGTTCTCTCTCTTCACACCTACCAACCTTGATAACACTTAGTAGGTTCTCTCTCTTCACACCTTCCAACCTTGTACCAACCTTGATGACACTTAGTAGGTTCTCTCTCTTCACACCTTCCAACCTTGTACCAACCTTGATAACAGTTAGTAGATTCTCTCTCTTCACACCTACCAACCTTGATAACACTTAGTAGATTCTCTCTCTTCACACCTACCAACCTTGATAACACTTAGTAGGTTCTCTCTCTCTTCACACCTTCCAACCTTGTACCAACCTTGATAACACTTAGTAGGTTCTCTCTCTTCACACCTTCCAACCTTGTACCAACCTTGATAACACTCAGTAGATTCTGTCTCTCTTCACACCTTCCAACCTTGTACCAGCCTTGATAACACTTAGTAGGTTCTCTCTCTTCACACCTACCAACCTTGATAACACTAAGTAGGTTCTCTCTCTTCACACCTACCAACCTTGATAACACTTAGTAGATTCTCTCTCTTCACACCTACCAACCTTGATAACACTTAGTAGGTTCTCTCTCTTCACACCTTCCAACCTTGTACCAACCTTGATAACACTTAGTAGGTTCTCTCTCTCTTCATACCTACCAACCTTGATAACACTTAGTAGGTTCTCTCTCTTCACACCTTCCAACCTTGTACCAACCTTGATAACACTTAGTAGGTTCTCTCTCTTCACACCTACCAACCTTGATAACACTTAGTAGGTTCTCTCTCTTCACACCTTCCAACCTTGTACCAACCTTGATGACACTTAGTAGGTTCTCTCTCTTCACATCTACCAACATTGATAACACTTAGTAGGTTCTCTCTCTTCACACCTACCAACCTTGATAACACTTAGTAGGTTCTCTCTCTTCACACCTTCCAACCTTGTACCAACCTTGATGACACTTAGTAGATTCTCTCACTTTACACCTACCAACCTTGATAACACTTAGTAGGTTCTCTCTCTTCACATCTACCAACCTTGATAATACTTAGTAGGTTCTCTCTCTTCAAATCTACCAACCTTGATAACACTTAGTAGATTCTCTCTATTCACACCTACCAACCTTGATAACTCTCTCTCTTCACACCTACCAACCTAGATAACACTTAGTAGGTTCTCTCTCTTCACACCTTCCAACCTTGTACCAACCTTGATAACACTTAGTAGGTTCTCTCTCTCTTCACACCTACCAACCTTGATAACACTTAGTAGGTTCTATCTCTTCACACCTTCCAACCTTGTACCAACCTTGATAACACTTAGTAGGTTCTCTCTCTTCACACCTACCAACCTTGATAACACTTAGTAGGTTCTCTCTCTTCACACCTTCCAACCTTGTACCAACCTTGATGACACTTAGTAGGTTCTCTCTCTTCACACCTACCAACCTTGTACCAACCTTGATAACACTTAGTAGATTCTCTCTCTTCACATCTACCAACCTTGATAACACTTAGTAGGTTCTCTCTCTTCACACCTACCAACCTTGTACCAACCTTGATAACACTTAGTAGGTTCTCTCTCTTCACACCTACCAACCTTGATAACACTTAGTAGGTTCTCTCTCTTCACACCTTCCAACCTTGTACCAACCTTGTACCAACCTTGATGACACTTAGTAGGTTCTCTCTCTTCACACCTTCCAACCTTGTACCAACCTTGATGACACTTAGTAGATTCTCTCACTTCACACCTACCAACCTTGATAACACTTAGTAGGTTCTCTCTCTTCACATCTACCAATCTTGATAATACTTAGTAGGTTCTCTCTCTTCAAATCTACCAACCTTGATAACACTTAGTAGATTCTCTCTATTCACACCTACCAACCTTGATAACACTTAGTAGATTCTCTCTCTTCACACCTACCAACCTTGATAACACTTAGTAGGTTCTCTCTCTTCACACCTTCCAACCTTGTACCAACCTTGATAACACTTAGTAGATTCTGTCTCTCTTCACACCTTCCAACCTTGTACCAACCTTGATAACACTTAGTAGGTTCTCTCTCTTCACACCTACCAACCTTGATAACACTAAGTAGGTTCTCTCTCTTCACACCTACCAACCTTGATAACACTTAGTAGATTCTCTCTCTTCACACCTACCAACCTTGATAACACTTAGTAGGTTCTCTCTCTTCACACCTTCCAACCTTGTACCAACCTTGATAACACTTAGTTGGTTCTCTCTCTCTTCACACCTTCCAACCTTGTACCAACCTTGATAGCACTTAGTAGGTTCTCTCTCTTCACACCTACAAACCTTGTACCAACCTTGATAACACTGAGTAGGTTCTCTCTCTTCACACCTACCAACCTTGATAACACTTAGTAGATTCTCTCTCTTCACACCTTCCAACCTTGTACCAACCTTGATTATACTTAGTAGGTTCTCTCTCTTCAAATCTACCAACCTTGATAACACTTAGTAGATTCTCTCTATTCACACCTACCAACCTTGATAACACTTAGTAGATTATCTCTCTTCACACCTACCAACCTTGATAACACTTAGTAGGTTCTCTCTCTTCACACCTTCCAACCTTGTACCAACCTTGATAACACTTAGTAGATTCTCTCTCTCTTCACACCTTCCAACCTTGTACCAACCTTGATAATACTCAGTAGATTCTGTCTCTCTTCACACCTTCCAACCTTGTACCAACCTTGATAACACTTAGTAGGTTCTCTCTCTTCACACCTACCAACCTTGATAACACTAAGTAGGTTCTCTCTCTTCACACCTACCAACCTTGATAACACTTAGTAGATTCTCTCTCTTCACACCTACCAACCTTGATAACACTTAGTAGGTTCTCTCTCTTCACACCTTCCAACCTTCTACCAACCTTGATAACACTTAGTAGGTTCTCTCTCTCTTCACACCTTCCTACCTTGTACCAACCTTGATAGCACTTAGTAGATTCTCTCTCTTCACACCTTCCAACCTTGTACCAACCTTGATAACACTTATTTAACAAACCTACGTTACTAAGCATAACAGTAGTAGAAACATAGTGAGAACATGCTCTTTATTACAATATAATGCCATACATCTATTATACTTCGTTGACAGACCGGTCTTCACCATACATGGTACAATATAGATAAATATAGTATAAATTGATACACATTGACACATGATGTTATTTTAATATAGATTAAGGAGGTAAAGCTAGAGTGAATATCTAGTTTCGTATCAATCAAGATACGAAACACAAACATTAGTTTCGTACTTATGCTAGTAACTACTGTTTAACAAACCTACGTTACTTAGCATAACAGTACTAGAAACATAGTGAGAACATGCTCTTTATTACAATATAATGCCTTATAGCGAGATGAACTGGAAATACTGAACCCTGAAACAAACAATACGTAACTTGCAAACTCTCCCAAACAGCAGATAATCACTTAACATATGAACTATAGGCAATCAACTGCCACCTGTAAAAACGAACGAATGAAATGGAACAAACAATAGGAAAACTGTAATATCTTGAACATTTTAGTCATGGTAATACGAGTATATTCATCATCCTCAAGTGAAATCCCCACTCTCCTATCCTACTTTCAACAACTTGTCTAAATATTCTAGAGGTGTTTTGGAATGCACATAGTGATTGAGATAAACTGATTCAGTCTTCCAGCGTCCTACAGCACAGTTCACTTGCGATGGGAAGCCACAGTCAGCAGCTCTGGTAGCGCCCGTAGGCCAGAAATCTTTCGGAGTGAACGAATGTGGAAGCCCTGCTAGGGAAATAGCCTCTTTCATGACATTAGCGACTCCTGCACTAGACAAAGCCTGATAAGGTTCCCTGAGAGACAAGAAAACTGGTTTATTGTTCAACGTCTGTCTGATAGAATCCGTTCTTAAGATGTATTGCTTTAAGGCTGTCACTGGACATACTTTTACATCAGATGACGGTTGCACAATCACTGTAAATCCTGTCCTTGTTGTGTCATTTTTTATTCCAAAGAAGGTAATGTAAACAGAGTCCTCTTGAAATTCAATCTGATCTATGGAGAACACAATTTTCTTCAAATTTCCTGATGCACACTCATAGGCCGTAGCATTAGGCGCAACATCCGAGGGCCTCAACATACATACAATTGCTAATAGCGCGATACATTTCAGACGTAGGTGCTTAGTACTCAAATGTTCATTCTGTGCCCACTTGACAAACAGTTCTCTGAAAGCTTCTACTGGCATAACCTTTGACCTGAGCATAGGCTGTACTGTACCTGTCTTAACAAGCCCTGACACTAAACGTCTTATCATTGGAGTGATAGGACTCTTGTCTGGATCCTCTTCATAAACAAGAGCTAAAGCAGATAAACCTGTTTTAAAGTTCATATAACCACAAACATATTTCACTATTTTATTTGAGTTATATTAAAGTCTGATTACAATATTGTATAGTGCGCCAAAGGTCGCTACTCAAATATGTTCAGTTTGGTAATGAAAGCCGTTTTTGAATGCCACTTTTGATGGACGGCTTAGACCTATCTGGCCACAAACCATTGAATGCATGACTGCCCGTCACTGGTTACACCCCCTTTTTGTGACGTCATAAGCAGAAGTAGTCTCGTTATATCTATAATCTATCATAACAATACCACAGACAAAACCCAATAATAAACGGTTTTCAGAAAATGTTTTCCACCAAGTTAGATAAAATCATTTTACGATGTAACACTTATAAGCATTTGGCGTAAAAAAGATATCCACATCAATGGTAATTAAACAATTATTTAGGCAGTATTTCAGTTCAAATAATGATACGTTAATCTGTGTAGTCTGTTTATTACGTCACACACGCGCGAGTTTTATGGCCCCTGACCCAGGTGGGGTTTTTACAGCCGATAATTACACTGTCTCAATGAAAGGCTAATTAAAGGTGTTTATTGGTCAAATTAACAAAAATCAAGCCCAGTTTAAATTTTTTTGAAAAATCTTTGAACGAAAATCGAGAAGTGGTAAAGTCGAGGTTAGTTGATGTTTAAGGATTGACCTTGGCTTGTCCGAACTATCAGCCTTAAAGCAAAGAAATTCAGCTTAAACACTTTCATCATAAATGGGGAAATCTGTACCCTTGAGATTACAAAAATGCTTACACTCAACTAATATACTATTGTACATCTTCCTTGTTGACAAAGCCAAACTACCAAATAAACCTTGTTTAGCTCTAGAACTCCAACTTCCTACACCTTTCCCCCATAAATCCTCCAACAAATCAACTTCCACTTCCTGTTGCGTAGGGGTTCTGCTATCTTGGGTCCGATCACTAAGTCCTTCACTCTTGGTAACACCAATGGTGGATGCAGAGACATCCTCACCAAATCCAGGTACCACGGCATTCCTGCCCAATCTGGTGTTATTATAGTTGCATGTGCCTTTTGTTGCATAACTACCCTTAGCACCAATGGGATCATCTTGAATGGGGGATTTACATAATTGTTTTCCAGATGCCAATCGTTTTGAGTAAGAGCATTGTTCTCGTACCTTGTATTGTACTTTTCTAGTTTCGCATTGTAGACACTCGCGAACCTGTCCACTGTGTGGGGTCCGAAGACCTGATCGATCATCTCGAATACTTGAGGGTGAAGCTCCCACTCGTGCTTCTCGGTCATACGAGATAGCGTATCCGCGACCACATAGTCTTTTCCTGCAATATGCTTCGCTAACTCCCATATCCTTGTAGAAAGCACATGAAGATCCTTGTGTCTGGTCCCCATACAGTTTATACATGCACAAGTTGTCAGATTGTCTGAGCGGATTGCTATTACTTGACCGCGCACAATATCCCTGAACGACACTAAGGCCATATATACCGTGAAAAGTTCCCGATAATTTGAACTTTTCTGTCTGACCTCTGTCGGCCAATGTCCATACACTGGTTGTCCCTCTATAGATGCTCCGTACCCTTCCTGAGAAGCATCCTAAACATTTCTTTGTTTACCGACGACTGAAGAAGTGACACTCCGTTCCATCCTTGTGTACAGTCCAACCACCACAACAAGTCCTCAACTGCGTCCTGAGACCAACATAATTTACTATCCCAAGACACCCTTGAAGAAAGAAGGCGATAAACACCTCGTAACTTTAATTTACCAGGGAAAACCACCTTTGTTAAGAAGACACACTTTCCTGCTAGCTTAGCCAACAATCTAGCTGATACAACTGGTCGCAATAATGCTTTCTTAATATCTCTCTTGAGCTCTCTAATTCTTTGTCTGGTAGCCCTCAAAGCTGGAATTGGCACAGAACTAACTATAAATCCAAGATATTCTTTCTCTGTATGTAATTCTAAGCTTGATTTCTCATGATTAATGTTAAATCCGAGCCTTGCAAGAACCTTAACCACCAAATCTCGATCTGTCTGACCTTCTCCTGGCCTAGAACATACCAGGAAATCATTTACCCAGCTTGTCAACCGTACATCTAATGATCTAAGATAAGTAACTACAACTTGCACTAACTTGTGAAAGTAATATGGTGATATGGAACATCCAAAGAATAAAACATTCAACTCATAAAACTTTTCTTTCCACTGAAAACCAAAATATTTTCTATGTTCTCGGCACACTGCTACATGGAAAAAACCATCTTTGAGATCAATAGTAATAAACTCATCTTCCTTCTGAACAAGATCAGATAACACTGATATATCTTCATATCTAACTTTTGGGACATCAATAAATTCATTTAAGTGTTTGGCATTAAGAACAAGTCTATATCTATTCTTTCCTTTCTTGGGTACCACTGAAATGGGACTGACACACCATGGCTGGTTGACACTTTCAGAAATATAACCTTTCTTTAACAAAGCATTTATCTCAGTGTCAATAAATTGTTTCTCTTTAGCATTGAACACATTGTAATTGTCAATTTTAAACTTGTAAACAATTATTAGAAAACAATATGGGAACCCCTTGGGAAACCCAGTTCAACACAGTCTCTGAATCTGTTATTTCCGACCAATGATCAATGGAAAAATGTCTCATTTCTCTGCATAATCTGCTGTACCAGCGTAGTTAGTTAGTAGGTTCTCTCTCTTCACACCTACCAACCTTGATAACACTTAGTAGATTCTCTCTCTTCACACCTTCCAACCTTGATAACACTTAGTAGATTCTCTCTCTTCACACCTTCCAACCTCGTACCAACCTTGATAACACTTAGTAGATTCTCTCTCTTCACACCTTCCAACCTTGATAACACTTACCCAGGTAGTAGATTCTCTCTCTTCACACCTTCTAACCTTGTACCAACCTTGATAACACTTAGTAGGTTCTCTTTCTCTTCACACCTTCCAACCTTGTACCAACCTTGATTACACTAAGTAGGTTCTCTCAGTGGCTCCAAAAGTCATTACAGACACATGCAATGTACAGTGTTGTACCATAATTATGTCATATTTGACCTTATTCCCATAGACTTACTTGTTATTTTGGTATTGCACAAATCATTTATTTGACATGATAACTTTTTAGCTCATCTGGCCTGCAGTGTTCAAAGATGTAGGTTTTTCATGCTAATGTGATGAAAAATGATTTTGGATGATAAATAGAATCTCACCCTCATGTCTTCTGATATCAAATATATCAACACAAGCGTTGGATATTTGTTACTTTTATCAACTTGTGTTGATATATTTGATATCAGAAGACACTTGGGTGAGATTCTCTATGTCCCCAACAGGTGTGGAGCAGGCATCATAATATCAGCTCCGGCTTCTTAGTCAGCGCGATATCTCACAGACACTTCCTCCTAGAACCTTTGTACTTTGTATCAGTCTTCATTGGGCTGAAATGCAGACACCAGTCATTTTTGTGTGACCTCGACCTTATCAAGGTCACAACAGGACTTTCAATAGTATGAAAAAACTTGTTAACGTGATATCTCACAAACTCTTGCACCTAGGGCCTTCAAACTTGGTATCAGTCTACATTAGGTAGAAATGCAGAGCCAAGGTTTGACTATTGACCCCAAAGGGACTATTGTGTTAGCAAAAAGAGTTCTGACAATATATTGATACATCAAGAATTGGGATACGTAATCTGACGATAACCGTATTGTGATATGAAATCTGTGTGGTGATACAGATTGTTTATTCAAAAACTACTTATTTTAAAAATATCTGTCAAAGTTATCTTTTTTGTCTATCAAATGTCATGAAAATAGGGTACCGTGACATGTATTGTATCAAATCGTATCTTTCTGTAATATCTTGATACCTATCGTATCGTGACATGTCTGTATCGTCACAACTCTAATAGCAATAGTCTATTTTCAGTAACTATTGCAATCATGATAGCTAGCTAGTCTATTGCGGGGAACGATTGCGATAGTTTATCAATACAGGAAAGGCAGATTTTGATGCTTTGTTTTTGACAATTTCAAACTAGGCCGCCCTTGTGGAAGTCATAATTTTAAATTGGAAACAAGAAGGTTATCTATTGTATCTTCCTGTATCTGTTTCCAAATACAAAAATACCTGTTTTTGTGTGAATTTTATTTTTAAAATTCAACTTCACAACTGAATTGACTAATGTGTTGATAGCTATTGATACTATTGATCGTTTCAAAAATAACTACCGTAATTTAATTATATTCTCTATAAATTGGACCCTCAAAATTTCACAACATTTTCAGATCACGCCCTTGGTACAATTATTTTCGGTGATTTCATGGGGAAAAAGGATGCTTTAAGCTTTGATATACATTTCATTATTCATTTAAGTTTTGATTTCAAATTTATGTCTAAAAATATATAAATGTAAAAAATGTGTTCTCGACCAAGTACGAGGCATCAAGTAGGCTACTTGTGCCAAAAGGAAATTGAGAATTATCCAATATAATTTTAAAACAATCAGTGATCAACTACTTTTGTTTAACTAATCTTTAATCTGAATGATCATTTGGTAAAATAACTACCGTAATTTCTCTTTAAATTGGACCCTCAAAATTTCACAACATTTTCAGATCACGACCTTGGTACAATTATTTTCGATGATTTCATGGGGAAAAAGGATGCTTTAAGCTTTGATATAAATCTCATTATTCATTTAAGTTTTGATTTCAAATTTAAGTCTAAAAATATATAAATGTAAAAAACGTGTTCTCGACCGAAATACGAGGCATCAAGTAGGCTACTGGTGCCAAAGGAAATTGAGAATAATCAAATATAATTTTAAAACAATCAGTGTTTGTTTAACTAATCTTTAATCTGAATGATCATTTGGTAAGAGAATCGACAGCCATTACTATGATGCATAACATGTTCTGATTGGATAACATACACGGTATCTATAAAGTATTATCGGCACAGCAACAATTGCAATAAGTCAGTAGTTTCATTCATATTCCCTAGCAGACACCAGTTGGTTGTGGTGACCTTTTGGTGATGTTTCTTTCAAGGTCACAACTCGACTTTGACCTGTACGAAAAGCCTTATTAGCCATATATCTCACAAACACTTGCACCTTGCAAACTTGAAACGTTTTTCATTTGGTGGATATGCAGACATGAGTTGGTTTTTGTGACCTTGACCTAATTTTTCAAGGGATATAGCTCAAACATGTCAGCTGCTTGTTACTTATGTTTTGAGTCTGATAAGTTATCACCATAAAGGTAATAATGTTTAATCATTGACACATGTTTCCTACAGGGGGCACTAAGTTCTCACCATAAAGGTAATAATGTTTAATCATTGACACATGTTTCCTTCAGGGGGCACTAAGTAATCACCATAAAGGTAATAATGTTTAATCATTGACACATGTTTCCTACAGGGGGGCACGTCACGGCCTGGGGCTCCATAAAATAATGTTTAATCATTGACACATGTTTCCTACAGGGGGGCACGTCACGGCCTGGGGCTCAGTGGGAAGCTACAGCGCATTCAGCATATGGAGCAACAGATGCTTCAACAAATTCATTCTCAAACAATCACAAAACTTGGAAAGCGTAAGAGTGACCAAAAGGAACAATCAATGAGTGAAAATGACCAAGATCTTCCATCACTTAAAAAGAAAAAGAAGAAAAAGGAGAAGAAGAAAAAAAGAAAGGATGAAAGCTGATTATGTCTCTGGAGTAAGGTGGCGTTTGGTGAAGGACTGTTTTTTGCAGCTGTTCTATGTCGTTCTCATTCCCCTAAAGCTGTTTGGTGAAGGACTGATATTCTGCAGCTGTTCTATGTCGTTCTCACTCCCCTAAAGCTGTTGGATGAGGGACTGATATTCTGCAGCTGTTGGATGTCGTTATCACTCCCCTAAAAATGTTGGGTGAAGGACTGATATTTTGCAGCTGTTGGATGTCGTTCTCACTCCCCTTAAGCTGTTGGGTGAAAGACTGATATTCTGCAGCTGTTCTATGTCGTTCTCACTCCCCTAAAGCTGTTTGGTGAGGGACTGATATTCTGCAGCTGTTGGATGTCGTTCTCACTCCCCTAAAGCTGTTTGGTGAGGGACTGATATTCTAAAGCTGTTGGATGTCGTTATCACTCCCCTAAAGCTGTTGGGTGAGGGACTGATATTCTGCAGCTGTTGGATGTAGTTCTCACTCCCCTTAAGCTGTTGGGTACAGGACTGATATTCTGCAGCTGTTGGATGTCGTTCTCACTCCCCTAAAGCTGTTTGGTGAGGGACTGATATTCTGCAGCTGTTGGATGTCGTTCTCACTCCCCTAAAGCTGTTTGGTGAGGGACTGATATTCTGCAGCTGTTGAATGTCGTTATCACTCCCCTAAAGCTGTTTGGTGAGGGACTGATATTCTGCAGCTGTTGGATGTCGTTCTCACTCCCCTAAAGCTGTTGGGTGAAGGACTGATATTCTGCAGCTGTTGGATGTCGTTCTCACTCCCCTAAAGCTGTTTGGTGAGGGACTGATATTCTGCAGCTGTTGGATGTCGTTCTCACTCCCCTAAAGCTGTTTGGTGAGGGACTGATATTCTGCAGCTGTTGGATGTCGTTCTCACTCCCCTAAAGCTGTTGGGTGAAGGACTGATATTCTGCAGCTGTTGGATGTCGTTCTCACTCCCCTAAAGCTGTTTGGTGAGGGACTGATATTCTGCAGCTGTTGGATGTCGTTCTCACTCCCCTAAAGCTGTTGAGTGAAGAACTGATATTCTGCAGCTGTTGGATGTCGTTCTCACTCCCCTAAAGCTGTTTGGTGAGGGACTGATATTCTGCAGCTGTTGGATGTCGTTCTCACTCCCCTAAAGCTGTTTGGTGAGAGACTGATATTCTGCAGCTGTTGGATGTTGTTATCACTCCCCTAAAGCTGTTTGGTGAGGGACTGATATTCTGCAGCTTTTGAAAGTAGATCTCACTCCCCTTAAGCTGTTGGTTAAAAGGGCTGATGTTCAGAGCAATAATCCAATATCACTTTAGGAAAGCATGTTTTATGTTGTTGTTGAGTATCACTAAATGAGAGCTCACCTTATAAAAGAAACAATGATGTTTCATCCATTAAATGACACAATAATATTTTTCCCCTATCGAAATTCTGTCTCTAGGGCATCCACTCAAGCAGAGCATTGAGTCAATGTTTGTAAAACAGTGAAAACGTCACTCTGATATATATAACCCTCCAATAGCAGACTTGTGTTGAATATACAGTAAACCCTGGTTATAATGCAAAACTGGATAAAATGCCATCTGCCAGTGTTTATTTTTTTTAAAAGTAAGTTTTTCCTGTCTATAATGCCAATAAAAACACACTGTTTAGGATATTGTTTTAACTATTTAAGGTTAATTGGCATTGTTAAAATCAATTGATACTTGATGCATGTTGCATAGATACTTTGATTGGTGGTTAATGGGCATTAATTACATGAGTGACATTCTTCTTGCCTCAAAATTGATATAATTCATCACTTCACAAACGCTCTTTTGCCAACATGTTTCTAAATGCCTTACCTCGATGTAATATCAACCTGGATATAGTGCCATATTTTCTCTTGGACAAATGGTGGCATTATGACCAGGTTTTACTGTAGTAATAACAAAACAGTCAATTAACACAGTCAAATTTAAAATTTGGACACTCTAGTAGGTAAATGCAGTCAAAGTAATGATTTTTTTTCTAGTTATTGAAGTGTCAATTTTGTATTTAAAGTGGTGAGTGCTCGCCTTAAAGTAGAGCATCATTATGATTGAGTCGTGAAAATTTAAATGGACAAATATTCCTTGGTCAGGAATGATTATAAATACGTTATGATTGCTACCAGTTATAAAGTAAATTACATAAAGTACTATGAATATTGTTTATTATAATGAGAATAAAGGCAGATAACAATATATTTCTCCATGTTTTCATTTCTCCTGTGTCACCGTGAAGGATCTGAGATGATACAAATATTTGAGATTTCATTTTTAAAATCTCTCACCAAATGAAATAAGAGGAACAGTTTGAATGCCATTGAAATGCTCTTTGTGCAGATTAGAATTCATATCAAGCATTTCCCAGCTAAGTAAAGTAATTCTCATATTTCTATTGCTAAATATCAATTAGCAAGAGAAAATGAGATGAGTTCTACTAAAGATTATTTGAGGCTGTTTAGTCTACCGGAATTCCTTCCAACTCTGACTGAATCGATTAAACTGTCCCTCTATTGACTGCTACAACAATATAATATGTTTTGGTTTTGATTATGCATCAGGAATATGTATTACCTACAGCATCACAAACTAAGTGTTTTAATTATTCAAATAAGCTTTATAGAATTGAAGGACATATAGCCAAGAATACAACATATATCATATATATATAAATGATATGGTGTGAAGAGTACATGAAATAGTAATTACATCAACATAGGCTCAGCTTTAGAAATATACATATCTCTTGAGAACAGTTTATTTGTCATGACTGATGGCTGATGAAAGTTAACTAAACAAAATGGCGGCACTGACGTCATGGTGCTAAATGGCATTACTTTCCTAATATCTTAAATAACAATTCATATGAACTAGAACTATAGCAAAATGATCATTGAAGCTTATTTAATCAACATTGTATATTGAATCATTTATGTTCCTAAATGCATGAAGTTGTAATATTTGGAAGGAACAGTTATTATTATTAAAAGAGCGCAACATAAGCTTGAATAATTATTAAAACATCTAATCCATCTGACTTCATGCTATACTTAATATATATATTTATTTACAATCCTACCAACCTAACGTTACTTTACAAACTGAAATATGCAAACATTGATAATTAAGATTGAGCTGCAAGTCCTTATTTTTATATAATGCAGTATGATGTGTATCATACTGCCTACACATGGATATAACTACATAAGCGCTTTATATTTAGTATGCTGGCGTTTATGAGGTTTGCATTATGTTAATACACAACGTTATAGCATAGTTATAGTTACTGGATAATCAATTTCACATTATGACTATTGTCGGAGAATATGCACAAGTTTGACATTTAATTCAAATCAAATTATAAGTATTCAGATAATGATAAGTAATTCCATAATAAAAGTTCATTAAGTCCAAAGTTCACAAATACATAACATTGTGCTATGATGCTAGGGTGCTAGCGTTTCCTATCATTATAACATAAGGTTGTATTTGGAATGAAGTAAATTACTAACGCCGCAACAATAAAACTAGATTAAAGACGCTGACTAAGTCTAGACTACTCAACCGTAACCCTAATCTACAACACTACAATGACATGCACCAGCGAGCATAGCGACCAGTAGCAAGTGCTCGGCTGATTATACACAGAATGATATGCCTGCCGATACTAGCTTATTTTCAGGTTCAAATGTTTGATACGCCTTTTGCATCGATACATATAATGACCTTTAAATAAGCAGTCTGAATTTAGCAACATGTCAGGTAACTTATATGTACAAATAATTAAGATATAGTAATTTGGGTACAAACATGAAAACACGATACTTGTTATAATGGTACTGTATCAAGTAATTTAATTCAAGTAAATAACGCATCGGAAACTGAATTGTATCTACTATATCTAAATATTACTCTACACAAAAATATTGCTGTGCAGAATATCATATAAACATACAAAAAGTACTAATACATTGCAATGCAATATAAGCTTTCGAACGACGCCCCTAGTAAATAATATTAACCCGCAAGTAATTTAGACACAATGTAGAATCAAAACACAATTACAACCCTACATTATAATGTTCTTATTTTAAGGCTACATTTGGCTGTAAAGTTACCGTATATGTATGATTTAGGTACAATAATACTGGCCTATATCAAAGCGCAATATGACCAAAACAAAGATACAAGTTGTAGAATAAGGGAATGCATTTAGTAATTATAACATAAGATGAAAGTAAAAATATGGGAAGTCTTACCTAGAAAAGCACAAACACGTCGTTAAGGTGCAGAAGACAGAATGATCTTACTGCTTGCTTTTAGGTATTTATACTCTTAAGGGACGGACACAACAGGTTTTTTATTGACAATATATATTGACTAGCTACTAAAGATTACCTATCTGTAAGTTCTAAAATGCCCTTGTCAACTATTTAATCGCCGGCCGCTGTCGCAACTGATGTCACATGAAGTTTATCTTCAGTAAGGGTTTCAATAATATTGCATCAGTTCGATACTTAACAATGACCGACCTGTATCTAAATGTCCGGTTGTCTCCCTATGTTACATAATCTGTACTGGCAACCGAGTTTAGGGAGACAGGTTATGTCATAGCTATCGGCGTTCAGGTTCTCAGTAACGAAGTTAGTCTTAATGTACACGATGAACGTGAATTTATTACATTAATATTTTATTCATTTATTTGAAGAATTTAAAAATAACTGTGTCAAATTTAACCCTATAACAATATCCCTGGGCGTCGTCTTGCTTTTGTCCCCAAAAGCAAAGACAAATATTATAAAAGCAAACATTTCTGATGATAATGAACAATGACATAATAATACAATTGAAAATATATGAGTCATGACAAAACATGTATGGAGAGGTGATCAAAAATTACAATGTGGTCAAACAATGTAGAATGTACTGCCTCTATGTCAATGCCTTAGGAATGATAGAATTTTTGTCTACAATACTTATATAACCTTGATGAGATTGGAGGATGTAGGCAGTGAAAGGTTGGTGAAAGATTTTCGTCAGTTTTTGAGCGGCGAAGAAAGAAATAGGAAAAGAGTTGGGGATTTTAAGGGAACGTTCAGTAAGTCGTTTTGTTTATAGAAAAGTGTGGCCTATCGACAGTTCATATTGGCGACAGAAAACCAGAAATCTGAAGATTTTCAACATGAGCAGGAGGAAAGATGTCCCAAAATGAAGGACAAAGTTTGAGAGTCATACAAGGAACAATGACACATTTAGATCCTGTGGTCACCTCGAGAAGAAGACAGTTTTGATTGGAGGAACAGAGCTTAAGAACAAGAAGAATCAGAAGAATGATGAGGAGCACTGTGATGAAGCCTAATAAAATGGAGACATGGTAATCGACAAGATCCGAAATGACAAAAGTGGGTTTTGAAATTGTTGTAATTTGTTTGTCGTAGTCAAAAGAAGGAAGCTGCATAGCTTTAGGTAATGGTAATTATATCTGAGGTATCAGGCCATGATTGTTCAATATTTATTTGACCGTCTAAAAGTGGCTCTGCAATATTTTGGAAGATTGTTGCATCTTTCTTAGCACTAATAACCATGCGTTTGAGACTTAAATGGGCTTTGTTATCTTGAGCGATGACATTATTAAATTTATGAGTATATAAGTGAAATGCCGGAAGTTTGATTTCAATTTCTTTCTTAAAATTTGTATCACCTGCAATAGTGGAGAGGGCAGTGGCATCAAAGAAGTGTTGGAGAAGAGCAAGGTTGTCTGGATGGAGACGGGAGAGTTGAGTAGATTTGTGTTGACAGGAATCAAAAGAAGCTGGATAGAGACTTTATTCAGTTGAGAGAGTACAATAGCAAGGGATAGTCAGAACGCAGAAAGAACATTCTTTAATCATGCACCTTTGAGTTGTGCATGTCAGAGATATAACTGGAATCTGATACACAAGTACATGAGCAGAGTCCATGGCAATAAGACGAGAAGGTTGTGGATCAGTTAGATATCTGAAATCACATAGTGATTTGATGTCTGAACGTTTATCTTGGAATAATGCAAAGATGCAGGACGGGAGTAGCTGGAGTAAGTGTGATTCGTAGAGAGCAGAACAGGACAGAGCTTCCAGAGCAGGATTCCATGTCACTAGCGTCGAAAGTGGCATAGTGCTGGTTGCTGGAAGTCAGAGCGATGTGTCTGGTTGTGTCTAGAAGCTGCGTGGAATGAGAAGACATTACATTGACAGGAATAGGGAGAGACATGATGTAATAGGTTCGAAGTGGCTCTTTGAAGGAAGAGAGAGGAAACTTGACAGCGACAAAGATATGAGATTTGGTTCTGGAGTAGAGAAATTGAGCTTCAGAATAGTAATAAGATGGAGCAGTCTGAAGTAAGGAAAATTGAGAATACTTATCAGAGAGAAGGCGTGAGAAGTTTGCTGAAGAATATGTGGAGCAATGAGAAGAGGAGAGAGTTTGCCTTTAACTAAATCAAGGATACCATATTTAAGTTGGTCTAGTTCATGCTCAACAGCCGAAGCTTGTTGAACTTTAGTAGTAAGAATTGAAGTCAAGGAATAAATGTTTTGTGAAGAACTTCTACTTCATTACGTAGAGATTTTGCCATACTTGTAACTGCCTTAAAATGATCTTTTATCGCTTGAAGAGCATTTCCGAATCTGTGGTCTACAAGTTTCATGAAAGACGATAAATGGTCGGAATGATGTTTCAGAGTGTTGGCAATGCTAATTTCATGGTGGGTGAGAGCATTGATATGCTTTGCCAATAGATTAACATCATCAACAGTTGCAGTTTCGAAAAAAAATTTGAGAAAGAACCTACAAAATTTAGAAGACCATGTTTAGACCGAGAACAAATTGAAGGCTTTGATTCAGGTATGACACTTTTAATTTGAGCATTGGTTTCATTTAAATAAAAGGCACATTTGGCTGTAATAAGATTGACATGAGTTTGGATTTGCCGCAGGACAGCACAAGTGTTATTACCACTGTTACATACATTGACATGAGGGATGACTGGAACATTGGGGAGTTTGATTTCATAGGTGTGGACCCAATGTTCAGTTGCAAAGGAGGCTGGAGTTGAGGGCTTAAAAACTACTCCGTAATTCAGACGTTGTACACGACCAGCAGCGCTGATTAGTGGACAGGACATGAGCAGCATCAACATCATAAGAATTACACTGCGCCATGTGGTACCTATGAGAGAAGAAAGCAAAGGAACATCAGTATGATGACCAGGTGAATAAGGTTGTGGCCGACAACACAAATTCTAGCACTTGAAAGCAAGGAACATTTGATGTCCTTAAGGAGGGTTGGTCACAGCACAGTTGATAATCCAAAGCAATCTTGTCACACAGAGTTAGACAAAGGGAGTGTACTTTTTACGACTTTTGAAAATATTTAAGCTTACGTCTATGTCGTGACCTGGTCTTGAACTTATTGAATTCAGTAATGAGTGCTGGATTGAACCATGTACGTTCTGAATAACCTATCCACTTAACATAATACCATGGAGCACCCTTAATGTTTTTACTTTTGATGATTTTATCAATGTAGTAAATGTCATCATTTTTGGGTTTTGAAGTGCTTGGTGTAGGGACAGGAGGTTGAGATGTGTCAGAAGTGGAGGGCTTGGTAGGGCGGGGGTTCTTTTTGGTTGATGTTGGTGCTGGGGCATTTCTAAGGTTGTCATTTGATGCTAAGGGTTTAGGAGGCTTAGGGGTGCGTACATGATGTGGGGTTTGGTTAGGTGGGGGATCAGGATCATGCAAGGGGACGTCATGAGGGTTTAAGGCTGGGATGTGTTGTCATCTTGTGCCTGGGAGTTGGGACAGGGGACTTGGTTGTTAGGATGGTTTTGGGCGGGGTAATAGCGTTTTAATCTATTAATATGGACAGGTGCTTTGTGAGGTTTATTAGTTGCAGAGTCACAAAGTTTGACAGAGTGGTTTGGACCTAGGTCTGTGATGTGATATGGACCTGTGAATTTTTTTGTCAGTTTTGATGAATGGCCTTTCTTGACTACCTGATTTTGAAGAAGAACCGGATCACCAACTTTGAAGCAGGGCTCTTTGGCTTTCAGGTCGTGGCTCTCTTTACTTGCATCTTGGGAAATCTTCATATTTTCTCCTGCAACCGACTTTGACAATTTCAGGTTGTGGATAAGACCATGCAAATGTCCTTCGGCATCTCTGCCCAATGTCTGTTTTGGAAGCAGTGTTATGTCGAATGGCAAGTGCATT